>VXBT01010117.1:791298-875744 GCA_013400235.1 Oriolus oriolus
GGCGCGGGGCACCGGCAGCGCTCCGGGGCCGGCGGGGTTTACCCCCGACGCTGGGGGCTTGTATTAGGAGAAATCCCAGGTGCTGCCTGGGAAGGGGGAGAAGCGGGGTAGTGGGGCGTCTTGCAGCTTGGTTCAGGATCGCACGTTTCTGTCGTCTCCTTCCGGCGCGGTTTGATCGTCCCCAAAACATCGCTTGTTCCAGGTGCATTGGCCTTTGTGTTTGTGGGGTGATGCTGCCAAGGTGTTTCTGCCTCCCTTTGTCTGGGTGTTGTGTAGGGTTGTTTTATTATGGCACTTGCACTGGCCTTTTCTGCTTGTGTCTCTCGTGATGAGTATATCAGAGCTCTTTGGAAGCAGCGTGATTTATTCATCTGAACTTGTTTCTCTTCTCACCTTTTGTCGGGTTGGTAAGTGCTCCTGGCTTTTCAAGGGAAGCATCCTGTTCTCTCCATGGTGCTTCTCGTCAAGATGCCAAATGCTGGCCGACACTCTTCCCTTTTTACTTCCCAGGTTGTCCCCAGTTTTCATGCTCAAGAATTAGTTGTTGTTTAAACAGCTTGCAGCAGGAAGGTTTTGTTTGTGGTTCTGTGTGATGTTCAGCCTTTCATGGTGGTCTCTCCACCCCCCAGCATCATGTTTTCCCCAGTGTGAATGGTGTGGCCTGGGCGCTTGCTGGAGCTTCGCACCCAAGTGCTGCTGCTTGTGCTCTCCCAAGGCCCAGTGAAAATCGTGCTGTGCTCTTTTATCCCTTGAAGTAGTGTGTTCTCCCACACGTAGGCGTCGAGTATGACTCAGGCAATGTGTACAATTGCAAGGAGAAAGATGCTCAGCATCGAAGGAGTGTTTATGCGGTGTGTCTTGCTAGGAGTTATGAATGAGTGCACAAACATGGTGACATGAAATTCTTCCAGCTCTTCAGAGTTGATCTGAGGCAGAGGAACTGTGTAGTTACAGAAGATGCACCGGTTTACCCTGCATATAGTGGTTTAACTGGTTGTTGTTGATGTAAACTGGGGTAAATCAACTGAAAATTGCCCAGGAAGGGACTTGGACTGGTTTAGCAAAAGTCTGATTTTTTTTTTTTTTGTTTTTTGTGTTTAATTGCAAATGAGTACAATTTCTCTACAGGTAAGACTCCCCCCCTTATATTTACATTGAAAAGTGTTTTGTTGTCTGTTTAATGAATAATGCAAGATAGTAAGATTACAGGGTTCAGCCATGGGGCTGCAACAGTGTGTGTGTGCAGTAGTGTGTAATGCTGGTGGTCATGATACTAGGGATTGATAGTGGAATTAATTAGCAGAGAGTTGGGGTCTATTTCTGTGTCAAATAGTGGGAAACAGTGGAGAAGTTAGGTGAGGTGCAACTAGTAGAGTCTAATTTTTAAGTGTGTCTGTAGTCAGTGTAGCTATTCTTCAGATTAGGACACTCATATTGTACTTACTTGGCATTCTTAGTGTAATTTTAATCTTTCCATATGTATATATGGAAAAGATTTTAAATTCCTTTTATTATAAAAGATGAAAATAAACGTATATATGTCTGTATGTATGTATCTACAGATATGTACCATTATTTGGATCTAGGTGATCTTTAAGGTCCTTTCTAACCCAAACCATTCTGTGAGTCTATGTTCAGAAGTTTCTCTTGACGTTTTTTAGTTTTTAAAGACTGTAGTTTATATATTTGGAGAATCTTCTCATGTTTGCAAGCAAGAAGTACCACATTTTAAGACAAACTTACAAATAATATCAGAGATAGGAAAAGTGCGTTCTTTAATGTTTGGGAAATTTGGTATCTTTTTACTTAAAAGACAAAAAGCCAGGTTGCCTATTGTGAGGATTTCTGTTCAGATAGTGCCTTCTTTTGAAGTACCTTATTTTAGAATAACGGGTTCTTTTTAGTAAATCCTCTGTGTTTAACTGTACGTAATGCTTACAGGAGAAATAAAGAGCCTATTCTTTGATGTTTTTTTTTTTCCCTCTCATATGTACTAGAGGCTTTCTGAAAGCTGGAAATAACACCAGCAACTGTTGTACCTTGTTTTTCCTGGAGATCCTGTCAATTTTCTACTTCCTGTTCCAGAGCCACTGGCTGTTGCTGTGTAAACTTGGTGACCTCGTGTCTCTGGGCTGATAGCAAGAAATCACAGAATGCCGTGCCCACCACCATTTCTTCTTTGCATAACCCCTACCTACCAATGGCTCAGGATATAAACACAGGATGTAATGCTGAAATAAGTCATTGAGCTGTAGAAATTTCTAATGTAGCTGTAAAACTGAGATTTTTTTGGGGTCTGTTAGCATGAAATATCAAAACTAGCCTGTATGAAGATAAGATAGTAGCTAGTTATTAAGACCTTGGGGCAGAGGGTGCCTAAAAGCTTTGAGTAGCTTTTAAATTTACTGGGCTTCTTGTTTTCTGCTGTCTCAGGCCAGCATGCTCAGACAGCTTATGCAGTTAGGGTTTCATTATCTAATCCATCTTTGATCAGGCCGGATAAATGGTGTTTGGCCAGTGCTGATCTTGTTAGGAGGGTGGTGTAAAGCTGCTTGAGTTGGGATTGGGACAAATCGGATCATGGCTGCTATCTGCTTCTGGGACATATTTCAGTTAATCGTGGCATGGGAGGAAAAGGTCTGCCAGGAACTGCTGGTTTTTAGCTCCCTCTGTTCCATAAATGGCAAAAGTCAAATGCCACCGGCCAGGAATGTCACCTGGAAGTATTTGGATAGGTTTGTAAGCTTTGGAAGTGAAGGGCCCCGAAGGTACTGCTGCTTTTTAACTGTATAAATACTGGCAAGGAACTACCTCACACTCTTGTTTGCTGATTTGGATGGTTGAATCATTTGGATCAGCTTGCTGATCTGGGTAAAAATAATGCCTAACGCAGGGGAGAAGGAAAAAAGTTATATTAGCCTAAGTCACTTGTGAAACTGCACTGAAATCCAGTTGTTGATGCAGCTGTATTTGCTTCTTGTCGGAAAACACTGACTGCTGCACAGATGGAGGAGAAAATACCCTTGCAACAATCTCTTTCCTCCTCCGTTCCTTGCATGATGAAAGATGAGAAGTGTTGTGGCTAGCTGGGAAGTGTCCCTTTCTCTTTAAAACTGCAGACAAGGGTGTTACTCCAGGGCGCTCTTTTTGTCTTCCCCCTCCAGGTGCTAGAGGTGTACCAGACAGCTTACACTGCTGAAAAAGTTATTAAAATACCTTCCCCTTGCTTTCCATCGGGTTGTTCAGTCCTCAAGCTGAATTTTGATTTAACTTTTTTATGGGGCCTAGTTTGGTTAGTAAATTAAAATTATTCCTGGTGGTAATACATGGGTGGAATTAGATGCAAGGTGTGAACAGATCCTTGTTCATTCATTTCATGAACGACTTGTGTGCTCAGTATCCCTGAGTATTTGGGAGAATTACTCTTCTTGCAGCCGTGAGCGTGGCTGGCTGCTCAGGACACACAGTTAATGCAGCTGTGGTCTGTGCCTTGCCCAGTCCACATAAACCTTTAGTGGCAGCAATGAGTGGTGACTTTGTGTTGTCATTCAGCCATGTCTGCACAGGGTTCATAAAGATGACTAGTGGCGCTGAGATCAGTCCCCTATGACTAAAAGATGATGTAACAGACGATAAGTCTTTGCTCCACAAGAAAGTCTGCAGTTTCTCATCCTACCATGAACCAGAAGATGGTCTGTGACACCCTCTGCCAGCCTGACTCCTTTCCAGCACAGTGACTGGAAACCTTGAACTGCAGCGTGCCCCAGAAAGGGGAGAGTGGGGACATGACTGGTGCTTCATTACAGCCAGTATGCTTGTTCAAGCTGTGGCCTGTTTGTGGTGCTCCAGGGGATGGCAAGAAATCAGTCTGCTGATAATTTCTAGATAGGTTTGGGTTTACAAGTTAGAGGGCTGACTGGAGTTGTAATTGAGAAGGGGCCAGTGAATAACAGAATAGCTTTTGTGCTGTGAGGGACCCTTTGGAAGTCTGTATTTTTAAATCTTACAGAAGAGAACAGCTAGTTCCAGTAAATTGTGGAAAAGCTGTGTAATCAGGTTAGCTTCTTCCTCCCTCTTATTTTTCATGGCATGGCTGTCTTTGTAAAGAGATGCAGAGCAATGCAAGGGATACAAGATATTATAGCAAAAGAAATGAAGTTCCAATCTGGAACTGCCTTGGATCCAGGTTGAGGTTTCCTGGGATGCTGTTTCGACAGAGTATTGCTGATGTAATGAGACGTAATGAATCACCTCTAAGTTTGTTGTTGTTTCTCTGTTTGCTTTTGCCCTTTGTTTTTTTAAATAGTTGAATGTTATGAGTTAGGCTTGACGAAGTCTGGGAACACTTAGAAAATCTCCAGTTCAAAGGAAACCTTTGGCAAACAGGCTGAAAGTTGGGATTTTAGAGTTGTTAAGAGTGCTTTAATGTTGGCTCTTTCCTTGCCATGTTCAGGAAAATGGAAAGCCCAAGTGAAGTATTCTGCATGCTTTAGTACTCCTCCCGGCTCTCTCAGTATTTCTCTGTAGATTCCAGGGGTTTGTGTTCAAAGGTGATGGCCACGGTTGTGAGGTTGGAAGCCAAACAGAGGTCTGGCTCTACTGGAGATGGTTTCCTTCTGCATATGTGTACCAGCTGTAGACATAAGCTTTTTATTTTTCCTTTCAGAATTCGCGTTTAGAAACACGAGCGCTCTGGTATTTTGCAGGAAGCCTGGTCTCTCCCTTGCATGTTGGAAAGGTTGCCCACCTAGCTGAGTTTGGAGCGGCTCCCAGACACATCCTGTGCAATACCCTCTGCTGGCTGTTCCTCCCAGTGATCCAGCAAGCAGGGTCCCTTCTGCATTGGGGGTTTGCACCTCTGTGTTCAAGGCTGTCTCAGAGAAGTGCTGGTCACTGAAGGTTTAGCAGCTGTGTTCCTGTGCTGGCTTTGTGCTTTACTGGGACTGTGCTTTCAGCGACTTCTGCGGTGAGGCTGGTGGCAGCAGGAGTACCAGAACACATGAGATGCAAAGGAGGCAGCAGTAAAATAAAACAAAATAAATCAACTGCTTCATTTGCACTAGAGATAGGGAAGCTAAACTGAAGCTGAGACAGATCTGAACAGGATTCTGTGTGTGGTCTGTGGCCCCCTGGAAACTGCTGCTGAAGGATATACCCCTGTTAGCTTGGAAAAATAAAGCCTGTCGATAGCAGTGTTTGGTTGGCTGCACAGAAACGTCTGCCCCTCTGGAAAATGTTAGGAATCACATTAGTTGAAGATGTTTTAAAAGCTATTGCTCTGTGCTGGTGATTTGTCTTGTGGCACATAGCAAACCTCAGTTTTTGTATGAAGTGAAAGAGAAGAGCAGATGTTTTGGTTGTCTGGAAATCTCTTATTTAATTTGCCCGTCTCTGATATTACTTGACCTTCTGTGTGTGTGTGTTTGCTGTTGAAATGCGGTGGCTGAGGGATCAGAGGAACATCCAGAAGAGAAGTGAGAGAAGCAATTAGAGGTAACGAGTTCCAGTTCATTGAAGCATTCTGTTGATCTACATTTTACAGTGGTATTGAGTGGACACCCGAGTGTAGCTGTCATGAGATAATCCCAATGTTTAGGGATTAGAGCTGCTTGACTGCATTTTGGGCCTTAACTCCCTTTGCTCTCCAGTAAATTTAATTTTGCCAGCAATCTTTTGTAAATTCAGTTTGAAAGATGTGTACACATTTTCCCCAGCATGCTTCCCCCTCCCTCTGCTTCACTTTCTTGCGTGCGCTTCCTTTCTTCCAGGTTGAATTAGAGATGTTTGTAGGAGCCAAGGCCAGCGATGGCAGAGGCTGTACGAAACAGTCCTCACCAGTCCTGGACCATGCCACTGTCCTGACCCTGCAGTGTTCTCTGTCAGGGCTCTGCTAAGCTGTCCCACTGAGCTGTGCCTGGGTACCTCTCCTGCAGGAAGGCTTTGCTGAGAAAGGCCACATAGTTTTCCAGGTTTCTAACCTGTGTTCTTGGTTCTGGAAGATTTCCAGGGTGTTTGTGAACCATTCCAGTCTCTCTCTCATTTGGCTTGTCACACGTACATATGGCATCTATCTAAACCACCCCTATCAGCTCTCTTGCTGGACCAAAGGAAATGGGACGCCAGCTCCTTAGCGGTATTTAAGTGGCCACAAAGAAAGGAAGGTTGTATACAAAAGCCCCCTTGTTTAATGAGCAGCATCAGCTGAACTAGAGCTGGATCCACCATCTGCTTGGGCAGAGCAGGAAGCTTTGGCAGTTTCTGTCAGCTCACTTGGTGCGACATTGGTGTTCAATCAGCTGTACCGTTGTACCACCTCCTAACCTTTGGAGTGTGGGCAGAGGGCACTTGCGATTCACACTGATTGGAAAAGAGGTAATGAGACCTTCTGCTTGGATAGGACAGTGGGATTCAGGCTGGCATGTTTTTGAAGTGGCTGTGTGTTACTGGGGCTGTTGTTTATGTTTGCCTTTGTCTAGGAGAGTTTGCGGTGCGGAAGGATTGGATGCTTGCTTCAAAGAGCATGGAATAGAAGCACTTGTTGCTTTTTTTGTATGACTTTATTGGGTTTTATCTGCTCATAATTGCCTCAGCAATAATGCAGGTATTAGCATAGAGATCAGGAAGAAGCTGCACCATTTAAGGGGGAAAAAACCCTCATTGTGTCAGCACTTTTTCCCTCTGACTGTACATAGCTAAATTTCTTTTAATAGGCTAAAGAATCAACCTTATGTGGCTTTTCTGTGTGTCACAAATATCAAAACATACTCCCCAGAGGCCTTTGAGGCCTTGGGATCTGGATCCGGCTCAGGTTTCTTCAAGGGACTGTAGCATTGTGCTCTTTTAACTGAGGCTTTCTGCACAGCTTTCCCACTGCTATTTCTGTAGGAGATTCTTGCAGGCATTTGGGGTGGTTGTCACTGTTGAGGGTGATGCCCAGGAAGAAAATTCCACCAAGGCATCACTAAAAAGCCTTGATTTAGTGCTGTGTGGGCTGAGGGGAGGCTCTAGCTGGGATCCTGGTGCTATAATTTGCTGCTTGTGGTTGCTGTTCTCTTGCCCAGATAGGGGTGGGAAGGTCGCCCTTCCTCCATCCTGCTCACTGACCTCAGGCAGCGAGGCAGGGGAAGGCCAGGCTCTGCCCTGCTGCAGAGCTGGGCGCCTTCTTCCTGGCTCCCCGGATCTGCAGGCGGAGTTGCCAAGCGTGACTCTCCGAGCAGCTCCTGTGTGAGAGATCATGTTTCTGAGCCATCTCTGTCTGGCTCTTTGATTTTATTCTGTTCTGTGGCTTTGCTTCCTTTTTGTGGGAAGAAGAAATGAGGGGAAGTGCAAGCAATGGCTTCTTCATTACCCTTTGTACTCTGCTGTCCTGGAAAGCAGGTCCATCAGAGGCCTCTTTCCTACCCTTATTTCATGTTAAAAGCCCTGTGCAGCTTGGGAGCGAAGCTGGACCAGGATGGAATAAGTTTTGTAGATGCTTCTCCTTGCCTGTAGGCACCAGTTCTTGAAGCTCAGCTTTGGAGTGACCTGGGGTGGTTCCTGGGATTAAAGACCTCTCTCTCTCTGAGTGATGCTGCATCTACTCCCATGAGTAGGACCAGTCACGCAGCCTGGGGAGATCCAAAAGGTTCATTCAGGGAAGGAAGCCTAGGCTGTGATGTTGCTGCAGCAGATGGAACCATGGGGCACACCGAAGGAAGTGGGGGCTGGCAGCATGGTATGGACAGATGTTCTGGGGCTGGTGGCGTGTGTGAGGGTGGGAAACAGCTGGTTTTGTTATATTAGCCTCAGGAATGATTTGAATCGCGGAGGAAACTGAGGCAGTAAAGCGTATGCAACACTGCTGCTGATTTGCAGCAGCAGATCTGAATGTCTCTTGGACAGCCTGCAGGAGAATCCAGCTGGTTTCTGAAGCACCTGCCCATCCTGTTACTTGTTTTGTCCAGTAGCGGAAGTTGAAGCGTATGGAAATGCAGAATGCTCTCCATGCTCTAGTTCTAGGGAGAGGTGCGCTGCTCTGCAGCGGTGCTGGAGTTCTGTTTGTCCCGGGTGGTCTGGAACTGCAGGCGCTGTCTCCTCCGTGCAAAGGGTTGAGGAGACAGAATGTGCCAGGCTGAGAACCTGTGCACAGCAGGCCGCCATCGGGGAGGCTTTAATACGTGGGACATCCGCATTGAAGGGGCTGGGACTCACAGCCAGTAACTGCCCAGCAGGAGAATGTGACAAGAGGACATCGTGTGAGGTCATAATTATGTGGTCATAGCTTTTATGTTTTTAGAGATGACTTCATCACCGCAAGTGCAGCAAGGTGAGGTGCTATTAAACTTAATGGGAGTTTTGTAACCAGTTAAAATGTGTGTAAGGTCAGGTTTTGGACTATCCTATATTTCATTCCTTCTCTTTCATCTCATGTATGACCCCAAACTGAATTTACTGCAGATAATCTAAACCTTGCACTGAATACAGACCTATTAATTTTTTAATGGTCTCTTCTACAGTACTCACCACTGTAGTGTGGATGCTTCACAGGTACTAATGATTTTATTTTTTAGTTTCCTGAGAGGTAGAAAAGGTATGCTGTGCTTTATTGTGGAAATAGGGGATTGAAGTACTTGGTAATAAGGCCAGTTTTGCCTAAAAACGATTGACACTTACAACCTAACTTATTTTTATTTGTGTTTTTGATTGTAGCTAGGGCTTTTTTATAGAAGTGGGGTTTTGGTGATGTTTTAATCCTTGATCTATAGCTCTCTACAACTTCCACTGTATATATATGATGCCTGCTGCTTCCATAGATTGATCCTTAAGTGTGTCATGTTGGGCAGTTATACAGTAATGTTGTCTTTATCTTAAAACTCAGAATACCTTGAATTAAGGAACTTAGTCAGCATCATAGTGAAATTTTACTTGGAAGATAAGGTTTGAAATCTAACTTTTTAAGTAGAATGGATACTGCTTGTCTGAAACTACAAAACCACATAACCTTTTGGTTTCTGCAGCTGTTTACACTGCTCAGAACACAGCACTTCCTAGGCTTGAATGAAGCAGGAATTAGGAAAAAATAGCACGTAATCCTGATTTGTTGTAGCATCCCTGCACCTGAGGAAACACTGGAAGTTGCATGGATAGTTGCTATTTTTTAATCTGCAGCCCTTGACTTTTGCAGTTGCTATTTTAGGAGAGAATGCAGCAACTTTGCCTTTCGAGTTAAAAAGCATGTTTTGGTCTGTTAGGAAGCAGAGAGATGCTGCGTGGACAGCTGAGGCAGGAACCGGCTCCTGATCCGCTCCCTGTGCTCACTGCCAATGGGGACTGGCAGCTCTCCCCCTTCCTGGGAACACAGATCTCTGTGTGGTCACTTGTGGGGTCAGTGAGGAGGACAGAGAGGCATGTTTTGCTGAGGAGACTTTGTGACACATTAAGGCTGCAATCCTGCCACTTGGCATACAGATGTCTCAGGTGAAAAATACGGGGGTGATCATGGGCTTGGTATCTCCTTTTTGTTTGCTGAATGTTGAGTCCTTCATGAATCCCATCACTGCCTGCTTTTTATTGCTTCTGCATGAGTGTTCAGTTTTATTCTCTTCTTCTTAGCTGAGTAAAGGGGGGGGCAGAATTGTGTTATATGGCTGGGGTTCTGTCATCTTCAGAGAGCCACAGACAACAAGCCTAGTTTTGGGCTGGATGCCCAATCTTATTGCAAGGATTGTCAGACTACAACACTGGAAGTAGTATAAAGCTGTAGGGGAGGAATAAACACCCCATCCCACTGCTTTTTGGAAAGAGGAGATAAAGACCAGCCTGGCAGTACCTCTGCATGAGTTATGGGAGTTCTTGTTGCTTTGAAGTGAGGGGAGAAGATGAAGCTGGTGTCCTCTCCAAAGCTCACATGAATCCAGTGGAGACCTGACATCTGCTAATGTCACCAGCTGGATCTAGCAGCTTTTTCCTTATATGACCTTTATACCTAAGCACTTCTTGGAAAGGTCTGACTTCCTGGGCTGGTTAGATTTCCCTAAGAGTGGTGGTCTGCATGCCAAGTGCCTCATGTGAGAGCTGAGCTGAGAGGTCGCAGACAGAGGAGGCAAGGCCATAGTTTGCGATGGTGGGATGCACTCAGCAGGAGGTGATAGTGGCATTTGGGAACAGTGCTGTCTGTGTGATGGCTGGATGTCAACCATGGGCCAGAGAACACTTCAGAGAAGAGAAGGAGAATGTAAAAGGAAATGGACCAACTGTGGATTTTGATTATCAGATAGAGAGGGTTACAGTGGAACTGAACTCTGTAGTGTTTCCATCTGTTGTGGTTTAATCCCAGCTGGCAACTAAGCCCCACGCAGCTGCTCACTCCTTCCCACTGGGAAGCGGGGAGAGAATTGGAAGACTAAAACTAAAAAAAACTTGTGGGTTGAGATAAAGGCAGTTTAACAGGTAAAGCGGAAGCCACACATGCAAGCAAAGCAAGACAAGGAATTCAGTCACCACTTCACATGGGCAGGCAGGAGCTCAGCCGTCCCCAGGGAAAGCAAGGCTTCATGATGTGTAATAGTGATTTGGGAAGACAAACTTCATTCTGAATGTCCCCCCTTTCTCTTTCTTCCCTGAGCTCTATATGCTGACCATGATGCCATGTGGTGTGGAATATCCCTTGGGTCAGTTGGGGTCAGCTGTCCTGGTTGTGTCCCCTCCCAACTTCTTGTGCACCCCCAGCCTCCTCACTGGTGGGGTGAAGCAGAAAAGGCCTTGACTCTCTCTAAGCTCTCTGTAAGCACTGCTCAGCAGTGACTAAAACATCCCTGAATTATCAACACTGTTTCCAGCACAAATCCAAAACACAGCCCCATAACAGCTACTGTGAAGAAAATTAACTCTGTGAAAGCCAAAACCAGCATAGCATCTGTCCATCCCTTCTCTCAGTGCCCACTTATGACCTGTCAGTGTTGTTGTGATGGATGTGGATGTGGTGAATGAGGCTAAGACTAGTATTTGAGTATATATTGTCTGACCACCTGATATTTGTCTATATATATATGTCTGTGTGTGACTTTGCCAGGAAATTGAAATTATGCTCATAATTAGATCTGGGTTTTGTGTTTGCTCTGGCCCCCAATTACATCCTTCCAGAAAAGACTTGCGGTGTTCTACCATCTTGCCTGATCTCTTCTGGCTTTCAACAAGAATATCATATGGCCAATGCCAAATGCTACAGATTCAGAAAAAGAAGTTTTATCTGTTGATAAATCACAAATTAGCACCACTAAGAATTCTTCATACTTCGTGTTCTGTCTTGAAACCTCTGTCTAGAGGTCTGATAACATATCTAAGTGTATCTCTCTCTTTCAGCCAGAGCAATGTATAAGTTCTCCTGGGGATAGTTGTTTCCCGTGGGGGAGGTGTTGACTTGAATAGATGGAGGTGCTATGAGACTTCTTGTGTGTGTGTGTGTGTTTTCCTCCTGTTATTCATTGCTTAAAGGATTGAGTAAGAATTCCTCCTTTGCTGGTCAATGGGGTTGATATTTTCGTCTCTGGCAGTATCAGGTATTTGTGACTGCTTTGCATGCCAGGAGGAGCATGAGTTGGATTTGCTTCAACCACGACCCCTTTAAGGACTAGGAATTCTTTGATGAGTGATTACACTTAAATCTGGACTCTTAGATGATGGATGTAGATGGAGCATGTCCATGTTTCTTGGGAAGGTTTCCTTAAATAGGCATGACCTTTCTAGTGAAAACAGGAAGATAGTTTTTGCTTTTTTTTTTTTACCCCAGCATGGTATTTGTTTCATTTTTGGACCTCATGATTACTGCAGGCATTTACCATAGGAGTAGCTCATAGGCTTGGTAGCTTCATGGGGCAGAGTTTGGCAGCTCCATTGGAGTTTTGGTAGGGGTATTGGCTTGCTTTGCATTGTGGCATTTGATACAGCATTTGTTCTATCCTTTCTGTACCAGCCACTATTTTTCACCTTTGGTGACCTGGTTCTCCTTTCTTATCCTTTCTAGCATCCAAAATGCTGAGGCATCTCTATGTGCAGAGAAAGACTAGCCAGTCTTTCATATCTACCATATGTAGGTGGGGAATGGATAGTGATTCAGTACATCTGGATCATCCTATGCTCTTGTTTCTGTTGGGTTTTAGTAGATGTGTGGAATCTGCAGGCGAATTGGAGGGAATGGTCCTGTTACTTCAGAATGAGGGACCCTCAGGCTGCCACTTGAATGTGATGACAGTCTGCTTGAAGTAGTGCCTGTCCCTGACCATCCTGGGGAAGTGTAGCAGGAGATGGGTGTGTGTGATTCTCCTGTGCACTGAAATCTTCCAAGATGCCTTGTGTCAGCTAGTCACTGTTGCTGACAAGGTATTAGCAAGCTCTTTTATGAGATTTGTGTTTAAATAAACATAAAATCTAAGTGCTTGGGCTCGCATATCTATTATAAGGTATTCTGTGAAGTTGCTTCTCTTGGATTTGGTGCTTGATAAAGAGATGATGCGTATAATCTGGAAAAAGTTCAGTACAGTGAACAAACTGACCAGCCCTGCTGGCTCAGTAGTATCAAGTGCTTTGTTTGGCTTGTGTAGTTTACCTGATCCTCAGGGTTAGTCTGAAATGCAAATTTTATGTAAATTCTCCTGAGCAGTTTCTTATACTGCATCACCAACTTCTTGATGCCTAAAATGTTGGAAGTCTGCAATTACAGATTCTGAGGTCTGTAGATCTGTCTGATTGGTTCTGGGATTGGCAGTTTTTACTCTTGTTTTTAGGATAGGATTTTGAAGACAGTCCCTAAATCTCTGGACCACTTGGGCAGGAGTAAACATGTGGCATTGTTCCTCTTCCATGGGTGAATTCCTGCCGTTGTGAGGCTTTCTCTGCCTCTGACTTCCTGGGCAGGATTTTTCATGATGAATACAGTCACATTAAGTTGTGGAGAGCTTCTTAATAGGTCACTTCCCAACTTTACTTCCCAGGTAAATATTTTTGTGCCTTCTATGGATTGTCCTGGGGTGAGGAGTCTGTTGGATGGTTAGCTTCGCTCTCTGAACGATGTATACAGATGGTTATTGCATGGTGCTCCTCGTGGAGGCAACTATCTTCATGAAGTCACTTGAAAAAATGACTGTTGCATTTGTACAGGCTGCATTTGAACAGGTGTACTGTGAAAATAAGATTGCAGTGGGAAGGGAGGATGGGATGTGGTTATCACTCATCTCCCAAAGGCTGCTCTGTCCCAGTGCAGCCAGGGCAGGTGGTCCTGCCTTCCCTGGTCACTCGAGGGGTGCTGTCACGTCTGTTAAATTAGCCCTGGATTGGAGTTGCTGGAAGTGTGTCTAGTCAAATGCTAATTCAGCATGTTGTGGGTGAAGCTAATTGGCAGGGTAGAAAAAGCAGTGTTGCCTGTAGGAAACTTTCTTCTTACCTGGAAGAGCTTAAACAGTAAAAATGTAAAATACCCAGTAGGAAAATTTCTTCTTCCTTGCACGGTTAGCAGTGATAACCAAAAGTAAATTTTTCAGTTCTGTGTTCAGAGCCCTCTGATAGTATTGTCATGGCTTGTGCTTCTGTTTACAGATTTCCCATGTAGCTGAATTAAATTAACAAGACCAGTCAATTCATTGCTGCTGTGTTTAAACCCCTGGGCAGCAATGAATCTGGCAAGGATGGAGCATTGCTTTCATGTGCTGCTTGTAAAGAGAGGATGTACAGCAAAATGAAGTAGTGTTACTGCTTGGGGGAGGGGTTCACAGTCACGGCTCAGGTGGCAGATGAAGAGAACAGTGTAGGTTCCCAGAAGTATTTTTTGTCCACTGTTTCCAGTGTGGCTCAGTCACTAGGTAGCATGAGGCTTTTTCTGTCATGTATGGGCTAGCCAAAGACTAGTGTATCCACAGAGTTTGTTCAAGGCAGATAGCATTACAGGAATCAAAACAGATCTTTTGGTTCCTGTTCATTGATATAATCCTTTGTTTTTATCAGTTAAATATTCCTGTATTCTTTAGCCTAGCCTCAGTTATCCTGGATTTGAGCCCTTCTTAAATCCTAAGTGCACAGTATTCATGTTAGGAAGAAAGGTGGTGTGAGGTAACGCACAGAGAAATGAAACAAGTCCCCCAGGTCACCTGCAGAGAAGCAGAAATCTCAGAGCACTGGGTTCAGTGGGCCATCTTTCCTCCCCTAGTTTGAACTAAGTGCCCTCCTTTATTGCTGCCTCCTCCATCTAAAGGGTGGTCCTTGGAGGCTGTTTGGAACACATGGTGAACTGCACACTGCTCTTGCCTTACTCTGCATCAGCTTGCTGTGTTAGCAGAAGGTAGTTTGCAGCATTTTACAGCATCTTTCCCTAGCATCAAAATTCAAAAATAAAATTAATTACATTTATTGATCTGCATCCTGTTCTTAGATGTTTCATATCTTCTTTAGGCTTGTGCAAAATACATGATATGGTGGAAAAAGTGCTACAGATTTATCTTTTTAATATTTTTTTAATGCCCTCTCCCATGAGACTGCATAGCTTGTGAGACTGGGATGATATGATATGTTTAGCTTTGCAGCCAGTTTGGAATTCTGGGCTTCACTGTGCCACGTTCGCTTCTCTTGTCTGTTTCCTCCAAGTTTTTTATGTGGGGTTTACAGACATTGGTGCAGTTTGCATAGCAGAAACTGTCCCTTTGTAGCAGCTGGTGAGTGGATGATGGAGAGCTGATTAAGCTAAACCTTCAAAAGGCTTTTGAAAAAAACCCCAGTAGTATTAAATTCATGATTTGCAAATGTTGTGTCAATACTACTGGGTATTAGCACCACTACTACTGGGTATTTAGACCACCTGGTGTAGGTTGGTCTGATTGATAACACCCCTTTGCTCTGGGCCACCAACCTTTGTGTCTGTGGGGTATTTACAGTGGGCACATCCTCTGTGTAGTGACTCCCTGTGTTGTGGTGCATGGTGTGAAATCGTACCTCCAGGCTAAGCTGGGGGTAAATAGGTTCTGAAAGAAGTGATCCTTTCTCTCTGTGCTCCATTTGGCTCAGAGTTTCTTTTTCATGATCTCATAGAAAATAACTAATGCCAAAGAGAAGAATTTATCTCTAAATCCAGCTGACTCCACTATGGTGGATGTGTTGCCTCTGCTGTCTTTTTGAGAGGTGAGGTGGTGTCCAGTGCTGGCTGTGCCCATCTCAGCAGTGCTGACAGCAGCAGTGTGTGGGGTGATGTGTTGTGACGTACCCACAGTGCAGCTGCACATCTCTTCTGTCACCTGGCAGTATCTGTACCTCCGCAAGGAGAGTCCTTTGCATGTTTAGTACCACCATGCCACTGTCAACCTCTCTCGCATCCATATTGCTTTAGAAGTGAGTGGACATCTGCTCCTCCTGCAGAGGAGGGGGGTAAATGTTCGCTCATCCACGGTTTCTCTGATCCAAGTGTGTTTTCAACTCTGCCTTTGTATTTGATGGCAGGTCCTCCTTCCCTTTGGCGCGTGTCTGCAGCGTGCTCATGTGCCGGCACGCGTGTGCTGCCCTTGAAAACAGACCAAACTTATTAAAATCATTGCTGGTTGCCATGGCAGCTGTTGTCGCTGTGGGCTAATAGGAAAGGCAATTACTGCTGCATGCTGGGGAGTGTACGGGGAGGCTGTGGGCAGGGGGGTACAGGCGACTGCATGCTGATGAGTTGTGTGACTGATAGCTTGGATGTCACAGTGAGCAAGCAGCAGAGGAGAGAAAGGCAGGAGATACCCTGTAATGAGGTTTGGCCAGATATGCTGTATTTCCACCTTCTAGGCAGGCTCGTTTAGAGATTCCCACCCTTCCTTTGATTGTCGGGGGAATCTTGGGGTTGAGTTTCACGTTTTCAGCTGCGCGCAGCACAGTGCTGCTCAGTGACTCTCAGCTGGCCCAGGAAGTGAAACAGAGCTGGAAAACTTTATGTATGTTAAAGATACTCATCTGGTCCTTTTCCTGCTGTTTCCTCCCTGTGAATATTCCTCTTCAGCTCTTACTTTGCTGTTTCCTGTAGGTTGAATGTCATGATATAAAATAGCTCCAATTTTCTTGGAGCGAGTAGGATTACTTAGGAAAACTGCTTCTCATAATGAGTTTAAAGCTAAAGGGAAATTGCATCCTTCACCTCTATTCTCTGAATTTGGGCAGCATGTGTCCAAGCAATGCCAGCACTGTTTGTGCCAAGTGCAAACATGAAAAGAACAGGGATTGTTTTATAGTGCGGAGCTTGTAGGAAGTCAGTAAATCCCTTGAAAGATTTGAGTTGGGGAAGTAGGTGAGAGCTGTAAATCTCAGGGGTATCAAAAACTGCTTTGGCAGTGTTTGACAGAGCAGTGCGCTCCCGAATTGAAACCCTCTGTCCCCTCCAATTCGTGCTGTTTTCCATTTCCTTTGTGCTCAGAAATGGCCTGAGACCTTGCTGCACAGGAGCTCTTCCAGGAGGCTCTCTTTGTCCATTAAGAGGCACATCACATAAGTTTATTCTGGCTTATAGAATCCATGATGGTGTCAATGAAGCTAAAACGATGGCTGTAGTCCCCTTCAATAGGGAGACAAATCCCTGGAGGCATGGAGGAGGTTTCTGGTCCAGACAAATTGAGAAGAATAAAACAATCCTCTTGGAGCAGGCAAAATTGGGACGTTGTCTCAATTTCTCTGTTTCGGCTGATCTCCCAGCAGCTGTTTGCAGTGGCCCTCTGGATCGTGCCCCGTTGGAATGGCTGTGGTGACTCACCCGGCTGGGATCGTTTCCGCAGCCTGTGAGAGCCTGGCTTCCCAGGGAGCCGTGGCACCAGGAAGGGGAAGGTTTCTGGTGCGTTTGATCCCTCAGTGAAGATTATGCTGTGTCTGTTTAATTAGAGACTGCTGCTTTCTTTACTGATGTGCTAAATATAAATGGAGGAGCTGGTCTAATATACTTGAAGTTGCAAATGTCAGGAGTCAATAGCTTTATTTTCATCTCACCAAATCCGATTTGGTTTTAAGTACTGCCACTAAATCTAATGATGCAGTAATTCGTGTTTGTTAAAAGGAATGAGGGATTTAGACTGAGACAGACTTCATGCTCTTCTCCCGTCTTTCTCTCATCCCACCTCTGTTTTACAAAGGAAGAGCTACTGGTTTGCAGGTGTTTGTACAGTAAGATCTGAAGGTCAAAAGGTTTGATCTAAGTACACTGTGAACTGAGTTTGTATTCAGCTAATATACCGTTGTTAAGGTTTTCTCTCTGCATGGTTTTTGGTGCAGATTTGTGCATTCCAAGCATTACCTTTGTGATAGTCAGCAGAGTGCCAAAAATTTTTAAAAATATAAAAAATGCAGTGAAGATAAAGAAGCTGCTTCTGGAGCCCAGGCTTCATGTTCTGTCCAGGATTCTTTGTTTGCTGAACTACGATCTAAGTCCTGGCAGGCCCCAGGGAGATCTGTAATGGGACAGACATCTGTGCTTGAGATGTCTTGCCCTGTTTGTCTGCTGTGCAGGAAAAGGAATAAGTATCAAATGAGATCTTTTTCCCCCCCTCTGGGCTCCTACTGAGCACAGTGGACCCAATCTCCCCTCCATCTGCTTAGCCTTGTACAGTGCTATTGCAGATGCTGTTTGCTTGAGCGTGTCTGAGCTGTAGTGCGATGCCTGGGAAGTACAGCTCGCTGGGAAGTACAGCTCGCTGGGAAGTACAGCTGATACTGCTGGCCACTGCGTGAAATGTACGATCCCGAACTGGCTGGGAAGTCCTTGAGAGCCGAAACGATGGGAAGAACTCCTCATGGTGAAGACTGATTCAGCGCTGCTATCAGCAGCAGTGAGGCTCCGCATCTTGCCGTCGGCTGCAGTAACTGCTGTTTGTTCATGCCCTGGCCGATCTGGAATGCTTTTGTCCTGGCCAGTAGGATAACGTAGGCTACCTTGTCTTGGGGCAAAGCTGGCTGCTGGGCTGGAGGAGGAGGGAGCATGCTCGTTATGTGCTGGAGGCGTTTTTGCCGTGTTGCAGCATGTGCTGGGAGATGCATGACTTAAAAATGAGAGCACCTAGAACTTCAGCCTGATCTGCCAGATCTGTTCTGGCCTCAAGACTCGAGGTCTGGCAGAACAGTTTCAGCAGTAGATGTCTGTTTGTGGAACGGGGAGGAAAGAAATCCAGAGATACTTTTTGCCCTTCTTGAGCTTTTTACATTCTTAATGGTGGCAAGAAGAAATTGTGTTTCTGGAGTGTGTTGAGTTGTCATAATTTTCTGTTCTCAGTCTGCACAGAGTAGATGAAAGCTCTCCCCAGTGTTTGTGTGTGCTCCAGGTCATCATTACACATGGCCTGACATGGACTGACCGGCACAGAGGATTTTTTTCCAAAAGCTGTTTCCTCTGCTGCTTGATGCAGTGTTGAGACAGTAACCCTATTACTTTGAAGGTTAACATTTTTCATATCCTCAACACTTGTATATTGTCTTGCCTTATCCCTCTTTTCCCTCCCCGCAGCTTTTCCTATTTTTGATAGACTAGTCTAACACAAATATTCCCGGGGACAGAGCAGTGGCTGCAAGCGAATAGCCTTCAACCTCTTTTGCTTTAAGCTTTGGGAGCCGGGCTGGTGGAGAGCACATGACGCTGCCGGTGGCTTTTCCTTCCCGGCGGGACACAGGGAGCTGTGTGTGCGAGGGGAACAAGCTGTGCTGTGTGGTGTGTCGGCGCTCCGCTCCCGCTGGTGGCGAGGGCAGGCCGGGCTGCTGCCAGCGTGGCACGGCTGGCCGAGCCGGCGGCTCTCCCGGGCACCGCGGGGCCCGTCCAGCCGGGTGCCGCTCGCGCATCGCCTGCTGTCCTGACCCTGGGCGGGGCGGCTGAAGGCCATGCGAGCAGGCTTCATCTTTCCTCGGCATGGTGTGAGCGAGCGAAGCGCCTGAATTATTCACTCCTCCTCGGCCTGCTGTTCCTATTGAATTCCCGTGTCGAGGCACCCTGCCAGCACCCGCTGATGAATTCATTGCTGCGCCTGCCCCAGGGGCACCCTGTGTGTTCGGGGCTGGAGGGGGCGGGGGGCGGCCGCCTGCGCCGGGCTCGCCCCGGAGTTGTGTAGCTGCAGGTCGGTGAGCCCGGCTTGCCCTGAAGCCCTTCCATCTGCAGTGTAGGTGGGCCCCGGCCCTTTCGCTGCTCAAGGGGCTGTTGGCAGGTTTGCGTGTGTTTTTATCTGTCTCTGCCTCGCAGCCGTGCTGAAGCCTGCCTAGGCTCCCTGATCCTGATCTTCTTGTCCCAGCTCTCCCCATGCGGTATCTGGGATTGTGTCCTATCTGTATTTCCTCTTGGTGGAGTGGATTTCTCTGCAAACCACATCCTTATTTTTTACACACCATTTGAGGTTCTCCTTACTTCTGTATCCTGAGCTTTCAGGGGTGATGGTGCTAAAAAAAGAATCATGTTTCACAATTCTGAGAGGAATTTCTTTTTTCTTGTTCTAATATAAACCATTTTCCTTTTGTCTATGATGTTACTCTTAGCAATCTGAATAGTTTTTTGTTAAACATTTAAAAGATGCCTACTGTTTGCATTATCACAACTCATTTGAGCTGTTGAAGACACATTTTATACTTTTGGAAGGAGGTTATCGCTTCTCTTAACAAGGACTTCTGGATGTATGTTTGGTACCATCTTCATTGTGTTGATCCTCTGCTTTGTTCCTCTGTATTTTCTTTTTTAAGCAATTACAGCAGGTGGCTGGTCCTTGGGGAAGCTTCGTTTGACCAGAGTGCTCTCTGGTCCCGGTTGACAGGGGCGGATGGAGTTTCAGGTCCTCCTCCTGGCTGCACAGAGGAGTGTTTTTTACTTCTAATTGGATCATGTAAATCGGCTCTTTCTTTGTCTGGTCCTCTTTGTCCAGAATCTCCTTCTGGATTTTGACCAATAAATCAGCCTTGACAATGGATTGGCTTTTCCTTTAGTAATTACACTGATATTTGAAAACTGGTGTAACTGATGACCAAAATAGGTGTAATAATCAGAATTGTGACCAGTAATTTTCCTCAAAAACTGATTTCTCTCGTAGAGGTGATAGGTAACGGATGGGAGTACAAAGCGGCAAGGGTTTTTTTTCTTAATCCTGTGCTGTTACAGCCCTCTGGGACTAGTATTTGATAAAGTGCTAAGGGGTCCCCAGGGTCTGACAGATGCTGGAGAAAACAGAGCTCTCTTCAGAGAGAAACCCAGTCCTTTCATGCCAGTGCAAATGCTGGGTGCCCGAGTGGTGCACCTTTCTCCTGGGCCATGGAAGGCTTTTCTTGCTGAATGCTGTCCCCTCAGCCAAGGCAAGTCTTTGAGAGTCACTGGCCACAGTTTGCGGCATGTGGTTGTGTTAGGTGATGTAGGAGGAAGGATGTGCTGTCCTTCTTTTCCTCACTTTGCTGCTTGTGCCTGGAGCAATGGAGTGTGCTGTTACCTCTGAAATGGTGGCTACAGTATTCCTTGCTGCGGCTTCTCTGCAGCACGGAGCAGAGTAATTCAATGGAGAAAGATGAGCAAAACAAACCCCAGGAAAGCCTAAATCACAAATTGCATGAGCATCGACTGGCTATTGAATCAAAAAGGTAGAAGGAAGGGAACAAAGGGTAAAGTCATCTGTTTTGTCCTTTGTACAGGCAGGAATGGAGAAGAGGTGTAGTATTCCCTGTCAACAGAGGAGAGGGAAATATCTGAAGCAAGCTTCCTCCTATTGCTTTTAAAGTTGGACAAGTGGGAGAATGAATTTGCAAAGGTGTGAAGCCTTCATGTAGCAACCCGGAGAAAGTCTAGGACTGTGCTTCCTGATTAGCACACAGGGCTTGCAAATATGTTTTTGCTGTGGCAAAAGCATCCAGCCCCTCCAGAAGTTAATACAAAAGGTGGCAGACCGGGACTCATAGAGGGTGAGGCCTACATGTACTCAGTTGGGAAGCTAAGCCTAATTGTAATACGTGGCTTCCAGGAGGCAGGAGAGCTGGAATTGCCATTGTCAAAGTGTGGGACTCTGTGCTTTCATGTTCTCTTTATGTAGTAGAGTTCTAAGTTTTGGTGATTCTCATTCGTAGCCATTTTGGCTTCGGTAATGGCAGCAGGAGAAACAGAAAACTTTTTCTTCCTTCCCTCTTTTTTCTTCCTCAAGAAATTTTTGACTGTTTTCAGAAGGGAGCCGATTTTGGTCTTTTTCTCTCATCTTCCTGATCTGATTGAAGAGCAGTGGGGGACAGAATTCAGTCTGTGATTTGCATGTATTCAACCCTTCTGTCCCGAGTCTATACACTGTCTTTCTGTGCGGCTGATAACAGCTTTCTCATGCAGCACTCACATCTATGTGAAATTCCAGTATCTTTTATTTTTTTTTCCTTTTTCTGCTGCTGCTTTAAAGCCACAAGTAATCCTCCAGGCACCAGTGCTATCTTTCAATAGGCTCTGACTGATGCAATGCTGTCTTCATGTGGGATGGGATTTGGGAGGTGCAGTTTTTCACCCAGGAGGATTACAAGCTTCATCTTGATACAAACATTTTTACACTACAGGTGGTAGTGTTGGTGCCTCAGGAGTTTGTTTTTGGCACTAGGAAGATGCACTGCAAATTCAGCAATGCTCCTAGACCTTTCTTCCTTTTTTGCATCAGTTTTAGAGCTGCAAAATCTCCACTAGTGTCGGTAGTTGCCTAGAAAGTTTAGGGGTCTGTTACGCTTCAGTTTTGGTCAGCTTCGTATATAACTATGCATGATGTAGATATAAAAATATATGTTTTATATACACACAACCTTATCTTCTGTGATCATCCTTTAGGTCCTTTCTTGTAATGCATTAAGCAATGTGACTACTGTATGAGATTTGGTTTGCTCTTTCCTATCCCCATGAGGGAAAGCAATATATGCTTTTTCAAGATTAGTTTTTGAAGATATTTTGTCCACATTTTTAACTTGAAAGAAAAGTTTTACTGTTTTTTGTTTTTTTTCAGGGGGGACAGGATTTGAAGTAAGCATGCGCCTACCACTGCTGGGAAGTGATGAAGTTTGTGGGCCTCCCTGGTTTCAAGAGTCATGTATTTTGTAGTATGTCCTACATAGGTGTTCACCCTGAGACGTGCTTAGCCATCTGTATGGAGAACTGCAGTGATTCAAAGCACAAAATTGCACCTGCCTTTTCTGTGTGATTTGCAGTTTCCTGAAGCTGAGGTCTTGTGCTGTCACTGTCATCATGCTGTAGTCCAGCTGAGGGGTAATGAAAGCATTAATCACTGAAGCCAGGTCACATTCCAGTCTGAGGTAGAGTCTCTCAGCTTTTGACTGTGTGCAGATCTTGTTATTGAAGGCTGTAGTATCAGGCTGAGAAGCAGGAACGTTTCTAACATATGGATAGCTCTGATGACAGAGGATGCATACTTTTAGTATGCCTAGTAGTGAAGTCTTCTACAAGCCTCGTCCTACCATTGACATTCTCCCCAGAACCAGTGTTCTGCAGCTGGTCATGTCAAATCTGTGGCATCTGTTTGTGACACTGGTAGATGGGCCTGTAGCTAAGAGCTATGCTTTTTGTCTGAAAGTCATGGAGGTCACAAATCAGAAGCACTGAAAACAGAGCAGGTCTGTGTGTGCTTTTGCAGTTTCACTGGGGAAAAAGGTATTAGCGTCTGTTTTTGTAGGTCTTCTCCAATTACTGATCTGAAAAATAGCTACCAAGTGTAGATAGATTTAATTGATAAAAATGCCTTTTCCCTCCTAGATTCTCACAGCTCTGGACGTAATTAATGGACTAAGCATGACAGCTTGGCTTTGGGTACTCATTGCTACTATCCTTAGAACATCACTTTGCTCATGAAAACTCACTTAAGCTGCTCCAGTCTCTGGCAAAGTGGCAGCAGACTTGAGTTGCTCCTTGCTTCTGAGGGAGAAAGGAGCAAAATATGAGCCGACATCACCTGTATCTGGTTAGGCCATACAGTACTGGAGATGTTTTGGCATGAGGAGGGGAAGCCGTGAAATGTGATGGCACCATGACTTTCTTCTGCCACTTCAGATGATTGCTTGATGTTTCTGATGATCAGTTCTTCAAGGGAGCAAAAATTCTGAATCATAAAGCATTGTTATAGATGCCTGTGTAAAAGGCTCTGAAATGCATGGAGGTCAAGGACTGGTAGTTTCTAATGAGTCATCTTGTCAGCAAAGTTCTCGTTGCTGCAGTTGGTTTAAGCTGACGGGAAGCTCTGCTTTCATTGAAAGAGAAGGCAGGGCTGCTCCCTGACTCCAACCACGTGGTCATACACCCTCCCATGTACAGGTGTTAGGGATTACGTGGCCTGTAGCGACCACCTTTGTTCGTGAATCTAATCCTTCTCGTTTTTGAGGGATTAGTTTCCAGGAGGATCAGCGAGCTGATCTGACTTGCAGTTTTCTTCTGTGATCCCTACTGTGCATGCAAGAGGGGAAGTAGGGATACACACTTGGGAGCAGGAAAGGAAAAAAAACAGAGCGATATACTTTGTTGGTACAGTGATTTTTGAGGTTGGCTTAATCTGGCTGTAAAACCCATACTCTTAAAAGGTTTGTATCACTGTCTAGCTCAAGGGAGTTTGAGGTTTAATCCCTTTATACTTGGACCGAGCAATGTGCAGAAGGAAGGAGCAAGTAGAACTGAATTTATAGGACTGCAACTGTCTAGAGCTTTGACTAAAAATGTTGGCTGTATTTATAAAGGAACCTTGAGAAATAACACAAAAAAAGCAAATGGTGCTTTGGCAGGGTTTTAAGATTTGACTGGCCCTCTTCTCTGCTATTTGCCACAGTGCCTTAGGTCTGCTCCAGCTCAGAGGTATGCTACACTGCCAGTTTCTCTGTACCTAATTTAAGATGTTTGAGTGTTCAGTGGGAGGGTGACTCCTTTTTTTGTTTCCTTCATCTGAACGTGCTGCATAGGAAGATACACGATGCTGTAATTTCAGGAGCCCAATGCTTTTAGATCTCTTTTGTTCTGCATTTCATCTGTGGGCTCAGGGAGGGAAATGTTACTTCTTAATGCAAAGAAGTCTCCAGGGATTGCACACAGGAGAGGTTTTTACACTAAATTGTGAAGGAAACAAGCTTTAGGTGAATGTGCTGTGACAATCCCAGCCCACACATGCACACTTACAAGCCGAGCAGTAATTTCAATTCCATTTTAAAGTTGGAGGAATTGTAACGCTATCGCCATCCTAAAAGCTTTGTGAAAAATGGTGATGGGGTGGCAGAGATGCAGACGAGCGCCCCACGGAAGGCAAGGCAGTCAGAACTTGTGGATTATGCACTCCATATGGAGCAGCTGGACGATTGGTCCGGCCACGCCATGGTGTAGTTGCTCCCTTTTGCCCGGAGGGACGATAGCAGGGGACATGGTGAGGGGGGCTGTGGTTGTAGCTGTGGGAGGCTGGAATGGGAAGCAGTCAGGGGGCAGAGGGTACAAATCCGCGAGGAACTAGTTTGGGTTGGTTTCACCGCCTTGTTTATTACATTGTCTTGCAGGAGGGGAAGGGAGGGAGCTTTGATGCTTTTGTGTGGTGCTGGCAGGAATGTGCAATCCAGGGATTTTGAGACCTCCTGGAGGCGGGTGTGGATCTTCTACCAGTGGCTTCAGACTATCCGTAAAGACAATAGGGTGGAACTGAGGCTCTGTGAGGAGTTTGTATGCTGTTCCTGAGGACTTCCTGGGCTTTAACTAAATCTAAAGCCTGTAAAAAGAGAGAAATGCATTGGAGGCATGTAGGATGCTGCAGGGAAGAACTGTGTCTGTCTCCTGCCTTGTTTGACAGACCCAGATCTTGCAGTCTCCCAGGCTCCTGGGGTGCAGCAGCCTGGGGCTTTAATACTGCAGTCACCACAAAGATCTCTGGCACCTGTCTTGACCTTTCACAGGCCCAATTTCTTCCTGTGAGCTTGTGCTGTTTAATTGCAATCTTATTTTTGTTGTTGATGGCTGTATTTAAACACAGGATGTATGAGAATATCCAATACCTGAGACTGCTGGAAGTCTCTCACTTTATTTTTCCATTAATACATAAAGTTCTTGGCCCTTCTGGGCAGAATACAAGCAGCAGCAGCTATTTCCTTATAAGCAGGGCTAGCATTCCCATCTGGACCAAACTGAAGAATTCAGACCACTTGCAGATACCTCTCTGGTTAATTTTACTCTCCACAGCTGCATGATCTTTCTTAGAAAAGTCTTCAGAGAGGCTTGCCTTGCTTCTGTGTGCAATGAAATGGAAACAGTAACTTACTGTAAATGTTGGGTTTTGTCCCCATAGCAGAGTTGGATGGTGTTTTATTTTGAATCTTCCTCTCTTTGCAGAGCACTCTCCCAATTTTTTGTTCCTTTTTCTTAAAATTTTGAAACAAAGCTCTTACTGAAACTCCTCAAAACGATTCCAGAGAGAAGGTGTCCCTCCTCTGTCAGGGAAGGAGATCCTTTGATAAATGTTCCTTTTCTCCTTGTTTTAACAGTACTCTAGCTGTGACCATTATTTGCATGGGAATGGTTCATCCCTCCTGCCTAAGTTATTTGGCTAGGTTGGGACATCAGCTGTAGCCTGCCATCCTGTGCAGTTTGTGAAGGCTGAGTATTTCTGGTAGCTTAGGCATGATTTCTCTCTTTTCATATGCTTTGTGGTAGGGAGGTGTGACCACAGCTACCATGCAGATATCTCAGGGCAACCATGTTTAGCAAGAGCTTTGCATGAGCAGTGAGGAGGTTTGTACAACATGAGTGGATTCCAAGGAGTCCTTGGTTAATGGCTTAGAAAACCTGTTATTTTAAGACTTTTTATTTATTATTATTATTTTATAAATTGCACTCTGGTTATAGAGAGCTTTGGCATGTGGCCACATCCCGTTCTGCCTGTCTGTGGCCCGTAAGAAGGTGGCAGTCAGCTACACAGTGGATGTAAAAAGAAAGGCAAAGGTGTGTTTTCTGTAGTGGAATAACATTGTGTTATAGCAGAAATCACTCGTTACTTTTTGTATGGAATTGCTTAATTGGGATGTTGAAAGGTTAGCTTTGATTTTGTTTTGATACTTCTCTACATTTTTGTAGGCAAATGTGTAGCACTCTGGTGTCTAATTAGAAGCAAAACCCTGAAAAATACTGATGTGTGTGGGAGAGATGAATAAAGGTAAAGCAAAGAGGGAAGGGTAAAAGCAGGCTTTATTTGCTCATGGAGATAGCAACCCTTGCAAGGGGAGTAACCCTCTAATAAACTGTTACATGAGGATTTATTCTGGTAAAATTCAACAGTCGTGACCTCTACTTTTCCCTTTTAAAATACTAGTGAATGGCACTTTAGAGACAGACACCCTCTTTGTCTTCAGAACATGTGCTGAGGCACTAAGAGGCTGTTCCCTTATCAGAAGGAGCCTGTCTGGGGTTGAAATGGCTGAATCAGCCTCTACTGTCCTTCTGATCCTTGGTACCTCTGAGGCAGTAGGGGAGCCATCACCATGATGATGTGCTTTGCATCATGGTCCTTCTGTCTCCTTAAGAACAGAATTAAACCTTTTGTGTTTGTCTGGAATATTTGTCTCTGCTGGAGTGGGTTCTCTCACATCCATGTGCTGATTTATGGCAGAGAAATGGGAGGTTCCAAGGGCCCGAATTCAGGGTATCCGTGTATCTGCACAGCTCCCATTTGGGGATGTCCTAGCTGCAGAATGACTCGCTGTCTGTATTTTCCCCAAGTTGATCATATTAGGTGCAATTAGTACCCTGGATACTCTTTGGGGTGCCCCTTGTAAGCAGAGGGAGCTGCCATGCTGTGCAAGTTGCTCTTGCAGCAGCACGAGAGGGGGTTCTTCCCCTTTTAGAGATGCCCTTTTGTTCCCTGCTGTTGCAGGGAGAGGAGCTTTCCAGGAGGGGGATGAAGAGGCCAGACTTAATGGTCTTAAGAGTGGATTTATTATTTTTTTTCTATTTTGTGAAGGAAGGCCTGGGAGTTGTTTCTCTCTAACTGTTTCCAGATGGTGCTGCTGGAACACAAAGATTTCTAGTGTGTTTTGGATGGTGGCTCTGAGACCCCCCAGCCCCCCAGCGCTTCCTGTGCAGCTCCACAATCCTGCAGGCTTAATCAGAAACAGTCCTGGCTGCTGGGGCAGGCTGCCCCAAGCCCTCTGCTTTTTCCCTCCTCCAGGCTTTTTAACCCCTTGCCATTACAGCTTCAGCCCACTGGCCTACCCAGCTCACTTCTCTCCTTTCTCAAGCTGGCAGTGGGCACTTGGAGTGTTCCAGAGATGAAACTGCATTTGGCCAGACTGCTTGAACAATTTATGTCTTTGGGGAAAGAGAAGATGGTCTGTAATGTGAACCTGGGAAAATAATTTCTGTAACTATGTAGGGCAGCTTATGCAATCAGGCCAGTCTGTCCAGGGCACAGAAAATTTCTCTTGCACCTATTTGCCTGCAGCACTTAGTATACAGTATGATTTTGTCAGAGCTGTGTGCTGTTGAGCCTCTATCTCTTTTTTGTGCCAAATTCCCAAAGAGCAAGGCAGATTTAATTTTATATCACAGCCTCTTCACACCCAGCCGACAAATTAGCTTCAGCTTTTTTCTTCTGAAGGTAATATGACAACTATAATTTTGTTCTACAAAGTAGGAGTACTCTTGTTTCTTTTTAGCCTTCGAGCAACAGCCTGTGAATATTTGTAAAATCAGCCAAGAAGCTAGTGATCAACTGACTTTCCTTCTGGATCCATGGTGTCACCTCCCTCATCCTGTTCTGTCCTGTATTCTCCATCCTGTTTTTTAAGAAAACAGAACACTGAAGCCATCTACTAAGGCAAAACTCTGTAGTCCTCTTCACCTGGTGAAAGCTTGTAGCCGTCATGTTCGAACAAGCCAGATTTTCATGCCATGAGCATGTTGCCCTGTAGTGAATTGGCTTAGTGTAAATTACACGTGAAATGCTTCCTCAGCCCCATGTAACAATTATGGCATCCAAAGGTGCTCCCAGTGCTGGATTTTGGAGCCTTGTTATGAGCCCTGTCCTGTTTGTGTTGAGCAAGAGTATAGATGAAGATGAACTGTGCCATTTTAAAATGCTTCTGCTTAGTAAAAGAGGAGGGAAATCAATATTCTGTGCTATTGACTTCTGTGCATGCAGAGTGTCCTTGTATTTGCTGGATCACAGACGTCACACTGTGCACAGTATTCCCAGGGGCTTTAACTTGCACTGGATCTATTGCTGCCACCGTAGGTCATGGACCAGCAGAGTCAGACTGTATTTTCTTTATGCCTGAAGCAGTATGAGGATGCTACCATATGTGGTCCAAAAACAGTGTATGTTTTGCGCATTTAAATTGCACTAAATTAATGAAATCTCATGTCTTTGAGAAGCTGAAAACATCCCTTGGCTAATCTGGAAAATGAAAAACCAAGCTGGGGGAAAGGCTGCTTCTGACCAGAGAGCTACTTCTATTATTTAGAAAAAAAAAAAGTCAGGGAAGAATCAGCATTGTTACAAAGAACGTGTGTAAGATACTTCAATTTTCGCTGTTGAAGTGCTTTTTGTGTATGAAAATCCCCCTTCTCTGCAGCATTAGACATCTGTACTGTAACTCCACAGGGACACTGTCAGCTTAAAGCCTGAGTATGCATTTGTAGACTTGTTGCATCGTGAATATTTTAACACACCTGAAAGTTTAAATGCCACCTTTCTGCGTGGTTTGGTCAGACATGTCTGTATTCCATTCTGCAGCCTCTGCTATGCCAATCAGTTATTCTTCCTATTGTACACTTACGTTTTCATAGAAAAGAACTGCCAGGAGATTGAAGTTAAGAAAATACGTATTTCAAAATATAGAAAATTGCACTGATGCGTTTGGGTGGCATCACTGGGGCTCTATTCAACAGGGATGCAGCCATCCCAACGTTGCCCTGTTCTGTCTCACCACCTTGTGGGCTTCCCTAGCTGACTGCTCCAGACTACTCAAACTCTGGTCAGGGCAGGAGACTATTTTTATTAATCTGACATCACTTTCCTTTCTTGTCTGTACTGTGTCACTGGGCTTCCTGCCCGGGGAGCCTCTGGCAGGCCTGGCCTCCCTCCAGCTGGGCTCTGCCGGGGTCCTGCCCCTTCCTGATGGCCAGGCAGAGGACCTGCAGTCCCACAGCGGGCTGTGGGCTCCGTGGAGCTGTGGGTACCATGTCCCTGCTGCAGAGCCGGGTGTCCAGCTTTGTGAGCTGTGAGGCTGGAGTGGGCACCCAGGACAGGGACCCCCTTATGCTGTGGGGCTGGAGTGGCCGCAGGTGGGCAGCTGCGTTCCCTGGAGCCCTCAGAGGCACCGGGGACATGGCAGCACGGGAGGTCTCCTGCCCCATCTCTCCTACATCATACTGGCTCCTGTGGAAAACATGGTATTTTTAGGATACGGGGAAGCCTGGAGCGGGGTGGGGTGGGGGTGGCCTAGGCCGGAGGCTGCTGTCGCTGCAGCAACGGGGCCGGAATTCCAGGAAGGAAGAGGGGCCGGATGAGCCTCTGTCCTGGCTTCTACTAGGCTCCAGAGCAGGGAGCCCGTGGGCGCTTTTCTGCTCCCATGGGCGCCAGCATCTGGGCCCCCCAGCCAGAGCCCTGCGCTGGCAGCTGCACCCCTGCTTTTCCTTCCCTCAAGAAGTGGCCTCGGTCATTGGGGCGGGTGTCAGAAGCCAGGGCTGTGCTAGCCAGCGTTCTTCCCAGCCATCAAGGGCAGCCCTGCGCAGTGTACTTGGTGTGGTGACTTTTATTAAAATCTCAAGCTTGTAGTCCCCAAATACACTTTAAAAAAACGGGGGGGTGGGTGGATGAGAAGTGGATGAAAAATAAAATGTAAGTCCAGCTACTTGCATCCAGCAAATTGTACAGGTTGTTGATGTCAGGGCGCTAACAAGGAAGCAAATAAGTGGAAGGTCTTTGCTAGATGACGTCTGCACATGTGGAAAACAGCCAAAGCCGTGAAGCAAGTTTAATTGAAAGTGAAGACAGCTGAAGGGAAGCGTCCCATGCTATAGACACAGTTATTGGTGCTGCAGAGTGATTAGCAAGAGCTGTATATCAAATTAGGATAAGTATCGAGGGAGAAGGGTGACATTAAGATCCATTTAAAAACTACTTAGTTCAGTTTTTCATTAATAATTGGTAATTCACCCTTAGATGCTACTTTCCCCATTAATTTTATCCAAAGACAATTTGGGGCAGGAGACAGCACACACAATTGAGAAGGCAGACTGAATGCATCAGATACACTTGGACAAAGAAATGGTTATTTCCTTTTTGTTTATATGCAATAATTTGTGCGAGTAAGAGTCCGATGAAGAATTGCCTATTTTCTTAGCAACTGATAATAAGATCAAGACATTTACAGTTTTAGTGGTGCTCTGCCACAGTTAAATACTAAAAAGCCTTTTTCAAGACAATCCCCCCACCCACCCCACCTTTCCCTAGCACAGGGTTTCTGTCTTTCCTGTATGCAAGAAGTAAACCAAAAAAGATGGTGAAACCACTGGGCTGTGATGAACAGTTCTGGGATTTTCGTCTGGCTCATGATCTTTACTTTTTTGCAACTGTCACTTTCAGATTAATAGCTTTGTAGCCAGTGTTTTCAGCCTTTTTTTTTCCCCCTCATTGTGAACATCTTATTCACTGTGTTCTAAAAAAGCGGCTTCTGTTTTTCTAGTACAAGTCTCTGATAAATGTGTAGCTTGTGCTATCTCATCACTTCAAAATCCCATTTTGCTTTCAGGAGGAACAAGTAATTTCTTGTTGCCTTTATTTCATCGCTCTGTGTAGTCCAAGGGTTTCTGGCTTTCTGGTGCAAGGACTCTCCCTTGTCACTTCTGTCCAAGCCACCAGGCTGCTGCACCACCCGTAGCTCTTGGGGGCAGCCAGAGCAGAGACAGATGAGCTGTTCCTGTGAGTTTTGCTGCTGCTGTTCAGAACCCAGCATGTGGTTGTGGAACTTGAAAGGACTACATTAACTTTACTCCGCTTATCCTGGCATTGTCAGGAAAGCAGGAATGCTGCAGATCCAGGGAAGAGATTGCTTAGTCATGTTTCTGAGGTTATTTTTGCAGTGGAAAGGACTCAACACCTCAAGCTGAAGCTTGGATTCAGCAGGAATTGGTTTTCTGGCTGGGGAAATGTGGATGAACTCACTAAGCTTATGGTTCCTCCCAGCAAAGTTTTAATCTGCTGACTTTAGGTTTAATTTGGCTGTCAGGAAACAGTTGCTGATCAGGCCTCACTGATTGTTGCATCTGGCAAAATGGCAAGTTGTGATGTAAAATTGATTTGTTCTGGGGTCAGGTTAGTCCAAAAATAGGATTATTGCCTTTTTAAGCTATAATTTAGTTTTAATTTTAAGAAAAGGTTAGAAGGACTTTCAGACCTTTCATTATGTGTTAGAGCTGTGACGTTTTCCCTAGAGGAATGACTTCAGTCCATTGAGGCCTGTCATAAGTTAGTGTCACCTGCAGAGATGATCACTTCTTAATGGCATCCTGGTTTATTGGCAGTTCCTCATGTTTTCAAGATGTGTCTAATTCAGCAGCTCTTAGAACTTGTCAAGTTGAGAGGTATCAAAAACCCCAAAAACTCCGAATCCTGGCTGTTCTGCTTGTGCAGGAGCATCTACTTTGAGCTTCAGTCATCTGCAAATGACCGTGCTGAGTTTATCTTCTGGCCTGAGGCAGTACCTGTGACTTGCAGTTTGTGGCAGACCTTACTATTGCCAATGGAAAAGGTCTTGCGTTAGCAAGGCTGGGAAATGAAAGAACAAGAAAACTTTGAAATAAAGGGGTGGTAAAGACTTAGTGGGTTTGACTGAGTTGTGACTTTTATCCTGTCAAGTCTAGTTGGCCTGCACAGAGGCTGTCGCTGGGGTACAATTGCGATGGTCACACATCCTGTGGAAGCCCATGTGTAAGATCATCAATATGGTATGAATAAAATCCCAATAGATGTTGCAGAAAGCTGATTTATGGTATTAGATTGCAGTTTTATTCTCCCTACTCTAAAGCAAATCTCAAGTACCTGAGAAATGCCTTTCAGTGGTAAACAAAGTAATGAAACATCCCAGTGGCAGTTTGATTTGATTTTGCAGGCTAGTGCTACCCTAACTCAATTTCGTTATGAATGTCTGGTTGCATGTTGGCATCAAAAGAGAATGTAATTGACAGGAGGGAGCTGTGCAAGAGAGATGGAGTTATCTGGGGATTCCCTCTCCCACCAGGCTGCTGCCAGAAGGCAGGGTCCCTCTGTGTTTGTGCTTGGTACTTAACTGTGTCAAACCTTCCTTGTCTCTTTTTCACTTCCATTTTGTGAGATTAGTTTTGTTCATGTGCAGTCAGAGGAGGAGATTGAGCTGTATCCTCAGCCTCTGCTGCCTTAGATTGCCTGCTAGTAGGGGTTTTCTGTCTGGATGTTGCTGGACTGTGCTGTTCCAGTTGCAGGAGTTTAACGCTTTCACTTCTTGCTCTGTTTAGTTTTCAACAAAAGCAAACTCCGTATGGAATAATCATGCAGCAGGCCCCAGATTCACCATTAGTGACCTGTAAAATTGGCAGCACTGGAGATTATTGGCAGGAGACGGTTTCCCTAGGCGCTTCCTGCCTTCTCTCGGAGAGTTAAGTTCAATTAGAGCAATGATACGCACAGCGGGGATTTTGCAAAGAGTCCAGTACTTGGTGGTAGCATTGCTGTATGAAAGGCAAAGAGATATCTTTGGCCTTTTTGTGACCTTAGTGCTCCAGCTGCTGCCCTCTTTCTAACCTCTGCTATCTCCGAGCTCTCACTAATATAACCCTCTTTCACCTCTTCTCTTACCTCCTGATGCAGCCATATCCCTCAGACATTTTCAGTTTGCATTCTGTGAGCTTTGTCTCCCAAAAAACAAAGTGGAGATTTCGGGATGTGTGGCATTTCCCCCTCCATTTGACTTTTCTTGTTTCTTTCTGGCTTCTTACGTATTGTGGACTGCCCTCAGATCTCTGTAATCATCTCTTCTCTTCACACTTTTGTGATTTGCTTCTAGTTTCGAAACTGCTCGGTTTCTAGATGTGGTTTCTTGGCATCCAGGTTCTTTGATTTCAGGAAATCCCACAAAGTTCAGTTCTGTCTCTTTTCTGCCACAGCCTCGTGATGACAGTCCCTCATATTGGTCCCTTTTGTGAAGAATATCATCCTGAAAATAACTATTTCTTTTTCCTTTCTTTATTATAACTTTCAGCTCTCAATCACTGCCCTTATCTTTAGTATCTGTAAGGGCAACTTGTCCATTAGTTCCTTATTCTCTGTGTGGAAATCTTTCTGGTTTTCAGGGTGTTGAGAGGGACTTGCACAGGAACTTGTCTGAGATACTGACCTTGCAGGTGTGTCTATAAGTACTGTTAAAAGCATGCCTGGAGTAGCCTTTCAGGAGACCATCTCTCCTGATACAGGGTGGATGTTTATGGGGTTTAGACATAAATTGGTAAACTGTAGTTTGTGGGATAAACAGTCACAGTGCTTGCAAGTTGTACTTACACTGGAGGAGAAAAGGGCTGTGTGTTTTCATCGTGATGTTGTTTCTTCTTACTTAAGTTCATAGTTAAAACCCAAAAGCTTTGAGTGATGCTGTAGTTGATGATCTCCATTTGCTTCTTCCAACTTTTGTGTCTTTCCTTCTGTTTCTGAATGGTTTGTGGAGTTTTGTGCTTAACCTGCTTTCTGGCTGTTAGTATTTGAGAAGAATGTACTCACACGGTGGCCAGCCTAATTAATTACTGTTAATCCCCAAAAATTGGCTGCCAAAAGTTTTGTTGTCCTTGAAGCTTTCATACTGTGCATGCTACTGTAGCATGAGAGCATGAGGAGAAGCTGAATGTTTCCTGGCAGGTTTCCACAGAGAATCCCCTGGGCAGGCTTGAGGTAAAGAGGAAGAGAGGGAGGACGGATACAAACTTTAAATAGCATTGCTAGTCCCTGCGTTGAAATATTAGCACCTTGCTTTTAAGCAGAAATTGTGTTAAAGTGTTTTGTGTAAACTGTGAAATTGTGCCAGTGGCCACATGCCCTGTGGAGGGTAGTAGACCTCTTTCTGGTAGGAGCTGGCCTTTCACTCAAATGTCCCAGCACAAAACCTAAAACATCTCAACAAAAACCCTTTCCTGACAGTGATTGTACATTTCAGTCAGTTTCATGCCCATAATGTATTTGCGTTTGACAATTTGAGATTGTTTTGCTGTGTTTTGTCAGTGTCTTCCCCTTGGGCCTCTCTCTCCCTCCTCTCCTTCCCCAAGAGCTGCTGGAGAAAGTGCAGGGCTGACTTAAGAGTTCCTCCTCACAAATCATAACAGGAGATAGACTTAAAAAGTGATTGTGGAGGGCGGCTGTTTCCTTTCCTCCTCCTCCTCCTCCTGCTAGATTTGGGAGTTGCTTGTGAATACACAGGGGTACCAGGGTGGAATTGATATAGACTTTGTCTAGTTTAGTTTATCCTCTGCCCAGACAGAAAGATGCATGCCTGAGGCATGTGAGTGCCCTTTCCCCATTCCGAAGAGGATGTTTTGGAGGGAGAGGAACCGAAAATAAATTAAGAAACAGAAATAAACATTTAGGAAGTAGTATGTTATCTTAATCCCCACTGCACTGCTAAAATAGAGATGCGTCTGGGAATTTCATGGAGAAATTCCTGAAGTGTTGGAGATTCATATATTCCTGCAGAGCAGGATGATGGAGCTGCCAATACAGCAAAATGTGTAGGCTCAGAGTCCCTTCTGGGCTGAAGAAATAAAGCCTAGAGGATTCATTTCCTGTTGGGAGTGTTGTTGAAGTATTGCACAGGCTTACTGGGGTGTTTGAAGTTACATCGACTGCTTTTAAAGTTCATGTTAAACTATTAATATAGTTTTGAAAAGGAAAAAAAATGACACATTTACAGCTAATATTTAGGGAAACATGTCTTCAAGACTGGCCGAAGTGCACGATAGCTTCTGTAATTTTATGTTCTGTTTTGTTCACTTTTCATGATGGTACATGTGTTTGCATATCAAAAATTTTTCGAAAATGACCAAAATTATACAAACTTACATTACAGAGGGTAAAGTAGGATTAGTTTATTCTTGTTTTATGGCTTTGATTTATTTTTTTTTTCTTCTACACAATTTAGCATATGCAGTTGAAAATAAATTTTAGGTGTATTGGCTTACATGGAAAAAAGGAAGTTGGCAGAATACTTTAGCTCATTCTTCCCCCATTTTATGCAAGTTCTTGTCTTCGCCTGAGTTAAGACAGACCTATATTTCCTTGCTTTCTATTCCTTGTAAACCCTACATTCACTCCTTGTTTTCTTGTCTTGCAGAACGAGCCTCTGACTTCAGGTTATCATGGATATCCAGCAAGAGACAATCAAGTAAGTGTCTGATTGCAGTAATCCGTGCGTCTCTGTACACTTAGGGATGTTTTGTCTGGGAGCTTCCTGGGTGTCACATTATGGAGTGGAAATAGTTTTGTTCTATTGTGGAATGTTTGTGGAGACATATGTGATAAATTGAATGGGTTTTTATGGCTTCCAGAAGTATGTGGCAAGGTGCCTGGTAAGGGGTTAAATATCATCCACATTACCAACAGCTCAGGAAATTCTTGATTCTTAAGAATGTCACAGCTTAGAATCCCTGTCCTAAGATCCCACTATATCTCCTCAGTATTAATGAATGTAGATGTTCAGTGCCAGTGCATGCTTGGCCCTGTTTTATGCTTATTGCTGTAATTCTGGCATCCGGGGAGCAAAACAACACTGAGTTTTTGTGAGAGTCTTCTTTGCTGGTGGAGTAGGGGATGACACGTCCTGTTGAGTTGTTTCTAATATCTGTGAACTTGTCTTGCCTTCCTTTCAAGTCCTGCAGGGCCCCTGCCCCTTGCTCTTATTCAGGATGCTCTCCTTCTGCAGCAGTAAAAATTACACTGTTCAGTGCACTGCATCTGTAAGCATTCTCTTGCCTCCTGACAGAAGACAGAGAAATCCCAGTTGATGAATTTGCACGATAGAAGGAAGAGATGCTTTGGAACAAATGAAATTTGATGGCTTAAGATACAACTGTCACACATTAAATCTCCCTTCTTAGAACAAAGCTTTTTTTCAGTGTTCTGCAGTGCTACTGCAAAGCAGAGTATGAACCAGTGTAGCAGGAAATTAATATGCACGGAAAATCAATAATGCAGCACATTTCAGTAATGAGCAAATAACAAAACCAAAATCAAATTCTTTAATACTCTCAGGTACTGCTATATAAAGAAAGTGATTTTCATCATCTCTTGATGAGGTCTGGGTGTATGTAATAGCTTAATGGGAGATGTTTTTGTGAAGGAAGTGCAGCATAGTGCAGCCTCAGCAGCTGAAGAGCTCAAATCTTTGGTGCTTGGTGTGTGTGTACGAGTTTCCATATAGGAGGAAATTATTCAGAGTGTCTTCTGGGACATATTAAATTGCTAACTAGCACAAATAAATACTATGCACTGGGGTGCTGTGAGAGTTGTGTTCCTACTCTGTCCAGGCTAAGTGAGGTAAGCTGAGAGGCAGTGTCAGTCCCAGATCCGTAAAGTGGTTCATACCTGCTTTTGGCTTTCCCATTCTGGTAGCACCTTCTGTACCCTATTTTGGTGCTTCACTTTACCTACCCATTTAGGGGTGTTTTGATACCTACCAGTACATCCCACTTCATTAGTTTCCTCTTTCTCATCCCATAAGAACTCTTCTGATTTGAAAGTCCAGAACTGCTATTGTGGGCAGGTTGCCAGATCAGCGTAGATGGGCATAGGAAACTGTACTACAGCTGGGATGTGAAATGACAATTACAGCCTGGGTAGCCCTGAGGAGCTCTGTATGGGTGAGCACAGGGAGTAATGAATGTTAGCAAGTGTGTGTATGTATTTCAGATGGCAGATAGCTTTATGGAATCTTCTTGGAGGACAAACAGCTGCAATTTAACTTGTGTGTTTTCATTTAGCAAATACTTGTAAATTATTTTTTGGCTGTTTTTTGTTTGTTTTGTTTTGGTTTTTTTCTTCCTGCTCTCTACAACATTTTGATCTGTAGTAAGTGTTTGTCCATCTGTCTTGCTGTGTCCCTAAAGCAGCTTAAACTCAGATCTGGTTTTCACTAATGAGGTTTCAAGGCTTTTAGCTAATCTGATTGTGAGCCTCTAACTTGATAGCAGCAGAAAAAGAAGTCTTCTGTTGCCACAGGCTGGGGCTGATGTGGGAGAATCAGCAGTGGCTGATCCATCACCTGCCTTTTTGCACTGGGAAAGGAGGAAGTGGTGTGGGAGTGTGTGTAGGGGTCCTCACCCTGTAACAAAGTAATTATGAGATACAGGAGCAATTGTGTTGGATTTCCTAAAATTAGCAGCTGGATTTGAGCTGATGAGGGTAACTCAGTGTATCGTGCTCTTCCCCATTGCACTACTTTACTGTAAGTACTTGTACTGCGGTTTTTTCCCACACTGTTTTCTTAAGGAGAAGTAGCAAAGCAGAGCTTATTTTTAGGGTTTTTCATCCTGTGGCCACAGTAGTCAAATTCTGACTTGCCCTTTCTTTCACTTTATGTAGCATCCTACTCCTCCTTTGCTTGTTTGAATGACTTTTTCGTTCCTTCGGGCTCTGAATGCCATTAATTGCTGGCTGCAAACCTTCCACTGTGCTGTTTTTACACCCTCTAGTGGTTAAATCATACCCAGATGTTCCAGGTTAATGGAGTTTTTCTTCCTGCCGGTGGAAATGTGTGATTGGTTTGAGTTCTCACTTTGGCCATTTGGGAATGCTTAGGTCTTCAGAATGGAGTTTTATTTTGTGTCTTTTCCCAAGTGTTTAAGCATTCTGTTGCCGTCATGCGTGGGCAGCAGTACTGAAACAAATGAGATGGGGTTCGTGTTGAGGCTCTTTCTCTCAGAATTCTGGTGTTATGTGATTGCTTTATGATAACTCAAAGCTCTGGGTGGTTGTGCAGCCCCCTTGTTCCTCACCTGCCCTGCCAGAGTGCTGGCTTGCTGGACTTTTTGTGGTGATAGGACCTGGGGAGCACATGTGCTAAATCATTATTGTGTAAGTTTGCCTAAAAAGAGGCTTTCTGTTGCCGAAATGTTGTACTACTGTGCTATGTTACAGTCATGTAAGGAGCTGGGGAGCTCTCTAGGACTGTTCTCAAGAATTCAAGGTTTGCTCTGTGGATGTCTAATGCACATTCAGGAATGGTGGGATGCCCTTGCTTTTCCCAGAGCTAGGCTGATGGCAGGGACAAAGCCTAGCTTTGGTAAAGGGAAAAGGAGGGAACACTGGTGTAACATAGTGTAATATCGCTAACTGAGATGAGAACCAAGTCTTTTGGTGAAGAGAGCTTATTCCCTGGGGACTACTCAGTTTTTCATCCCTCTGTTAGGTCTGCCAACAAAATGGTATTTCTTTTTTTGTAGTGCAAGCGCCTGCCTAAAATGCAGTGAACCAAGACTTCCTTGCTTCATTTCCCAAGCTGTGACAAACAGCTCTGAGGTACTTTGAATTGGTCTCAACATGGAAAATGACTGGTACAGCTATACTGATACAGCTTTTACATACAGACAAACTCATCAAGAATACATATTCTGCTTCCAGAAGGCTGTTCCATGCTGACTGTGCCAGCTCATTTTGTATATAGCCAAGGCCCAAATCATATTGCTCTAGTGCTTTTCATGTCCAAATGTATTAGACATGATATCTGAGATTTGTTAGAGTGCCGAATACTGGCACTTCTGTGGCAGAATTTGGCAGCTACACAGAATAATTTTGTTCCCCAACAGGAAGCAAAATGAGCAAGAACACCTTGTTTAGCTGCCACTGAAGGGAAGAGAGGAGGAGAGAGAGTTTGTGGAAGCAGGAGGTAATTGCACACACCAGAACTGGGTCAGGATGTTAGAGCTATTATACCTCTTCTGTTATGGAAAGTGATCCTCAGCTATCACAACGGGTTAGGATATTGGTTTGAAGCCTCTTTTAAAAGCTTGTACTTCCGTAAGTACAATTCTTAAATCAAACTGGGCCATTGGCTTGGTGCTAACGTGGTGGAAACATTGTTACCTATCGCAAGTGACACTTCCTTCAATAGCTTAATTTCGGTGACTGGTTTTCCATCTGAGCACTCACCAGCTCTGACCTGCTGTTCTCCTGTATGTAGATGGGGCTGCAGCCCAAGGTAGCGGGTGCCTATGGCAACTGCTAGGAACAACTTTATCAGTATCCTCTCAGTTTTGAGTTCAAGCTTAAGGTGAAATGCTATTAAATCCTCTCCAATTGTCAGCCTTTTCCCCTGGGTCTTTACTCACTTGCTGCTTTGGAATATCTGACGGGGCATCGCAGGCTCCAGGCGGATGTGTGCGCTGCCTTCCCTGGGGCCGCGAGCTGGTGAGGGGGAACTGAGCAGCAGTGGTGGCAGTCTGTGAGAACAGGAAGCCTCCCCGTTGCTTTTTTCCTCTGTATTTGTTTTCTTTGCCAGTCCCTCCTGATGTGGGGAGTTTGGCAAGGAAGCCCTTCATCCTGAGATGTGAAGGGTGTGTGAGAGCTCCCATGGGGAGGCAGGACAGCAGTTCACCGGGCTTCCTGTTGGAGCTGGCTGCGCAGAGGCACTGCTGCTCCCATTGGTGGTCTCTTGGCAGCAAGCAGCAGGGATCTCGGCACAGAGTTCAGGGGGGGAAACCTATTCTGTCTCATCTGTGTGGTCTGAGACTCCTTCACCTATCTTCCTCTTCTCCGTTATGTAGTTGAAGTGTGAATTTGGGGATATTGCCACAACTTGATTAGCAGCTAAGTGGCCCAGCATTGATTAGGATATTCACCCAAAAAATCTCTTGATTTAGTACCAACAGACTTGAGATGCTCTTGCCATGAAGCAAATAAAAAACGTCATGCTGGAGGAAAATGGTTTGGTCACTTGTTTGTTTTCACTTGAACCATGATAGAACCAGCCACAGTCTCTCCAGTGCCCTGCTTGGTCAGTTTTGTAACAAGGACTCCGTGTCTCAAAGTTCAAATCTAAGCAGTCTTCCTGAAAAGTTTTTGTTTTTAATTTGTTTTCCTCCTGGTAACTGACCATGAAAATAAACCCTCCAGTGTGTATGTTATGTGGCTCTGTAACCCGTGAGGTGGTGGCAGTGGAAGTGTTAAGTTATTCAGGAGCTAGAAAGGAGCATGGTTTGTGTGGTTTTGGGTTGTTTGTTGCTTACACTCTTCATTTGAAAAGTGTATTTAATACAAATTCCTTAACTCAGGGACAGAGGGAGGTTGTAGAGAGGCTCAAATAGAGTTTCAACAGCTTATTCCGTGAGTAAATAGCTGGGACAAAGATCAGGAAGCTTTTGAGGTCCTCCATAAAAAATGGAGAAGACCAGGCTCAGTATTCCTGATACTTTTGAGGAGTCCCTCTTGGCTTGAAAGCAATCAACCCAAAATTTGGGATGGGACCAAGCTAATGAGGGGAAACTGCTCTAAGTACTTTCCTTATGTTTAAAATTAGGTGGATTTGGATAAGTCTGCCAAATCTGCTGTGTCCTGGCTCCTACAGCCCCTCTTCAGGCAAGCAGTGAAATGTTTCCACACTGTACTAGACAGGACTGAAGGGATACTCTATTACTGACCTAACTGCAGTGTCCCATAGAAAATAATGAATTTCATTTCAGAGAATGTAGTCTGCGCAAAAATGTCCAACGTATTCAGGAGGTGGGGAAGCATCTGTGAGGCAGCTGCACACCAAGGGGTTCAAGAGTATGTAGTGGGAGAACTGCTGGGATGTTACTGCTTCATGAAGCTGCAAAGAGTTTGGGCCAGTTTGGATGTGCTTATGGAAAGCCATTTAACACCGCAGGAGGGGAGGAACTTGAGATGGTCTCTAGCAGATTGCATCCCATGCTACTTAAAGCTCTCAGTACATTCAGAAGGTAAAAACGTGTTGAGAGAGTGAAGAGAGTTGTTGAAACAATGTAAATTGTGATATGTGGGAAGGAAAGTAGAGAGCAGAATGTTTAGCTAAAAACTGAAGGAGGAGTTGGTTACAGATTGAAGTTTAAACAATTAAGCATGTGTTGGAAAAGTAAGATCCACTGAGACTAATCTAGTGATACATCTCTTGTGAATCCAGACCTGCCTTGGTCAGGCACTTGCTAGATCACCTGAAGCATGAAGAAGTGATTCCTTGTCTTCTCAAGCCCAGACTATGTCCCTAAGAAGCTGCAGGAAAGATACAATAAGATACAAGAAGTGGGGTTAAAAAAAATTGTAAAACGACCACCAATTAGCTTAGCTTGTTATAAACCTCCTTTCTGAAATTTCACTCTGAACCAGGTGTCTGTGCTTATGTTGGCCACATTCACCCAAATCTCTCCTTTCCTTTGTTTAGCTGATTTCCTAGCATTAAAACCCTTAAATAATACAGGAAGCATGATGTCTTGCAAATAGATCACTCTGGCTGTATTTTTATTCCCCTTTTCCCCCACGTCTGCTGCCTTTCTAATCTCTGAATCCTGAAGGCATGGAATCCTTTCCTTACAGAGCCCTGAATACCTTCCATAAACATTTCCAGTGAATTCCATGCCAATGCATGCCTTTCTTATCATCAATAACAAGAGATAATAAGTAACCACGTGGAAAAAAGTTGTAAGAGAAGAAATAGTTAAGGAGTGCACCTAATTCAGATACATGGGAAGACTTCCTGACAGTAAGCTCCTTAAGTCCTATAAACAACTTCTCAAGGGAAGTAACAAATACCTTGCTGATGAATAGTCTGGCCAAAGCTCTGGGGTTGTGAGGCGTTGGCAGGAAATGGGCTCAGATGATGTAATACAAATTCCTTTCATGTTTGAGTCCCCTGATTCAAGCAATTTCTCATCTCTGCTTAGGGTTAAAGAGAGGAGATGTGAGTCATCCTTGGGAGAGTACCAGGAGACCACTTTTTCTCCTGTGATGACCATGTGAGTTTTACTCCATGTCTATCTTGGAGATTCCCAAGCCCCTCAGTTCCTTTGGCAGGAGGGACAGCATCTTGTTCAGATTTTCCCTTCTGGATGATTATGCTAGAGTGCGGCATGTGTGTTAGAAGTAGTCTGCAGAAGGATCAGGTGTAGGGCTAAAACCAAATGGTGCAGAGAAAATGGCCTGTTGATAGCTATGATATCCTATTGAGGGTATGAAAGCAGCTATTCCGGGTCAGACAGAAGGTTTCTGCCTTCCAGTGTTCTGGCTTTGACAGCATCTAATAGCAAGTACTTAAAGCAGAGGGAGCAGCGCCAAGATTTGGTGGTACTTCCCCTCTGCTGTGCTCTTGAAGCAATCCTGTGGCTTTAGGATTTCCTGGCTATAGATTTTTATTCTTTTTTTAAAGTCACCTGTGATAGATTTTTTTTCTTTACTGAATTTCTCTAAATGGTTTCTGAGCCTGTCTAAACCTTTGGCATCCACAGCATCCTGTGGCAACAAGTCCCTGCTTTAGATGTGTTTTATGGGGGAGAGTTCTTCGTGCATCACTTAACTTGAAACTGAGGTGGTTTTAAAGCTCTTGAGTGAGGGGGACCTGGGGTCCTCAGCTTGCACAGCTGTGCTGTCACTGGGTGGGTGAGGGTTTTCTTAGCTGGGAGAAAAAAACCCACAAAACCAAAACAAACGAAATCACAAAAGAAAACTTCAACAGCTTATGTGAATTTTGTGTGTGTATATATATATATAAATTTTTTTTTTTTTTTTTACCCCTTAATAGTGCCTGTGCAGCCGTTATTTCTNGCCGTGCCGTGCCGTGGCAGCGGGGGTGCCCCGCGGGGCCGGGGCGGCGCTGGTGCTGGCGCTGGGCTGCCGGGAGAGGGCAGCCGGCGCACGGCCAGCGCTCCCCGCCCCGCCCCGCCCGCGTCCCGGGCCCGCCGCCCCGGGCTGCCCCGCGCAGCACAGCGCAGCCCGCGGCGCGGCGAGGGCTCCCGGCAAGGGAGAGAGGGGGCTCGGCCTCTGGCGTCCCGCAGGCGATTGGGGGTGACTCCTCATAGGTGTTTCTGGAACGGCTCTTCTGGGCAAGGGAAGTTGTGTTTAGAGGGACGGGGAGAGGGCAGCCCCTCCATGCGAGCTGTGCTGGCATTTGGTTCGTGGAAAAGGTTTCCACAAAAGTCTTTGATCTGTGAGCAGAGGGAACATCCAGGAGGGATGCTGAGGGAGGAGTGCTCACGATAGACTTGCTTTCAGAGGGGAGCCTAAGCAGGCACTCTCTAGGCTTTCCTGGCTTGAGCGGGCTCCTGGCCCGAGCTGGTTTCTTGCAGAGGCAGGTGTGCTGCACAGCACTGCTGCTGCTCAGCGGGCACTGCGAGAGATGGTCTCCTCCTTTGGGCACGCAGAGCCTGTGCTGCAGTGGTGCATTTTCTCCGGTGTGCATTCTGCACGTCATGAAATCTCACAGCTTTCAAGTGAATAAAGGGAGTGTGAGTGCATAAATATTATTCTCGCATCTTAGTTTTTTTTAAAGGCGGCTAGAGATCCCGAGAAACTCAATTGGTCAGTGTAATTACAGAACGTGGAAAGATGCTGAAAAAGATCAGATGCTTATGGTCAGATCCTTTACTAAAGGAAATTAAGCCAACAGCAGACATACATTCCTAATTTTTAAGGGCCAATCATGTCAGATCAATTTAGTTTTTTTCGTTTGACATGGCAGCAGGCCTGGCAGACAGAGAAAGCTACTGGCTTTGGACATAGTCCCACATGACCTTTACATAAACTAGACAAACGAAAGGTGAAATTAAGAAGGGGCTGAATGCCTCATTGGAAAACTGTATGTGGAGCAATTATATCATGCTCTGTGTGTGTGTGTCTGATCTGGAGTCTTAACGTGGTCTGGCTTGGCTGCTCTGCTGTTCTCTACTGCTCATCAAAACTGATGGTAATAAAACAGTGACTGAACATATGTATGTGCAGGGACTGGCAGCCTTTGGAAGGTAGGATTAGAAGTTGGAAAGATCACAGTAAATTGCAGAAATGCCCTGAAATCCAACAATGTGAAATTAAACAAAACCAAGCTGTATTAACAAAAGGAACTGTGTATGCAATATAAAATGGAGACTAACTGGCTAAGCAGTCATATCCACAGAAAGATCTGGGGTAACAGGAGATAAAAGACTGAGTGTGTGGTGCTGGTTTTTGTGATCTTGAAAAACTGGAATGCGTTTCCAGGTGTGTCAAATAACTGCAGAACACAGTTATTCTTTACAGCTTAGTACAGCAAGTGGAGCACTGTACCTACTTTTAGGCACTTCAGGAAGTACACAGGTGAAATCTGAAAAAAGTCCAGGGAAGAAGAAGAAGAGGAGGCTCAGAGAGCCTGATGTAGGAGAAAAATACCAAGCTTGCTCCTTTTTTTAAAAAAGAAAGAGTAGAAAGTATGGAGGATGGGGATTGATTATTTACTATGTCCATTGAAGACAGCTTAATTGGTATCAAGAAAGGCTTAAATTGGGTATTATGGAGTAAACCAGCATTTTCTGGTTCAGTGTAGTGAAGTAGTGGAAGGGTAATTTGGGGGATCAGAGTTCCAGTTTCTAGGAGTCTGTAATAACAAGTTAGGCAATTCCTGATGGATGTTTGTCTAAATACGCTCTGTGCTGTCTCTGAGCATGGAGGACCTCTTGTCTCCCCTGCCTTGTATTTGTGTTATTTTGTGACAGTCAAAAGCCAGTTGTTACCACTGACATTATTCCACAGCCATATGACTGCTCTTTCTCTGTTTGTTTTGTTTTGTTTTGGTGTGTGTCTAAATTGTAAGATAGGAGGTTCATCTGCTCCTATATGATCTTAAAAGTGCCCGAGATCCTTTCTTTGTGACAGCTGTCTCATCTCTGTTTTATCCTGAGCTTGCTTATTACTCAAAGGGTACGGGGTATTCAGCATCTCTGAGTCAGTCCTTCACTCTGTCTCACAGTAATAATATCTACTATGTATGAACCTTGGATTGGTTTGATGTTTTGATTTCCCTTTAAGCTCTCTGGTCAGATTTCGATTACGAATGTGTTTAGAAGAGAGATTATTATTGTTGTTTTTCTTTAATTAACATAAACAAACCCATCCTTGCTACCCTACCTGCAACTCCCCTTGCGTGGAGAAAGGACTGAGAGGATTCAGGAGGAGCATTTCCTCAGGCTGGGCAGGGAGCGTGCTTCTGCCTGCCTGCGGCTGGGATGTGCTGTGGGAGGGCAGCCTGTGTGCCTTACCCCAAGTACAGCAACTGCTTCTCCGCCCCGCCCGTGCCGGCCGCTTCAGCGGGTCCCCGAGTAAATGAATGGGATCGCTTTGTGTTCTGCTGACTTCTCCTGCATGGTGAGTGAGCAGCTCTGCACTGGCTGGGGAAGGATGCTGCGTGCAAGCAGCCTACCTCAGCGAGCTACACAGATGCTCCCGAGAATAGCTGGTGGATGGAAGATGGTTTCATTCTTCTTAGTATTAAGGGAGAGGTGTTTCCAGCAGTAGCATAATGTTGCTCAGAGCAGGCATTTGCCAGATGGTTTCAGCCCCCCCGAGGTTTTGGGATGTGAAAGGGAAAGGGCCAGGAACACACTTTTGATTCATTCCATTAGTAGATTAATCGGCACTGTCCTGGCTTAATAAGTCTCTTAGATTTCCCAGTGGAAATGGCACATGTAATTCTGCCCAGGTCATGCTCTGCACACCTGTGTTGAAGCTTTCACAGCAAGATGCTGTGCTGCTGCAGGTAACATCTGCAAAGCAAGACTGGGGGTGGGGGACAGGTTTTTTTGGTGGAGGGAGAGGTGAGAGAAATCTTTTTAGTAGGAACTGTTAAATAATGCTTATGGGAGCGAAATAGTTTGTGAGAATCTGCTTGAATTGTGCATTTTGGTGGGGACATATTTAAAAAATCTTGCAGTGGTAATTTGACGTCATGAGGCTTTTTTCCCCCCCTTCCATTCTGTATTAATTGCCAGCTAGATTGCATTTTCCAGGAAGTCTGTGATTAGAGGACAAGGGTGCTCTTCCTGATAAAGGTCAGAGGCTGCTGTCTCCAGAGGCTGCTGAGAAAATGATGAGAACTGTTTCATGGATTTTAACTGAAAACCTCAGCAGATGCTGTGCTGCTATTTACTTGGGGGTGAGGGCGGGCAGTCCCCCATGACCTGTCTCTTCCCACCTCTGTTTCCGAAGGCCAGCCAGTTGCTGGGGAGTGGATTTAGTTGCTGCTGCTGCCCACACAAGAGGTTTGTAGCTCCTGGCTGTTTTAGGAGGAATCTGTGTTTTTTAACTCTTGGTGCCTGTGGATTTCAACGAGCTGCACTCTGGTGTCACAGCAGCACCAAGCTGGCTTGCTGCCAGGCCTAATAAAAGTTTAGCAATAGGATTGCATCTAATGCAATTACTACGAGACCCATTGAAATTCCTTTGCAGCTGGATTTTGTTGAGGAGAGACTTGAGGTACCACCAGCAAACACGTCCACCTTTTCTGGTCCATTGTTCCTGCTACACCTGGAGAGCATGGGCTACTCTTTCTTACAGGTCAGGAGGACAGGAGTAGCTAGCTCTGGCAATGGTTTGATCGTCATCTTTAATTCTAGGGCACCTGTCACCCTGGCTCCTTGCCATGGTCTCTCTAAGCTAAAACAGTGCTGCTCATTTCCAAGTGCTTGGAGAACAACATCTTGTTTTCCAGCCATTTATGGCAGCCAGCTCCGATCCTTTGCAGGGTCTGGAGGAAGACTGACAGGGGCCAAAGGAGTAAATGTCATGAGACTCGAGCTTTCTGCTGAAAGCTGAGATAGAGATATTTTACATCCCGTGGTATATGTAGCCGGATTTAGGCTCCTTGGTATTTCCAGTAGAATGGCATTTCAGAACTGGGAGCTGAACTCTGACAGCAGCGTTGTCCCCAGTTGCTGTCAACTTCACCCCAGACAGAGAACTGCTGTTTTTCTTGAGCAGCTGCTGCTGTGGAGCAGAGTACGGGAAAAGTGATCGTCTCTGAAATAATTTGAAATAGACAGATAGAGCCAGCCATCTGAATTTCACTCAAGAATTAATCTAATCACTGTGTAATATGTTCTTACTACCTAAAGGGCAAAGTTAACTACATTAAGCACAATTTGGACCATTTGATTTCCATCAGACTTAGACTTTGGATACAGCTGACAATCTGTGTACGAATTCCGAAGTTTCTGGGCATCTCTAATCCAGTTTGTAGTGACATTAGCATTAGATAACCATAGCAAGGCCTTCATCTGGAAGGAAACCTGCATTCTTCAGGTCACACAAGGATGAAAAAAGATTGTTCTGGTCACTGTTGCTTTCTGGAAATTTGGGAACAATTTAATATATTGTTGCTTTGTTTCAAGTGAGTAGCTTCTCTAGCAGTTTCAATACTTACCAGATGGTGTGGTTACACTTCAGAGCTTAAATTTGGATTGAGATAAAATGAGACTATATTGCATAGGACCTAGAACACAATAAATGCATGTGTTGACTAGCCGTAGTTGCTTCAAACCATTCATCTCATCTAAACCAAGTATGAGTTGCTACTCATTCAGTTTCTGTCTTAGAAAGGCATAGGAAGCATAAGGAGGTTGCAATCAGTCTCTAATGGAAGAGTCTAATTTTTCCGGGATTTGATCAGAAAATGCAGCAGAATGGAGTTCACAGTACTGTTTGTTTGGGTGTGGGGGTTTTTTGTTTGTTTGTTTTTTGTCATGGCTGTGTGTCGGAGAAAGAAGGGAAGGTGGAACAGCCTTGATGTGAGCTAGCTGAAGGTGTTTGAAGGTCACAGTACAAGACCCCACAGACTGCAGTGATGCTGAAGATCAGGTCTGTAGCTGGTCCTATGAGAGCCAAAATCCTCCTGATTCAAGTACATCCAGTGACACAAGTGCCAGTTTGTTGGGCCATCCCATGTTGCAAACTGTGGGTGTTTTCAGTGCTCACTGCACGTGAGATCTGTTAAAACATATATGTTGGTATCTATCCATATGCCTCTTGGAAGTCCCGTATGAAGTACATACACTAGAAAGACTTTGAAGAATGGATTCTCTTTTGTTGATAAAATGGGAGGCCAGTAGTGCAGTTAGTCTTTACAGACACACACTTTTCTAAATTGCCTTATGCTCGTAATTCCCTGAGGGACTGGTCAGATGGAGGGAGCTGTTTGCTGCAGCCATGAGAGTAATCCAGCTAGATGGTGGTGGCACAGGTATGGTTAAGGACTGCTTTGCTCAGAATGAGATCAGAAACAGAATTGCATTTCTGACAACTGACCTTTGCTGATCATTGTGAATTGAAGTTGGGGATATTATATTCTATAACTAAAATTTTCCGGTAGCGTTTCTGTCATCTCGAAATCTTCCTCTGTCTTGTATCTATTTATACCTCTTTTCTTATGCTTTATTAATGCTTTTTACATTTGAACAGTCTGCTGTTGCTTTATGTGGCTTGACAACTGTCAATACCCCTGCTGAAATATTTTGCTTTTAGTTCTGCTAATGGCAGATTTTGCCTGGGTTTTCTTGCTCCTGTTATGTAATGGAAGTATCTGCAGTCCCTGACACATGTGTTTGGTCTCTTTCCACCCACCCGTACTTATCACAGGTTGATGCTGTGTTCCACCAAAGTCTTTTAGCAATTCAGTTTTGTTGTTTCTCAGGAGATGTCATTCAGTGTTTGTTGGTGTTACCTCTTCATTAGCTGCAGTCATTCCTTTCTTCTTTGCTGATTATATCCTTGTGCCGTTTCCCACGCTGAAGCCGTATTTCAGGCATTCAGCTATTTTGTCTTCATTAGGTACATAAGGCTGCTAGGTAAAGTCATGGATTATTTTTCTTCTCAGAGGGTCAAATGAAAGAATGTTATTTGAATAAAAAAAAGAAATAAAGCAGCTGTGACAATAAGGATAAAAAAAAAATGGGCAGAATGTAGTATTTGCTAGCTGATTTCTTCCCTCTCATGGATGTATTTACTTTGAGGGTTTATTAGTCTGAGTTTCTCTTAAGTTTAAGAGAATGGGTTGTAATGTCCCTTTTTAAGAGTATAAAACACAGTTTTCAACCCAAGCGATAAAGGATAGAATTTTACTCCTCTCTCTAGCAACTTTACTATCCCAGGATTCGTAAACTGCTTTCTAAGCTGTAGTAAATTAGATCTCAGCAGTACATGGCCTCTGTAGATAAATATAGTAGCCATTATACCTTGACATAGTCGTATTGCCTAGGAAAATACTACTGTTATTGAAAAGGAATTTGCTCAGGGCAAGAAGGTATCCATTACTTCCTGAATAACTCACTAACCTTGTTAACCTTCCTTTGCACAAACAAGCCAGGAGGAGTCCCTTTCTGCAGGATGGTATTACTCTCCATCTGTATTCCCCTTTATCATCAACAGACCTAAACCAAAGTTTCAGCATATTGATAAATGCCTCTGTGGTCCAGGGAAGAGAGCTATGCCCTGTCTTCCCCTTTCCCTACTGTTACAATACTTTTATCTTCATACCCCTTCTTAATTTGCTGGGATGTTGCTGTGCTGATGAATCGCTGATGGAGTACAGCCACTTGACATGGTAAACACAGAGACAAAAAAAATGGTGTAATGGTGCTGCAGCTTGATTGATGAGGTTTTGGAAGCAGTTTCCTTCTTGCTACCTGAAATCTCACACCTTGAATTGGATTCCATCAGTTTGTCCTTTGGTATAGCTTCCTTTGTGGACGATGAAGAGATGAGTTGTTGATGTAGGAGCTGAGTTGATTTTTTTTTTTTTAATTTATGACTTCCTCTTCAGAATCCACAGCCAAAGAAATACCCTATTTAGCACTGACAAATAAGTTTTGGGCACAGAGAATCTTTCTGCCCTTTATCAGTTCAGCTGGATATTGTACTCCTGATTTGACACTAAAAATAGACTTTTGTTGGAATTTGATGCTGTATAATAGCTTTCTGCTACTTCATAGAAAAATTGAGGTGAGATCAAACTTTTTTCCCTTTATGAAGTTATTAAGGCAGTTATTGTTTAACCAAATTTTAAAACAGGTATATTTAAATACCTTACTCTGTTTCCCTCTTACAAGTAGCTGAATATATTTGCTATATGCCAGTTCAGTATGGACTTCAGACTAGATCCATGTGTGACAGAATGCAGAAGATCCAGCTTGAAAATCAAGCCTAGGGTGGCAACACAGCAGCAGAGAAGCTTTTTCTCCTGTAGATGTTCAGCTTGCTAGATTCTCCTCAGAAGGTATTGGAGGACTGCAGACTTCACTCCTGGCTCACCATAGTAAGGCTGACAGGTATATTTCATGGAAATTCCCACTTGGCTGCCCAAACCCATGTTTGCTGTATCCTGGGAGTGGCTGCATAGTCATTCCATTTCTGCAGATGAATGCCCAAACTGGAGCTGTGAGAATTCCTTACATTTAAATGCTTGCATGCTCTTCAATGTTTAACTTTGAATTCTCTGGCTTCACAATTTAGTTTTGTTCATGTGGGTGTTCTTGGTTTTAATTTAAAAGTGTATTTTTGGGAACATGTTTTCAGCAAAGTACCTTTCCTAGATACTGAGCTTTTTCTCTTGAAGAATTGACAATGACTTCCAGAGTAGTGCTCTTGAGCATAGCTGTGAGGAGAGGAAAATCCCAAACAAACTCAAGAAAGCTTTTCTTGGTATCCATTTATTTTTTTTTTCCTTATGTTACTTGAATGATAAGCCTATGAATTGAGATCTCCTGAAGTTTATTTAAGGGCTTTAATTACTATGATAAGTCAGTAGTGGGACAGTCTTTAAACGCTGGGTTTGTTTGCATGTCAGGGTGTTTTATTGTTTCGGGCTTTCTGCTTTTCATGAAAGATGAACTAGCCCTGGATAGTTTGCTTTTGAATAAGTACTCTCTTTTCCGAAGCCTCTTGCTGTACCGTACATGCAGAAGAGAAAACAGGGAATCCAGTTTTCCAGTAATGAAATGGGTTGCTCTATAACAAAATGGCTTTTATTTTTTCTTGTAATATGCCAATGTTTGGCTTATTTGCTTGGCAAAACATCTGAAAGGGATTGTGGTATTTTTCTGGGTGATTTATTGTATGCATTTCATATACTTGCTTCCTTTCATAAACAGGATAATGCAGAGTGAGGCTTCCTGGAGTCCTTTTGGATGTTGGGAGGAAATCTACCTTGTGGCTCAGAAATTCTGATAATCAGAGATAATCCAGGATTCTGAGCAGAGGCAGTCTCACAAATGAGCAGTACTGTGCCGCCAGGGTCGTCTCCAGCAGCACCCAAAGGGGCAAACCAACCTCGAAGAAGATCCTCTTATCTCCATAGGAACTGCATGTGTGCCCAGGGCTGCCTTCTGTGCCTCTCCCCAGATAGCTTCCAGCCCCATCTCTAATCTTCTTTCAAAAAACCAAAACAAACCCCAAATAAAAATTAACCAATCAAACCAAATAAAAACCCCCAAGACACAAGGCATGCCCAAACCCATGACTAGCAGCAGTCTGATTCCCCTGTTCTCTTCCTGGGACCTTCTGCTGGAGTCAGATAAGCCATGGAAAGCAGCCACTGAGTTGGAGAAACTTCCCTGTGGGTGCTGCAGATCATGTTGCTGTTCCAGTCTCCAGTTAGACCTTTTGTAGATGGTTCTTGAAATGTTTGCCATGATAGGACAATGACTGAGTCTGCATCCTCAGTCTGAATCCAGCGTCTGCATACGATGTGGATGCTCAGTGTGGCTTTTGGCTGCGAGAGCAACTGCTTTCCTTCAGCTTGAAATTAAATTTCCCTTTTCAACCTGCTGCAATCTCATGCCTTCACTGGTAGCACTGGTTTCCTGATGCAGTCTTCTGGCATGACAGAGGCTGGCCAAGCTCAGCAAGCAGCAGCAAGGCTGCAAGAAACGCCTGCATTTGGGGTTGCCATTGCATCACAGTTGTACTTTTGGCCTTATGGCAGGTTTAATGGTAGTGCTGTAGTTAGGGCTTATTAGATCTCTGAATGCAGGTGGTGCAGTTCAAAGCAGACTGCAGACTTTCCCGAGTGTCCACATTTAAATATGTTAACAGCTGTAGTACAGTTAAAGCCCACTTGTTATCTGGTTGCATCCCTTTTGTTTGTGAGCTCGAGCTAGATAAGAGAGCCACAGAGCTGTTTGTTGGGTAGCATTTGGAACATCTTCCTTAGTTACTGCTGGAATGGAAGGCATTTTGTTATCACAGACTGCAACAGCTGACTTTTCTCCAAATATAGAACAGAAGTACGTATTGAATGCTTTGGCTCTTTCTTCAGTATTGGGAATGTTTCTACCTTTTCCCCATAGTAGCAGATCAATGCAGTTGCTGGGGTTTCTATTCTGGAGAAGCTTTAAAAACACATTATCATCTTCCAGCTCTGACTATGGATTTCACCTCCTGTCGCTAGGATTCCCTTGTAAATTTTATTTTTTCCCTTTCTAATTTCCTTTCTATTTTCTTCTCTCAGCTTTTTTTTTTTTTTTTTTTTCACTTGCTAGAATATATACAAGTGTTCAAGTGCGGGGATGTGACAGGGAAGCCCAATAAACAATCTGTCTGTCTAGGAAAAATATGCCAGTGTACCTCTGGTCCCACTCAAGTGCTGGGTATTGTACGTAGGTGCATTGGTTTGGTCTCTATTCTCCTTACATATATCCAGATGCAATTGTCACAATCATTTTAACTAAGCTACTGCTAATTTCTGTTGTAACAATTGATTGCTCCTTTCTGTCAAGATGGAATCTAATATGGACTTGCTCATTTTCAATGTAATATTTCTTGAACTAAGAAATTGTTTTCTCTAATTTAGCAATCTGGAGGGTTTGACACTAGCCCCCTGTGCCTCCTGCGAGTGTTGTCGCATTAGAAATTCCAGGTGATCAGACGGGATTTTCCCTCTGTTATGAAGAGGTGCTCATTTAGTCACTCATCCTGTGTGCTATCTGATTTCAGTAGTGTGTAGCGGACACACCAGCTCGTACCCTGTCTTGAGCTTTATCTGCTAGAATGTTAATCCATGAGCATTTGAAATCATATGCCTCTGAGACACAATCAGCTAGAAACAGATAACGTCTGTTTGAAACTGTGCTGTGCCCATTCATTGTTTGCCTACTTGGATCTTTCCTAAATAGGATAGAACTTTCTGTAAATTATTTTTAAGCATTTGGCTTATTTGAAACTTATATACCAGCAGTATATTTGGTTTGAGTTTATGCACATAACTGCATAGTCACAATGATTCTTATATGTAATTAAGGCTTTTGATACTGGTACAGAAACAGGTAGATTTTTTTTTCATTTTTCTCAGTGTCTCTTATTTTTTGAAATACCTTTATACGATATTAAATAGGTGGTTACTTGCTCCTTTTTTTCTCTTTCCCCTTTTGTTACTTGTTAAGACCTTCCTTGCCTCTCTAACAAGCATTAAAGTCTTTACAGACTGCTTTCTTCCCCTTTCACTTTGATTTACACAACAGCCTCCCATCAGAGAAGAGGGGCCAATGTTTCACTAGGCTACAGCTCTCTGAACATTTTTCTCATAGCTTGGTATATATTAATTTTAAAATCTTTACCTTTCTACTTTTAATCCTTTTTGAGACATGAAACATCCCTAAGAGATAATGTGTATTTCCACACACAGCAGCCTTTACAAGCTCCCTGGCACATATCCTGTAAACCACCGTGGTTAGGATTATGGCAAAGCATTTGTAGGGGATCCTAGCTACCTGTGGCAGAAGCCTGTCTTAGTCATGTCTGTCTTTGTCTTTCTGGAGTAAGATGCATTGACATATTGTTGTCCTCTTGCTCCTTAGAGAATATTTCGTGGTTTTTTTTAGAAGAAAATTTCCTGAAAGAAATGTGTTGTATGGATACTTTTTACATACCAGCTAGCATAGTTGAAAAATCTGAGAAAAAGTATAAAGAAGACCTAATAACTCATCTAGTTGTTCCCCCCCCCCCAATTGTATCAGCTAAGCCAAATCTTTTTCTTGCTTGTGATCTGAGGCTAAAATGGCACTGCTACCAGTTCTGCAACTGTGGATAGTCTTGGGCATGCGCTTCATGTTCTTAGTGTTGGTTGGAACCTCTGGGGCAGCAGCAGCTCTCTTGAAGCAGGGTGGCGGTGCCTCTCGAGTCATCCCACAGCCTCATTTCCCGACCTGTCGGGTACTGCTCTCACTGCTTGAGAATATTGGGTGTTGAGAAACCTGCTCTTGCAGTTCATCAAACAGGGCTCCTGCTCCAGGACAAAGATATGACATCACCAGAAGTCTGCTGCTCTCAGTAATCTTGCTGTATGCCTTCCATGGAGAGGTGGTGGCCTCGTAGCAACAGTGGCAAATAAATTTCAGGGCGGCATTTGGATGATTCATGGAGGGTTCATGGGTCTTGTTTTGATTTGGAGGTTGAATGCGACCTGCACAATGTGGAGTTGCTGGGATGATTTGTAACAAGCCTCAGTTGCTGAAATTACAGAGCAGGCTTATTCTGAAAGTTTTTATTCTCTTTCTCTGAAGGTGGCCTAAAGGATGAGAGCTTGGGGAAGGAAGAAGGGGAAGAATTTTTTTTTCCCTTTTTTCCCTTTCCTAATTTTTAATTAGGGAAGCTTTTAGTAACTCTTCAGCTTAGTTTTAAGACACATTCTTTTCAAGTCTTTTATAGGAATACATATGAAGCAGGATTTATTTGGGTTTGCTCACCTGGTCCACGTGTTTTATCACTTTCTCCCCTGCACCCAAGGAATCTCAGCTTTCATTAAAATGACCATAAGATCATTTTTGAATTGTGATTCTGGATCAGAAGAAAACCTTGATGGCATTTTCAAGGTTATCTGGTGCACAAATGTCTGCTTCAGTCTTCAGGCTGGCTGAACTAGTCGCTGCTGCTGGTGTGACCCTGCTGCAGAGGTGTTATCAGAAGTGTCTAATCGTGATGCAAATGTCAGCATTGCTGCTGTTTTGCTCCTCTCAGAGCCTTTGAGAACAGGTTTATGGATCACATGCTTCACTCTTTGGAGTCTGTGGTGCACAGGCTTTGGTGCAGTAAGTGATTTTTAGGAACATTGCTTTTCACCCTCTAAACCTGACCCATTGTGCGAAAAGGTGAGAGCAGATGGGAGACCTGGGCAATGCCATAATGGAACAACCTTGTGCTATCCCAGCTTTCTGGAGGAGCTCTTGCTCCTTTCCCTGAGCAGCAGGGTTTTCTGGGCTGGAAAGTCGAGTTGTCATCTTACTTGTCTTTAACTAGCAGTTCCCTATGACTACTGTATCCTGGTAATGACAATAAGCCTTTTCTCCAGGTTTCTGTGTGGGGCTGCAGTGACAGTCATGTATTAATTTCCTTAGAGCCCATCAGCATCCCATGTGTTCAGGCCTGTTCCTGGGACAAGCCTGCCCTGGGGTGTGTCTGTGGCTCGCTGAAGGCGAGGGGAGCCTGGGGAGTGTGCAGCACATCTGGGGTGTCTGGGCTGGCTGTGACAGGAGGCCCATCCATTTGTCACCCCGTGTAGACAGGGCTTGACTCGTGTGGAGCCCGACGCTTGCTTTGCTCCAAGCCCGCTGGATTGCATTTAAGTAATCTCTAAGTAGAGGAAGCAGAGGTGATATGTGGAATAGCACCATTTCTATATCTTCAGCTGAGATAAAAATATTTCTTCAAAACTCATTTCCAAGGAGACCAGTGCCTCAATGAAAACACTTTTTTTTTTTTTTTAAATTTCTTTTTTTTTTCCCCGCTTGAGTCGAGGCCATATTTAACTTAGCATTTGGAGCCCGGCAAGGGAAGTCAATTCTTCATTTTGAGGCAGGAAGGGAAGGGGGCGAGAAACCCGTTTTCCTAGTTTGGAAGAGCGGTTTAACTGATTAATGAGATGCAAGGTGACACTCATCCTGTGGCAGCGGGCACGGGGGATGGGACGAGGATTTGCTCGTGCGGGGAAGGGCTTGCTGGTGCTTGTCGAGGTAACTGGGGCGAGTGTCTTTCGCTCAGCGCGCCTTTCCCGGGGCTGCCGCCCCACCGGCAGAGCTTTGCAATCCTGAAATTGGAGCAGGCTGGGAGCTCAAGGCTCGGAGGGCACTTGCCCCAGTCAGACTTGGGGAGAAGCTGCCTCCAGGCAAGTGGGAACCCGATACACTCTGAGGAACCGGAGCCAGCTGCCGCTTTCCCTTTAGCAATACGCAAGTCTGTAAAATACTCATGTGGAGCCACCTGCGAAAGCAGATTAACCCCTTTATCTGTGTCGCTTCTTTTCCCCAGCTCACGCCGACAGTGGTTGTTTTTCCTGAGGGAGCTCCAGCGGTGGCACACATGGATTTTCTCCTTAGCTTCAGGATCCCCGTAGTTGTGCTCCTTGATGCTTGTCAGTGGTTAATGATTAAATACAGCTGCTGAATTGTGACCGAATTTGGGGTGTTGACTAATGGGGTAGATGAAGAGGTGCAGAACCTGCCTATAGCACCTTACATGGCTCCTGCATCTATGGCTGATTCCTGGAGGAGCAATTAGTGGGTGGGGGGGGAGAGGGTCCTCACCCCCAGTGACCTTGGAGGACAAGGCTGTGCTCTGCTTCATTCACGGCTACAGTTCCCTTTTCTAAAGTAAGCGCTCTCCGGCGCTGGGAGCTGGGCTGCATTTATTACTAACCCCACCCATCCCTGCCTCTTGCAAGAATCTTGTGAGGCCGAGATTGTGTTTTTAGAAGCAGAATGACAGAGAGAAATTCCCTGGAGGCGAATGCAGAGTGTGTGCTGTGCACGCCAGTACAGACACACGGGGCTGGGAACTCCCAGGGAGAGATTAAGTGCGAGAGAAGAGCGCAGAGCAGCCAGAGCTGGAGGAGGGGGGTGGAGGAGGCGAGACGCTTTCTAAGCCTCAAACTGAGCCGTTCAGATTTTTTTTCTTTAAGAAAAAAAAACCGAAAAACACCCTCGACCAACCTCGGTCTCGACAGTCTTACTGAAGTGCCTCTTGTGTTGCCGGATCATCTCACTGCTGGGTTTGAAGGACCCAGGCTAACATGATGTACCTCTGGGTGAGTAGGAAGCGTGTGTGAGGGCTTGCACACTTTGCACATATAAGGAATGGAAAGCTGAAGGACTCTGCACTAACGTGAGCGGCCTTCACCATTGGGCTTAGCTCTCTGCAGCCTCTACTCACAGTGGGCTAGTTTTCCCTTGTAAAAAATAATATTTCGAGCAAGTACTATTAACTGGGTATCAAGCAGGCTTTTTCTGTGGTTATGAGTTCCTCTGGAGAGAGCAGTTTTGGGCAGGTACCTTGGAGACAAAATTTTTGGTATAATGCTGCTCACTGCCTGCCAGCTGAGAGACCTGTGTGTGCATATATATATATATATATATATTTCTTTTTTAATGCATAAAGCTGTTCCCATGTGCCTCTGCTTTATGAGATTTTTGGTGTTACTGAAAGACATCCCAGGTAGTGAAGGAGTGCTGCTGAAAGGGATCTGTAAGTCTCTGAAGGCTAGGAGAGGAACAGGAAGGGGTTAGATAGTTTTGCAGTTTGAGACTTTGAGGATGGGGGGAGAGGCTGTTTCGAGAAAAGCTGGATGCAAGGTTGTTTTTCCAGAAGTGGCATAGTTACTCAAGTTTCTGGTGAAGTATGGAAAATAATGTCAGGAAAAACATGTGTAAAGTGTTATATAGATCCAGCGAGCAAAGTAATAGCTTATACAAAGGCATATGTATTTTCAGCCTTTGAGCAAGGACTGGAATTTCCTCTGGAGCAGTCAGCTCTTAGACTGCTCAGTCATCAACGTGTAGTTTTGTCTGCTCCTGGGCACCCTTGAGATCAGCAGTTTGCCCTTGGGTTTCCTTACCTAGATCTGTGACGTGAAGAATAGTTGGGTCCCAAGTTTCTGGTTTGTTTTGTTTTTGTTTTTTTTTTAAAAAACCCCTTGTTTGTAACTCAGAACGTGGGGGCTCTCTCTGCCTCTGGCTGCTTTGAGTCCGGCTCCCCATCACTCCTAGGAAGAAACACTGGTTTATTTTAGCAACAAAGCAAGCCTTGGAACCCAGGCAGAAGGATTTGACTTCCCTCCTTTGCACATAGACACACTATCTTTGTTGCAGGGTAACTTGATTCTGTGCAGGGGTATGCACACTTGCCTGGTTTCGTCCAGCAGGCCCTGCTGGCAGGCACGTCCACCTTCCCCGCTCAGCCCCCTGCCACAGCCTGGTGTGTGGGACCCCCGCTTGGGGTGCTGGTTTTTAGGGAGAAAGACTGGGCAGGCCCCATGGCTCAGCTAAGATTTGTGCTTGGTTTGGTGGGTGGGGTGAGAGGAGAAGTAATTCAGCCATGCTGCTGCTGATCTTAGATAAGGAATAAACAATGGAGATGTTCCTTACTCTGCTGAAATGGGGAGGATGAGTGTGGGAGCAGAGGAGAGCTGCCCTGCTGTCTCACCTCCTGTGCTGAGGGGTGTGTGAGCACTTTAGTATAAAATAGAGGTGTTAGCCTGCCTAAAGACCAGCTTTGGCCCAAAAGGTGAAGCATTGACCTGGATTCTTAAAAGAGAGTTGAGTTTTGGGATGCTTGCCAGTGGATGAACCCCATGGGCTGCTGCTTCTGCCTGCACCCTGAACTTCAGGCAGCACTACTGTGTTTGCATTGCAGCTTAACTTCAGAGAAGTGGGGAAGATAAATATTAAATGCTTGAATAGCTGAAGGGGTTTTAAAGGCATCATCTGGGCACTGTGCCATGATAATTAAAAAAAATTAGTGAATTTTTGCTATCTGGATATGATCTTTCCCTTCTCAGTACAGGTTACACTATTACTTTCGGGGAATCTTCTACTTGGGCCTTTCAGGGACCTTTTCCTCTGTGCCCATTTGTGTTTCTGCTTTAAGCTCTTTTTATCCTGACAGGCTACATAACCTTTAGCGGTGAGAACAAGGAGCCTCGACTGACAGATCTGGTTTGGTGTGGGGTTTGTTGTGCCTCGGCTGTGCCAGTTTCTTGCTTCCCTGCTCACAGGTTCTTCCCTGCCTCTCATTTTTATCTTGTTGCCCATGCTTTTTTTCTGTTCTGTGCCTCTTGTCCTTGGAATGTCAGGACTTCAGTAGATGCATGGAGATTTGTACTGAGTCATTCCTTAATTCAATGCATGAAGCTACATTAATGCAATGTTAAATTTGAGGTTTTAAATATGCAAGTCCTGAAATCCAGAATTAAGATTCCCACAGCAACCATAATGTTTCTCCCCCAGCCCCCCACCCCCCAGGGATGCATGCTACAGAATTATCTTCTTTGAAGAGATTTTGCAGTATTGAGTGCTGTCAGGTTTGACAAATGGTAGAATAAAAAGGAGAACCCACCTTCCTGTGCAGCTGTGGTGTGGCGTGGATAGTGCACCCAGACGTACAGGCTACCTGCAACATCACAGCCTGATTATAATGCTGGAATGAAGTGGTGGTGTAGCCTTGGTTCAGTCTGACATTCCTGCTTGCTGAACTGTATTCCCTCGGGTGAAACTTGTTGCAGGATACTCTTAAATATTTGAGAGCCTTGTAGACTGCAGGAGATTGTGGGCTGTGGAGAGCTGGAGAGTAGGAAACTTAAAATATCTGTTTTGATGACCTAATGCTTGGCATTGTGAGCGAAGTGAAGGCGGCAGACTATCTGTGCCATTAAATATCAAGAGAGACTATTTATCTTAACACTTTTATTGTGTAGGATGCAGTTGTATAAAGTCTTTCTGAGGCAGGCATGGTATGATAGTCTCTCTGATGTTGCAAACCGTTTGAGTGCATTGTCAGTGTTGAAACTCAAGGTGGGTATTTGCCTTAGGTATAGGAGGTGCATATAGGAGTTCTGTTTTTGCAGCCAAGTGTTTTGTTTGTGGGGGACCATCTAACTCTAGTTTTGTCTTTTCTCACACTCATCCCCATTTGTGTGCAGCTGTCTGGGCTCTTGAATTGCTCAAGAGAGCTCCTAGTCGTCCGTTCTCTAACTGGGACATGCGTAATTCGGGCTACAAAGGTAAGAGGGTCTTTGTGCTAAGGAAGATCAGGAATGACAACACGGGGGCCAGGTGTTGTGCTGGTGACAGCCAGGAGCAGAGTGGTTTGAAGGTGGGAAAAGCATTCAACCCTTTACTGGATGAGAAAGGCCGGGTTTTTTCATTTATGAGCCGATGAATCTTTGTGTACTGTGAGTCATGAGATATAATCTAGAGTCATTTCATTCCAAGTATTTTCTAAAGAGCATGATGTGTTCTGAGAGTTGCATGTATGAATGTTGCCTTGTTGGAGGTCTGTTGTTACAAGAAAGGTTGAAAGGAAGGGGCAGCAGCCCTACGAAGCAATTTATCAATCATCCTTCTCCTGTGCTCAAAGACAGCTGAAACTATCAAAGGCAGGAGGGACCAAGGTAAGGGAGGTCCATGCTGTTGCTAGGCTTCTGGTAGGAAAGCACTGGATTCATCGCTCTGTTTATAGTGGGTATGGATAATTTCCTCATTTCCCGCAGCCATGTACAGAGTGCATGCTGAGTGTTTGTCAGAGGGCTGGCTACCTATTGCATCTAGAAATGATTTCTTTCTCTAGAGCCCTGTGAAAGTGAAGATCTTACCTAGACCCACTAATTACCATACAGCTAGAACAGTGCTAGTAAGCTTGCCAAGCTCGTTTTGAATTTTTTTGTTGGTTTTCTTCCTGACCTGTCTTTTACTTGCCTTTTCGTCACTTAAAAGTCTCTCTTTGCATTCACTGGAATAATTTTTCCCTCTAGGCTCCGAGCTCATCAGCTTTACCACCAAGGGATTGGAAACCCAACTCTGCTGCCAAACTTGAGTCTTAGCAACGAGCTCTTCCTCACGCCAGGTCTCTCTATTATTTGTTTGGTCTTTTTTCATGAGAGGTAGCTGCTGCCAGTGAAAAGTATGGGCATTTCGGCATGGTTTTCAAAGCATGAGTTTGATAGCAGCAAAACAAGTGGCTGTCCAGGGAAAACCGCCTCCTTGCTCTGTTCTGGTGCGAAGCCTGGGGCAGCTCTTGCTGGGGAAGTCTAGCTGTGCCTCTAGGTCTTTGGCTGGAACCTGTTTGGTAGGCATGGCAAATGCACACGTCAGCCATCACCCGAAGCTCTGACGGGAGGGAGAGCGCAGGTGCTGCGTGTGAAAGGTGCGCGCGTGGCGTGGTCAGTGCTGAGAGAGGTGGAGAATGGGGTTGCCTCTGGGAAACTGTGGCTGTGAGGATGTAGAAAGGTTTTCCTGAGTGAATGTTAGAGGTCAGGTCTGGGTGAATTTCTTTGAGTACCTTAAAAGACATTTTGTGTTAGTACAAACACTGATTTTTGGATTCTTGCTCTGGAGCAGAAAAGCCCTGGAAAATCATAAAATGGAGCTCATGCGAAAATCCTCGAGCTAGTAGCCTGTAAGCTGATTCCCCAGCCTACAAGTCTCTGCGGTGCCATACTGTGGCATGCATACGTAGCAGCTTGAATCCAGAAGTAATATAGTTATGTTTGTCCAGCACTGCAGCTGAGATAATGAGTTCTGCTGCTCGATAAGGTTTATTAGCTTTGGTGCAGCACCTCATGAACATGGTTATACTGCTTCCACACTCAAGCTGCTCTGTGCACAGCTGGGTTGGGGATGTCTGCATTGTGTTCCTCTGGGGCTTTGTGTGACAAAGCAACTTGCATCTATTTGCATCTAGGGTTTTATACAGGCTTTGGAGATTTGGGGAACAGAGAAAGCAGAGTGTATGAAAGAGATTATATAATGTGACTGCCTGTGTTATCAGAGGACTCGAGTTAATAATCCAGGTGATCTTTTCCAATTCTGTGTTCCTGCAAGCCTGTAATCGTGGAAGATGCCAAGGTCTCTACTGAGTCAAGAAAGCCCAGTGCAGTTCAAAAAGAGAAGCCATTTCAAATTAAGGTACTGGCTTCAGAATCAGGATGCTCTGTTCTGTAAGCTACAGTGATTTTTTAATCTGATTTTATGTAAATCAGGTGTACAGCACATTGCCATCATGTTCAGGAATTCCCTTCTTTGATGAGTCTAAACAAAAGAATTAGGGGGATGTAGGCTTGCTCAATTGGTGAATTTCTCCAGTGGCTCTTCTGCCTGACTGCTGTATTCCCACCTATCCAAACAGTGATGAGCACAGGGGACTCTGTTTGCTGTAAGCCTGTCCAAGTCTTGGAAGACTGACAGGGGCTGGGTCCTGTTTAAGTTAGTTTTCCACAAAACAGCCTGTTTATCTTGGAAGGAAGAGAATAAACCGTAAGAGAATAAGGAGAGAATAAACCTCAGCCTTCATGATTTCCAGCTGAAAGCTTGAGGAAGAGCGCAGATAATAGCAATTTGAGACTGAACATCTGTGTTTCCTGCCCTTCCCGTGGTGCTTATTTGCTAATCTTAATTCCATTAGTGACAGAACTTTACCGTTTTCACAGAATCACAGAATTCTTAGGTTTGGAAAGGACCTCTGGAGATCATCTGGTCCAATCCTTCTGCCAAGGCAGGATCACTTAAAGCGGGTGACATAGGAACGTTTCCAGATGATTTTGATGTCTCCAGAGAGGAAGACTCCATCACCTCCCTTGGCAGCCTGTTCCAATGTTCTGCCACTCTCAAGGTGAAGATGTTCTTGTTCATCCTGAGGTTGAACTTCTTGTGTTTTAGTTTATGGCCATTGCTCCTCATCCTGTCACTGGGCACCACCAAAAAGAGTCTGGCAACAACCTCTTGGCAACTGCCTTTGAGATATTTAAGTGCATTAATGAGATCCTTTCTCAGTTGTCTCTTCTCAGGCACAGCTCCCGCAGTCTCTCCTCATATGAGGTGCTCCAGACCTCAAATTATCCTTGTGGCCTCTACCAAACCCTCTATGGTATCTCCTTGTCTTTCTTGAAATGTGGAGCCCAGAACTGGACACAGCACTCCAGGTGTGGCCTCACTAGGGCCGAGTAGGAGGGGGAGGATCAGCTCCCTCGACCTGCTGGCCGCAGTTTTTCCGATGCACCTCAGCATACCGCTGGCCCTCCTGGCCACAGGGGCACACTGCTGGCTCACAGTCAAGTTGTCATCCACCAAGAGTCCCAGGTCTTTCCCTGCAGAGCTGCTCTCTAATAGGTCCTGTACTGGTACTTGGGGTTATTCCTCCCCTGCTGCAAGACCCTACACTTGCCCTTGTTGAACCTCATAAGGTTTCTATCCACCCAACTTTCCAGCCTATCAGAGCTGTCCTAACCCCCAGGGTAATGGCAATGGTATAGGAAAGGTCTCTGAGTGGACCTGAATTGGGGTGGCTTTTTTGCCACCGCTGTAAGCAGTCACCAGGGCAGCAACTGTGTATGTGTGCATGCTTAACCAAAAGTATGATTAGACAGCTTATGCAATTAGCTGGAAAAGATCCCTTCGTAGTTCAGCAAGGGCTACTGGGTACAGCAGGAGCTTGAGTGATGTAGAGGGGGCAGACAAGATGTTCTCTGTATGGAGTGGTCAGTTTGGAGAAGGAACTGCAGTCTGTATCTGCAGTACTGTGGCTCTGGGTGGTACCCCAAACCCAAGGCAATGTGGTTCACCCTGCAGCCATGCATTGGAGAGGCAAGCTGTGCTGGTGGACCAGTGCAGACAGTTCCACACTGGAAGTGAAAACAGGCTTGCAGAAAATTAAGAAATCCATTGAGGATGTGCTTTGTGCCCTCCAGTGCTGAATTCTTTTGCTAAAAATGTTAAAGATTCCTCAAAGCTGTGAAGAAGCTTAAACAAGTAATTAAGTTTCCTTCGTTTGTCCCTTAAATTTAGGTTTCATTGTTCTCAGAGTCCTATGTCTCATGACTAATATACTGCCTGCACAATGCGCTGGCTGATTTTTTACCAGATGGTTCTTGGGTCTGTAGCTGAATCCAGGGCGAAGGCAGTTAGTTTTTCTCCTGCCTCAAATGAAAGATGCTGTCCCCCACACAGTGCTCTGATTGAATCTTGGACATAAGACAATAATGAAGTGAAAATATTTTGACCAGATGACAATTTTTTAAGATATTCTTAGGGATTATTATTCATGATATTTAAGGAGCTGGCATAGGATGATACTAGAACACTCCTCTGTACATTTTTTAATAATTTATAAATCATCTAGTGTTGAAACAAAGTTTAAATGCAGAAAAACGCTGGAATTCAAGTATGAATATGTGGCTAGAAGATAGAAAATGTGCAGTGTGAACTGCCTGTCGCTATTTTTTCACTTTTCATTTCTGTTGTGATGGCCTCCTTCTTCATTCCACCCTCAGTCATGATGGTGATGTCTGCTTGCCTCCATGACATACCTTTTGGATGGAGAACCCTTGCGAGTAAAGACAAAGCACCCCACAGAAAGGTGCAGCGTAAGTGGGGGTGCATATCTCCGTGAGGACCATCTCAGCAGCACTGCAGAGCAGATTTGCTCTGAGGCTTGTTGGATCCAGCAGTTGTTCCAGCTATTTCCCCTCCCTGATTTATTACACTCTGATTTTGGCTGCTGCTTGAGTGAGGAGGAGCAGTGAACGGCGATTACTTTTTTTGGACCAACCAGCTGAAAAGGAGAAGCCCATTCAGCATAGGTGAGGCTACTGACTGGGACATCTTTTAAGAAATGGGTGATATTGGCATTTTTAAATTTTAGTGTTGGGGAAATTTTTCTTCTGCAGAAGAAACTTTGGTGGAGTGTATGCAGTGTATGTGTAACTGCTGTTTTTAACCACCTTTTGGACTGAGAAGTGCTGTAGAAATATGAGATGCTTTAATGCTTTTTCCTTGCATAAGGAATGTTGCTCTTCAATGCAGCTGTTTAGCTGTTGTGAACAGGTGTGCAGTAAACACCCCTTCCCTTTTCAACCAAGTGTGGTGGTGATGGATACCCTCTCATTTAAACATGCATGTTTTTCTCTCCTACAGGAATTAAAAACTTTAAAAATAGCTTACATATCTAGAAAGAATATCTAGCCTTGTCCTGTTTCCCTCTTCCCCTCCCCCTTGCTACCAACTCAAATTACCGACAAGCTTTGGAAATTTCGGGGCCGGGGAACAGAGGTGCAGCTGGCCTGCATGTGTTGCACCAGCTGTAATGCAAATGATACATGCTGAAAGAGGCTTTTCTCACTTTTGTAATTCTTGGATATTGTTGTGCAATGCAGACATGCGACAATTTGTCTTAAGTGTGTTTGCTGATATGTTCCGTGGAGTATACTGCGTCCTTTGTTCCTTGCCGGCAAGAGACAATATCAAAATCCAATTGCCCGTTGGCAGCATGTCTGATTGCAGCTGGGACTGTCCTCCTGCCTTCCCCATCCGTCAGGCCTGGGGTGATCCCATCACACTTGATACCAGTTAATTTAAGGCTGGCCAGAGCACAGACTTTGGTAAATCCTCAGCTTTCTTGGCTTTTTGGACAATTTGTAATAAACCACAATTTTTTTTGTTCTTTATTCCTGAAAGTGGCATTACCTATTGCTCTTCTGCCTGAGAGTGCCAAAGGGGAAGTGCTTGGCTGCATGTGCCCCAGTTGTTTGTGGGTACCAGTCAGCTTTGCTGCTGCTTATCTGAAGCAGTAAAAGTACAGGCGCTGGAGGTTCAGTTGTGTAAAAACAAAAGCTGATGTTGATTTAATCCCATTACATTGCGTTGATCTCTCAACCACTGGACTCTTAGTGGGATTCCAGCTTTAATCCTGTAAGGATCAATCTGGCCTGTTGCTTTTCTGTCCTGATCCTAAATCCCCCTTTAATCTTGTTAATTATACCAGGCCTTTTTTGGTTTCATTTTTTTCCCTTGTGGACCAGCAAAACCACGTTAAATCTTCATGTTGTTGTCTCTGACCTGGTGTTTTTACCCTTTGTTCACCCTGTTGAGGAGCAGGGTTCTCCTGAAGGCTGGTTTCATCATTCATAGCAGTGCATTTGGTGGTCTGGTGTCTGCTGCTTCAGACTCCTGTGGAGTCAACTAGTTATGCTGTTGTGCTGAATCCCTTCTGGTTCTGTCAGGATTTTTTTTTTTTTTTTCATCTGTTGTTTGATACTGTGCTGTCTGAAGGGGGTGGGGAATCATGGAACATGACAGCCACTTTGAAATTACTTTCTTATTTTAAAGAAAATGGGTTTTTGGAGCAGAATCCCATCATTGGAGGAGAAGACAATGTCAGGGAACATGGAGCACTGCTCGGGTGGTGAGACACATGCTCTGAGAAGACTGGAACCTGTTTCAGGACCTGGGTAGTCCCATGGCCCACAGATATATTCTGAAGGTCACAAAGAAATTCAGCTGCTTAAATCAACCTTTTTATGTTTGTGTGTTCGGGTGGCTTGAGGAGAGGAATAATGCACATTCAGACTTGAGGCTCTTTATCTTCACATTGCACTGTCTGCAGGCCTCCAAACCCAGTGCTGCCTTTTCTGTGTAATGCACAAGGCCAATTTCTCACTGTGACAATCTGCTCCTGGCACTTGCAATAGAACCTGGCAGTGCTTAATGTATTCATCTCTGCTATTTCCTATAGTGTAAAGAAGAAAACCGACCCAAAACTGCACCTACATTTGCTGTAACTCGATCAAGAGCTGACAGATAATTTCTGGAACATGCCTGTGCTGGGATCTTGACTGCTCTGCCAAATTTCATGCCTTTATCTTGCAGTGCTGCTCCTTTTCTCTCCCCTGTCCATGCAGCTCTGCCTCACCCAGCAGAGGCTTCTACTTTTCCAGCCTTTCAGCCAGATCCCTATTTCCTACCACCTTGCCAAAGCACCACGGGGCTGATACCTCTCCTTGCCAGAATGCAGGCTGTAGGTATGGGTCTGCCATAGAAGTAGCCAAGGTGGTTCCCTTTTAAACCAGACAGAGGAGAAACCAGGTTTGGATCACAGAGGATGAGCTCTATTGGATGTGTTTATTCCAATTAAAGCAGCTCCTCTGAGTAGTTTTTTGGAAAATACTTAGAGCCATGACAAGGAAATAGCAATTGCTTTTAAGGAAATGTGGGCATTTTCCCAGCAGTTTTAGGGTTAAGGAAATTGTAGAGGGGTGACATGGTGACAGTGTTCCCTATTTTTGTGTGTTGCCAGTAGCGAGAAGAGGGAAACTTTGATTTCTAATCCGCTTTGGAGGAGGCTCCGTATCAGGGCTGCACAGAAACATCCAGTCAAGCAGCTCCTTTATCATAAAGGGGATTTTAATTAAAACTGTTCTCGCATCATGAGCGAAATGAGCGTCAGTGCCAGCCAGCCCTGTACTGGGCATTTATCTCCTTCAAACCACATTACCAGTAATTGCTGCATTAAATCAAAGTCGAGGGAGATTACCCATCTGAATTGGGCAGGCGGCCGGTGCCAGCGTGGGGAGCTCCGTGCTGCCGAGCCGCTGATACGGGAACCCCCTCCACCCCCCAGCTGGGGGCGAAGAGTCGGAGGGCTGCTGGATCCCAAGAAGCCCTTCTCATTACAGGGCAGGATTTTTTGTCAGAACCCAGGAGGAGTGGCAGGCTGTATGCTTGGAGCATTTTAAGCTGATGATGTTTTTCTATTAACTTCCTTTTAAAACAAACAAACCCAATAACAAAACAAACCCTGTGGCATTGCCATCCCACTTCTGTCTCCTGTTTGGATCCACCACAGACATTCCCTTTTGTTTGTCTTCTACTGCTTATTCCAGCCCTGAAACTTAAAAGTAAATCACCTCTTGTCTTGATACATCTCTTTCTTTCTACCCTTCTTGCCACAGCTCTGCTGTGGAGCTGCTTGGTTCTTCTCTGTCCCGATACGGGAGAGCTTCTCCCCTTCTTCACCTCTCCCCCCACTGAGGAATTGTATCTGCCTTGACCTGTAGTTCCTTTGCCAACTATGGCTCATTAGTTTGTTTAATTATTTTTCTCGGTTTTTAAGCATTCTGTTGTCTCTAGGTCTAGAGCAGCTGTTTCCCTTCTTCTTGTCCCTATACTTTGACCTTGGTGACTCTGAAAAACATCTGATCATCCTAACATTGCTCTTGCTTCCACTCTCTAAACCTCTTGTCAGGGCAAGGCTGAGGGATGGCCATGCCCACATGAGGTCTCAGGCATGTGCACTGGCTGAGATAATTAGATCTACATGGGCAATCACTGAATTATCAAAATGTGACAGCTGGACTTTCAGTGTCTATTATTACATGTGTCCCATAATTGTGAAGAGGGTAAGCCAGGAAGAGAATGTGAAGAAAGCAGGGGTTTTTTTCCTTCTAAAAAGTGACTGTCATTTTCTTTGTTTTTGTCTTGATAGTGGTTCCGTATTTTCCTGTTCTATTGCAGACAATCTTGGGGCAGTTGGGTGGCAGTGATGGTTTTTCTTCATTTTGCCCAGAGGTGTTGGCAGTCTGCCATTCTGAAATTTGCTTCCTACAGTGTTTGCACGTCTACTACATTGCTCTGCTGCAGAATAGGGTCCCATTCTCAGCACTGTACTGAGAACCTGCTAATGTATGTGAAAGATGATGCTGCAGCTGGATCTGCCTGCTAAAACAGGTTGCACACTGTCGAGCTGTGTTAGGTTTTTAAGATTCGCACAAGTTTCTCAGAAGCTGTCTAGTTCAGAGCAGTTGCAGGAGTGTGCCTGCTGTGCCCCCTCAGAGCTTGAAGTTGCAGCTTTTGCTTCATTACAGTGTGAGCTTGAGATGCAGCTTAAGTATTGCCCTACTTTGACTCTGGCCTACGCATGAATCTCTAGCTTGAGATAAGTGGTTCTTTTAAATTCATGCTAAGAGACCTGTAAAGCCGCAAAGGCTGAAGTTTGAGTGCTGCTGATATCCCAGCTGATAATGCAGAGGGGTTGCAGTTAATTTTTGCTTTAGTAGTCCTGTTACCATGAAGTGAGAGTAGTCCCACTGCAGAGTAACTGGAGAGTTGGGCGGAGAACATGAGCCAAGTCTTTGGTGGCGATTTCTCGATAGTGAGAGAAAGCAGAGATAAGGGTTTTCATGGGAGCCAGGAAACCGTCTTTATGGCATTGTGGTTTTGGGACAGAGAATGCAGATAGTGTGGCAGATTAGGGTGAATGAACATGAGTGAATTTTTTTTTTGTAGAGGTCACAGAAAGCTGATGAAAGAGCAGGTATCTTGATCGTGCCGGTAGTGGAACCAGAGAAAGTCCTCAGTGGTTGTTGTCCAGGGATTTCAGCTGCTGTGGCCTGTTTTAGAACTTGCTGGGAGCTGAAGCTAGCCTGCAGGAAGGACTTTGGACTGAGCCATGATAGCCTTTACTCTGTTCTTCTGGCTCTTGGGGAGAAGTGTGGGTGGCAGTTACCTTATGTGCCCATGTCCTGGGACTCTGTGTGAGAATAAAAAGATTTCCAGAATTTTTCTCTCTCCTGCTTTCCCAGAACTAGATAGGTTTCAAAAATCCCAATCAAAAAAAATCTAGGTGTTTGCTGTCTTTTACTATTTTTGTCTTAGTCTGAGGCAGAAAGCAATAAGAAGACTACTCCTTGCCTCTGAGCTGGCACAGTGTTTACAGACCTCTTTCTGTTCTCCACCACAGCCTTATACTTCTCCACTGAAATCACTGGAGAAGGGACACAGCAATAACTAGCACCTCTGCCTCAAGACAAGTAGTCCCTGGGGTCCCCCCCTACATTAAAGCATGACTTGCTGCTGTCACCATTCATTTAGCCTGTCTCGACTCTCCTCTTTCAGGGTAAACTGCATCATTTTTGCCAAACCTCAGCTTTGCATGCTATTTCTGGATCCTTTCTGTGCACTCAGCAAATGCACCAAACTCTTAGCTGCAGCACTTCTGGTATTTTGATCTTGAATCTCTTTAGAAGCTGCCTGAGCTTGGGATTTTTTGTTTTTTTAATGGGAATGGGGAAAAAACAGGAATCATCATCTAAAGCTGAACAGGTGGGCAAGATTTTGAACTGAGGCCTGCAGAAATTAATGGACAGATGTAATTCTGTCATGAAATTGTCTTTGCAGATTTATGCTGGAAGTGTCATATTTTGTATATTGCTGTGCTGGAACTATTTCCAGATGACTTCCTGAGATTTATTTGGTGACCTGCTGTTGCGGCAGCTAAAGGTCCTGCCTGCATGATATTCTCCAATTCCTCAGTTCGTGCCAGTAATACAGTCTCAGACCCAGCCATCACACATAGACAATGCTGCCTGTTTATTCCTGCCTTACTTTCATTCAGTTAAGAGTTTTGTTTAATATTTTTGACGTGTTTTGCCTCTTGCTTACACAGTTACGGGGTGTGGGCAGCTGCTCTGCTGTTCTGATTGCACCAAGCTGGGCAGGGAATGCTTTTGCTCCTGTGTCAGAGCAGCAGAATGCTGTCCCAGAAAACCTTTCCCCCAAATTCTGCTTTTGTTTGTGTAGCTGGGAAGCCGCTCTAAGGTAGGGATAAATTTAAGTTCGTACTAGCATAATTTATTGTGTGGCCACTCGTTCACTTGGAACAAGTACCTTATTCTATTTTAGTTTGTCACGTGGAGGCAGTTTGATAAGCTGGGAGGCAAGATGGGGAGGAAAGTCCATACTAAAACCATCTCTGTTAGGAAGCAAGTGCTCAGCTAGATGAGTAAAACACAGCCACAGAGCCACGTACTGAAATGCTCTGCAATGGTTGATCATGTTCTCCCTTCACCCCAGGCAAAGGCGGGGTAGAACGTGTTGGCTCAAACCCGTGTTGAAAGTGGTTTATCCCATGAGCCGTTTGCTGGGATAGACTGGGAATGCATGTGACATTTCCAACAGCCTCACGTGGCCATTTGCCGATGGGTCTGAGGTAATGGCGGAACTGTACTTACACTACTGGCGAATCGTCAGTGTGGTCCAGCCCTAGTTTGTGATTCATTCAATTAAAAATACTTGGTGAGAGTATGTCTGATACTACCATCTGGTGACTTTTAATAATATTTATTCTTAGGAAGGTGGTTCTTTAATTAAGGAATTAACCTTAATTTTTGTAGGCTTAGCATAGATCTGAAGAAATGCTCAGACTTAAGCTGCTCTATTTCTAGAAGAGTCAAATCTTTCTTTTTTGGATCTCCTCGTTGTCCCCTTAAGGATCAGCTAATTGAACTGCTGCTGCTTGTTAAGTGAAAAACCAAGTGGGACTGTGAGAGAGAGAATGGGCAAAGCTTTTCTCTCGCTGAGGTTCTGGAACAGCCTCTGACATGAAGGAAAACTGCCTCCACTCTATTCTTTTTGCTTCCTCTTTGTCCACTGCCCCCAAAGGAATGTAGAAAGGCAGTGTGGCTGCCATGTAATGTCTAAACTACCAAGAGAAAACTCCTTGCCTTCTTTGATGTTGAAATTCTGCATCTGGACACCTTTTTGTTTCTCATGTAGTGAGCAAAAAGCATTTTGATGGACGCGTAGCATTACCGAGATCATTGCATGTGTAAGTGGTCCCGAAAGAAAGCTGTGATACGATCACCTTCATTACCAAGTGTCTTAGCCCAGAAGTATACTTACTTACTTGCTTCCTGAAGCAGTGCCAAGTATTTAGAGTTTTCCTTGAAAAGAGGCCCAGACCCAAGACACAGATAATTTTTTTCTGGAAAATCTGTGTGTACTCTCTTTTCCCCCTTTTATACTGTGCCTTTGGTAATAACTAAGGTGATGGAGCCTGTCTTGTTTTAGAAGCTTCTTTTGGACTTGCTGCATGTTATACTCAGGTGTTCTGGAGTTGTCTCAAGATTGTATAATTAAAACCTGTTCTGTAATATATGTAAAGCAATGGATTGGGCTAGAAAAGAAAGTTGAAATTGTGTCTTCTAAATGCTGCTGGTGTATTGAGGCTACTGGCAGGTTTATTTTGCAACTTAATCACTAATATATTCTTGTGAGTTATTGTTCTGTTAAAGCTGCCTTGCTGGGAGCCAGCTCGTTTGCATCGTGAATAAAACCTCAGTTCTGGGAGCACAGTCTTTGGACAGGGGACTTTTCAAACTTCGGATGAGTGTTCATTGCTGCCTTACATTTTTCCTTTGTAATAATTTCAGAGGTAGACTTTGGGCAATCTTAAGTTTTGTCTGAATTAACTCGAGTCCTTGTTTGACAGCTGAAGTTGTGTGGGTAGGATCTGTACTTCCAGCTTAAGGAAGCCTCTGCAAAAATCTTAACTTAGGATAGAGAGTGTGTGTCTGTCTCTCTTGACAGCCATGACAGTGTAGCTTGGGTATTCAAAGAGCTTGGTTTCTGGTTGAGGAAGATACAGGCTTGTGATTTCATGAGCCCCTTGGGTATATAGGTTTCTGGAGTTTGCTAATGTTGCCATACTACTGGATGGCTGTAAGGAAGCTCAACAAAACAAAAAAGCCAATTGTCCATCAGACAGAGGTCTTGGAAATATGCTCCTTTGGCGGACTGACTTCATATTATTGTTCTGCCTCCTTTTTCCGTGTCTTTTCCTAAAGCGGAGTTTGTTGAGGCTTTGAAAATAAACGGTAGTTAAGAAGTAATGACTTCTAATTCTGACCTATTCTCATCTTATGTTGTGTATTTGTAATTGTTTTTTAAAACTGTTCTAGTTTTCCAGTCTAGACAAACCATTAATATTTAACAGCGACGTATAGATGATGCAGTGAAGACCTAAGGGCAGTAACAGGATGCAGGTATCTTATGTCCACAGTTTAGAGTGTTCATGGTGCCTGCTGTTAAGCCACTTTAGATCGGTTTCAGGACTACAGAGCTTGGTTGGAGAGTGTTTAGAGTGGTAGTGGCACATGCAAACAAACTCTATCGCTCTTAAGTAAATCGCCTTGCAAATGGAGAATATGTTGCAGAAAAAGATGGAAAAGGGAGATCTCCAGCACTTGGAGGAGAAAAGACACGACTGGGAGCTCTTTCAGAGCTCTGATTTTATTAAAGACTATCTTTGGAATTTTTCCCTCTCTGTTTTTTTTTTTTTAAATTGTGAATTTTATCCATGAAAACCGGATGTGTAATGACTGAAGTTCCGCTGTCTGCCTGAAGTATTTCCTTGGCAGAAGCAGCAAGTGTGATGGGGCAATCTTTGCTACACATTTTTGCTGCTTTCTTTAGCTTTGGATTCCTTGGGCCTTTTGCCAGGGGGCTTTTAGTTTCCTTGGATTCAAAGTGTATTTTTGGTAATTTCATTTGTGCTAATGTGTTTTTGGACTATTAATCCTAATGAACATGAGGAATCAGTAGCACTAACTAATCAGACAGGGTTCAGGCAAGTAATGGCTCCTATGGCTTTACAAACTCATTCAAATTCTTTCCCGTGATGTCCCTATTATGCTAATCCAGCACACTCTGGTTTGCTGCTACTCCACTTCCCCCAGAACTGCTGGTTTCATTTCTGCTTTAATGCATCTAGTTCCTGATCTGCGACATTTGCCTGCTTAACATGTTTCACTCCCAGAGAAGGCACTGCTGGGTGCTGAGTTATTCACTCACCTGCATAGCTGATCCACCATCAAATCTTCTTGCTCTTGAGATCAGGAGACACCTGTGTAAAACTGCCAGGTTTCTGAAACGTGAGAAAAATCCAGTTTCTGCAGTCACCCACGTGTTGTCATGTTTGCTTCTGCGTGCCATTTCGGAATATTGAGCTTTCCTGTGCGTGCTCTGCTTACATTTATGTCCTCCCCACTTGAAACTCTAATGATTCCAGGGTCAAAGTAACAACTAGACCATAAGTAATTTTTCTAGTCGTCGGTGATATTAAATCTGTGAAGAAAAAAAAAAAAATCGTGCATTGCATGTTTGAAAAACATTGTATCCATTCCAGCCAAACAAACAATAAATGTATCCCTAGAGAGGAATGGGCATTTTCCGGTATAAATTCTCACCTGGAATGAGCAAAAGCACCACCTTCGTGCTCAGGACACGGGGCCTGCTTTGGTGCAAAATGAGAATCTCTTGCAGCTCTGTAGATGTAATCTTGGTGCTGTTTGTCTAACACTAGTATGAACTGGCTGAGCTGCTTGATCTATTTAGCTGCTATGGAAATCAGTACATACCCAGCCAGAAAATGCATCCTTGCTTGCTGGCATGTTTCCTACATTTACATCAGTCTTTAAAAAGCAGAGACATATTGTAAGCTGCTCATCAGATCCCTGATGACCCAGTTTAGCAGATGTAGTGATTGGCTAATTGTTAAAGATGCCATTTTTGGTGGGTGAGAGGAAGAGCATCAGCCAGGCTTCTAGCGATGAAGAGTTAGATTCAGCAGAGGTAAGAGCTCTTTAGTGGGAGTAACTAGATAAGGCTTGGATTAATTTGTCTGGAGAACAAAAAATTATGCAAAAGATTTATAAATGTAGTTCATAAAATGAATCTGTTGGTGTAATTCCTTAGTAAAGATCAATGTGGGGTAATGACTACATATCATGGAAATGTCTCAGATTCCATGCTGTATTGCTGTGTCCCCACAGTACCACAGTTTTTAGCAATTAAAAAAAAATAGTACGTGGTAAATATCTGGAACTGCCATGGCTGCACTTCAAGCATCGTGAGACTATGGCTATATTATGTTCTTATAGCTGTACTTGTAATTGTGACTTAGCATGCTTGCTATGAACAGTCTGAACAAAGCAGGCAAAGCAAAGCCCAGGGCTGTGGTCTTGGCATTTTCCAAAAATGTTCCTCAGTCTCCAGACATCAAAGAGAGCAGTGCGTGTGAAGCAAAGTACTGAGTTTTGAGAACACGGGGGAAAACTTGTGTAATCTCCATGCCTTGCTTAGTACACAGAAAGGGGAAAATTAGGTAAATAGTGCTGCAGTGGCATGTAAAACAGTATCTCTAGAAAGAGTGATGGGTAGGTAGGAGGTGGAAAAAACAAAATTAAATGTTATGAAAAGAATAATAAAGTTCAGCAGTAACTAGACAGGTGATGCTCTTAGTTGAGGGAGTTGGGAGCTGTGTGATCGATAAATGCACAAACATCAAGGATGGGGTTTTTTTCAGGCTCTTGGCATTTGAAATGACAAATAGAGGAATGAGGGCTACTGGTGCAGAACATGAAACTGGATATTATAGGGATAATGTCAATCTGCAAGAATAGTAATCATGGTTTTAACATGCATTCGAGATTATGTGTGGTTCAGATAGGGTAGATGTAAAAGGTGATAGGCTGTGTTGTATGCAGTAGACTGTAAAGAAGAAAGCAGAGCAATACCGATAATGCAGCATCTGTTTCTGGTCAAATTGCTGTGGGGAAGAATGGTAAAAGAGGTCCCAGGGGAAGTACTGTGAGTCTGCTGTAATCCCTCATAGGATTGGATTCGGATAGAAACTTGAGGCTCGGAAATGACACTATTCCCAGTGCCATTAGAGAGATAAATATTAGTACGAGAAACTTTAATTTCTCAGATACAGCTTGGAGAACAAATGCTGGTAATAATCATCCGGTCAAAAGGTATTGTCACTGTAGCATCATCACCTGTTGTTGACACAGTGAGTGGTTTATTGATGCTATGACTATGACTGGAAAACAAGCTGTTTAGGAGCCTCCATCTCCCCACCTTTGGATGGGGTGATCATGATAGAAGCTTTGATAAATGAAGCAATATATTTAATGAAGTCAGTGCAGCCCTGAATGCAGAATGGTGTGGTTTGGGTTTGGTGGGCTTTTTTCAGTTGTTTGGTTGGGATTTTTTTCTTGCTTGTTTTTTTGGTTTTTAGAGGCACTTTGGATACAAATTAGTGATGGAATATGCAAAGGGGAAAAATCCTCTTAGAAGAAACTTTAGCCTAACCTTATAAATGCTGTTAGGTGAAAAAAGGAGCAAATTTACAAGAGAGAATTTATCAGAAGAGATTGCTGTGCCTTTAAAATCAGTAGGGATGAAATGAGAACTGCCAAAAATCAGGCTGAATTAAACCTTATAAATGTTGCTAAGGAAATGGGTGACAGTTTCTCAAAATACAATTAGAGAGAAGAGAGGAGGTGGGGCCACTTAGTGTTGAGGATAGGGTAGTTAAGAGGATGCTCTTGTGGTCACAGAATTGAACAAATCTTTGTTGTTTTAAGTAGAGTTGATCTTGGGAACAAGGGCAGGATTGGTAAAGGGCATGAACCTACAGTAATAGCAGCCACACTGGACATTTGAAAGATCCGAGTTAGTGCAGGTAGGCTGGGCTGGGAAGCAGGGTTGCCTGGGGAAGGGGGGTGCCTATTCCTGAGACTGAAAGAACTGGTTCATGCAGTGGCAGATCTGATACAAGTTTTAATCTATCAAATAAGAGTGCTGTCATATGTTTTGAGAACAGGAAGTGGAATAGATCTGTTGCTGGTGGGGAATGATCTGAGTAAATACAGACCTGTTGGCCCAACCTCAGCTGCATGCTGGCACGGAAATATTAATTAAAGGCTTGGATACAAATAAAAAATGTGATAAAAGGCAACACAAATCCATTAAAACTGAGTTGTGCCTTATCAGCCTGTCTGTTTTTAAGATAACAAATTTTCTTACCTTGATAATGTGCATTTTACATAATAGGATGACGTCTCTTGCTATAGGCAGGTTCTACAGCATCTGATGTGGTGCTACAGAGGAAAGTACTAATGAGACTAGAGAAGATGCAGTTTAGTGCTGGAATTGGGAAACAGAGCTAATGTTGTTCTGGGTGATGTCTTTAAAAATAAAGATGAGCACAGGCTAGATCAGGTGCGAGAACATGCTTCTAGTGGTTGGGGAATAGCCAGCCTGTCATGTGACGGAAGACTGGAACAGCTGCTTGTTTGGATGGTTAGAGAGGGGATACATGAGGAAGGTTAATTGTAAGGGAAAGAGAAAATACGACTAAGCCATAGGACAGTACTGGCACAAGAACAAAGGAAAGACATAAATTGCTCAGGAATAGCATTAAGCTGGAGAACACAGATCCCAGATATTCTAGAGCAGCCTTTTGGCTGGGATAGTGTGGCTGTAAAACTCAGCTCTGAGATACAGTGTGATAAATTTTATGAAAAGTTAAGATGATGTTGTATGATAGCAGTTGTTCTGATTCTGTGTGTCAGAAGATCCTTTCCGGTCCTCATATTTCTGTAAATTTAAAATTATTCATGTATGTAAGCATCTGCAGGAACAAGGGTATGATTTTATAACAGTTACCTAACTTGTGTTACTGGAAATGCATGGGCATAGTAGGTTGTATGGTAATGTAGTCAGACTATTATCTCAGAACAGAATTATGGAGTGCAGCACCATCTTATATTTGACTATTATTTATTGCAAGTCAGTGTGCAGTAGTAACACAGCCAGTCTTGCAGAAAATTCAGTAGTTTATTCCTGGTCAGTAAAGTCCTGCTGTGTCCATCTTGGCACATATGAGTTTAAAACTGGCTTTTGTCATTTAATTATAAGAGGGACACAGGAAGTGTGATGCTTTGTGACCAAAGTATCACCTGAGTATCTTAATGCTGGTTAAGTCACAATATTTAAGTCTGCATCAAAAACTTGAAAGCATGGCAGTTTTATTGGATCTGTAGTTAAAACAGCAGAGGAGCTTAGGTGATGCTCCCTGTCCTTGTTTTGTTTTGCCCATTTGATGGGTATTTATAGATAGGAAGATATCTCCACTAGGATTTGGAAATGTTTTATTCCCCTGAGGCCTGGTTGGAAATGACAAGAATTGGATTGTGAAATAAATGTAAGGTTTTTAACTTAGTTAGGGATTTGGTTTTAAAACCTGAGGCAGTAATATGAAGTAGCAAAAACAGGCTGTGGAAAAGACTTTGGGTTTGTATAAATTAATGCCTTTTCATAAAAAGATTTTATTGGAGATACTAAATTGCTTGAGTGCATAGTAATGAGCTATGCAAAAGAATGAAGGGCAGGCACCTTTTGAACATGTAGTTACAGAAAAGAGAAGGAAATAAAAAAGTATTGGTTGTTCAGAGGAAACCAGATTCTATCTGTGCCCCCAGGCAGGGCATGTGGGGAGTGCCGAGAGGTTGCCAAAAAGCCCTCTGGTGAGGAGGTGGGGGCGTAATGGGGAGGAGGAAGAGGCATAATGGTGAGCTCCAGAATCATAATGGTGAGCTGTTTTGGGTCTAGGGCGAAATAAATTGGCCAAAGGCAGAATGGGATGGAAGTTCATTGTGGGAGCCTCATCCTTTTTCCCCACTGAAGAGATCTAGAAGCATAGCTGCTTTCCCATTTATGGGCAACTAATTTCTCTGTCTGTGCAAATCTTCACACAGAAACAATGGCTATAGAAACTTCTATTTATTTATTTATTTTAGATGTAGAAAATGTCATGCTTTATACTCCCCGAATTGGTCATGCTCCTTTTGTAAGGAAGGAGTGGCCCTGTGGCCCTAGGAAAGATGATGAGAGTGGGCGACAGCTGCTATAACCACTCACCCAGCTCATAGCTGTCCTTTTCCGAGGTGTCTCAGAAAGAAAGGGCAGTGGGAGCAGAGGATGAGCCAAGAGCTGTCCTGCTGGGCTGAGTGGGTCGGAGGGCTGTGGATTAGGCACCCCTTACCTGAATGACAAAGGTCTGTGCATGCAAATTGTGCTAGATAATGATCCACATATTTAACCTCTTGAAGAAAAGGTAAATCTCAAGTTTAACTCTTTCTGAGGGGGAGGAAATTATGAGTAACGATGGAAAGGCAGCTGCCCCAGAGCTAGGCTGAGAGAGCTGTTTAGTGGTGCACAGCAGCACTACAGAAAAGTTAAAGATTAGAAATGCAAAAAACCCCTGACTTTATGCATTTAAAATGGTGTGTGTGGGGGAAATTTGGCTAGCCCTTCTTGGGTTTGATCACTGTAGCATGTTTATTTTTGAAACCTCGGAGGGAGGGGTTTTATCCCTGCTATCCTTTGGAGGAAGGTGGGAATCTTTTGTGGGCTTGGGCTGTTAACTCTTTGAGAACCCAGGTTTTCGTCAGTGTCAGGCTGGTGTGGCTTTTTGTAGTGATGGGTGAAACCTCATGCACTTGGTTACGGGAGGTCAGGCCCCCTTGGCGCACCCCCTGGCCATGGTGTATCTTTTAAGAATCAGCAGCAGGCTCTCGGATGTCTGGTAACGTGGCCGGCATGCGGGGCTGCTGGGGTGAGCCTGCTGGCCAAGCAGCTCCCCATCTGTCCCCGTCGGTCAGGGAGCAGATTCCTCCCTGGGAATGAGGAGGATGGGCTTCCTAAAATGGGCACAACAACTGGCCCTGCCCAGCCTTGCCCCCTTCTCCCTGCTGCTCACCGTCCCGTGTGACAGAGTTAATCCCCCTCACCACCCCCGGTTTGACTGGAACAGCTGAGGGGGACAACCCACCGGCCGAGGCTGGGGCAGTGGGGGCCATTCCAGGGCCCAGCTCCCCCCGCCAGCCCCGGTTCCGGCAGCTGTCCCTGCTTGCCTCAGCTGGGGAGGGAGGGAGAAGCGTTAAATGACACGGGCACACACTCCCTTGTGAAAGAGATCCCTTCAGTTTGAGATATCAGTGTGGCTTCTCCCCTCTCCCTCCCTCCTTCCCTGACACCAAAGGGTTTTACTATGCTAATCCCAGCACCTGTCCCTGCAGAGGACAGCAAGAAGGGTATGGTGGTGGGGGAGGAACAGTCCCATATGTTTTTCCCTGTCCTGGATTGGGAGTGTTCCCTCTGACGCACCTACAGCCCAGAACATATGCTCTTTTCAGATCCTAAATGCTGTTTGCTTCCTCCCATCCCTGGCAGCAGTGGCTGCGAAGATCCTGTGTCCCCCTCTTCCTGGCAGTTGCTCTGTTTGCTGCCCGGGAATCGCAGGACACTCCTCAGTTGAGGCTTGCAGGGCCGTTTTCAGTAGAGGATTTCTAATTTTAGGAGCCTCTGCCGCCTATGGTTGAGCGCTGCCTTGCTGGATCCCAGAAGAGAGGGGCTGAGCTGTGCCGAGCCAGGCAGCTCCTTTTTATTTTCAGCTGAGCTAGTGTCAACCTGAGTGGCCCCAGAGGCCCGAGCCAAGCACTGCGCAGGGCTGCCAGAGTCCTTCCCACAAGGCTGAAAGACGGAGACTCGGATTTGAAGCTTCCAGTCCTGTGTCCATTTGGCCTTTAGCTGGAGAATCTTTGGCTATGTATGGTGTATATTGTATGGATTACCAATACCCAGTCGTCCAGGTAAGCAAAAGGACAGTGGCAACTTTAAAGAGTTTTGGTCTTTGCTCTGTGTGTTATTTGGACAAAATTGGAGCTTACATGCTGGTTTTGTAGGACGCTGCTTCCAAGCTGGGCTTCTTGTGTGCCAGGCCTCTGCCCAGAGACTCTGCAGAGGGCTTTGAAGCTCCTACACCGGAGCAGTACATTTGATACTTTTTTAACTCCAGGATTTGTCTTGTTTGAGACTTGTGCGTTTTGGTTTGCATTTTTGGCCTTTTTCTTTGTTTGTTTGTAGCAGGGGGTTGAACTGACAGCAGTGCTGTGCTCTGCGAACCAGTGCATTGTTGCGTGTCTTACTGCGTTGTCGGGGCACATGTGACTTGTACGTGTGACTGCAGCCTGTCCCACAGGGATGCTGAGCCACCCAGAGCAGCTCCTCACCTATTCTCCTCCTCCTGCCTCCAAAACCACCCACAAAACCTCTGACAAAGTCTCATTTGTCACGTTTTTGCTTTTGGAGGTCCAGAGAGGATGTGTAGGGCGAAAGGAGCGGGTGGGTTTGAGAGCAGCGCTCGGGGCTGGGCAAAGCCTGTATTGCAGCCTCTGCTGGGGGAGGGGGCTATATTTGGAGCACACGTGAGATTTGCTGGCCCAGTGTGTGGAGAAGACAGAGGCTGTGTGGGTCAGGCTCAAATACTTTTGGAGCCAAGTGAAAGATGATGTTCACTGGGCAGTCCTTGGCTATTCGGTGTCAGCACTCCATGTCCTTACAGGCACCAAGATTATCCAGAAAATGTGAAATGTAGACTACCAGTTCAAGATTATCTACTGTGAGATACATCAGATAGCCACTAAATAGCATTTTGTTAGGTTACCTTGTATCGGGGGTTTTATTACCCACATGAATAGAATCCACCAGCAGAAGTGTGTCTTTTGGTTGTTAAGATTTGTTCCTGATAAATTGGTTCTTTGCACTTGAAACTCTTTTTTTCTTCCCTTTGGCCTTGGTCCAGCTGGCAGGTTTGCTCCATCTAAACTTGAGCCAGAGCAGAAATGCAGGTAATGGGATGTTAAAATTGAAGGCTATGCTTGCTTTCCACCCTTAGCAGCAAAGGGTGGAAAACAGCATACCTAAAAAAAGAAAAAAAGGAAAAAATAGGAAAACAAATCCTGAAACTTCTTGAAAGCAGAGTATTTGTGGACTCCTCCTATTCCTAGTTCCATGATTTCTGTTGAGTGTTAAACTAACTCAAGCATTTAAGAGTGTAAATGTAGACTACTTAGTCAAACTAGAGGTTAGTTCTTCATCTGTGCTCTCATCTGTGTGATTTCAGTGGCCTTGTCCTGTAGCCTGCTGCGTAAACATCCTTCTCCAGCGTCTTTACCATTAGGATTTGAATGGTAGGAGCTAACCAGAAACCATCATGTACATCTGTGCGAACACAGAAGAGACTATAAAAGTGTCACAGACGTGCTCAGGTGGGGGCAATGAGCTTTGCCTGGCATGATGAGCCTGATCAGCTGTGCCCTGGCACTGCGGAGACAGGCTAGTTAAATCTGCTCATAGTTATTTCAAAACACTACTTCTACAGCACAGTAATGAAGTTTCGATGCATATGTGCCCATGATGCATGAGAAACCATAAGAACGCATAAGTATTGGCATCTAGAGCTGTTCTGAATACGTTGCTTTTTGAATAAATGCAGTAACTAGGAAGGGGTGATCTCGTGGCTCTGAGCTGTGTGTTCTTCAGGCTTCCAGCATTCAGCTGTGCTTGTGCTTCTCTGTTCTTTTCAGCAGCAAGATCTGCAGTTTGGGTTTTGGTTCTGCTTAGTAGAGGGTGGCAAACTGTGATGGTAAATTCAGGAGTGGTTCCATGATTCTCACGTAGGAGGAGCTAAGTGGAGGTCGACCAAACTTATTCTGCATGGCTATGAGACATCATCTGAACCCCCATCCCTCAGTGCGGAAAGATGAGTTGCACAGATTCACCAAGTAATTTTGTAGGCTTTGTTCGTTATCAGATGTTGCTCCTGGGCTCCAGTAGAACTGAGGAAACAAAAATCTCAAATGTTGCTATGTCTGGTCATGTTTTGCACGGTGTTTTGTAGGCTTTTGAAACTCTGTAACAGATGCTCATTTCAGCTGGTTTTGCAGCACAAGGAGCTCTTGCAGACCGGCGTTTCTTGTTGCCTGAGCACATCCACTGAAAATTGGGTCTTTTCTCTTGCTCAACAGGAGCAAAGGTGGATATATTCCCAGCGTGGAGGAGGAGATGCTTTCTGGCCCACAGTGGAGATGAAAGAGGGAGACCAACAGTAGATCACACTGAAGGGAATTCCCACTCTGCTGGTACATGAGCAAAGCAGATGTACCAACTGGGTGGTGGGAGGCAGTGCAAGGGAAGGTTCAGTGCATGGTTGGGCACCTCTTTTTCCTTAGAAGACTCTTTCTGATGGCAGATATTTCTAGAGGTTCCTCAGGTGAAGGCCAAAATGGAGTAGAAATGGTGCTATTCTGGTTAACAGTAGTGGGATGATGTCCTGAAGGTCTGTGCTACAGCCCTAGATCTGGGACAAAAGGATGCTACCTCATGGCACAAACAAGACTAAGTGAACACAACAGTTAAAGTACTTAAGTGGAGAGAATGAGGAGATTATCCTGAGTGATTTGCCGAGGTCTGATGAATGAGATACACAGTGCTGAAACCTGGTGCTTTGTCATGTCAAAGGTTTAAGGAGGTCACCGTGTTTTTTGCTGCTTTGAAATGGAATTTACACTTGACCTAGAACTGTGCTCCAGAATCTCAGGTTTGTAATAGGGGAGGAAAAACCAAATCCACTACTTTCCCTGGTTTTGCAACATTGCATGTAAACATGTAGTATTGTAACTTACAAGTTACCAGAGAGGATGAGATAACACAGAAAAACGTGGACTCTGAGTCAGAGGCCTGTGGGCTGCAGCCATGGAAGCTGGCTCTCTCCCAGAAGATCCCACACCATGGTTTGGTCGTGTTGGGCGGCTGGCCCACGGCTCTCTGCCTCCATGTGCTGGTGGCATGTAAGGGCTTCTGGTGTCTTGATTTCCTGCTTTTCACGACAAAGGAGGGGACTGATCTGTACATGTGCTCCTGCTGGCCTCCTTCTGAATGAGGAGAGAAGGGACAAGGCAAGTAAAGGTAGAAGGGAGGGAGCCAGAAGTCAGTTTGCAGTGAGTGAAATTGGCAAACTAAAAAGCATCGTGGGTCAGCATGGGCTGCCTGGAGAGCAGTGCTGTAGCAGAAGCCCATGAAGCAAAACCACTAGGATTTTTTTTTTTTTTTTGCATGTGTGAATTGTAACTGGGCATATTCATGCAAAGAAGAACACATGGGGATGCAAGGTGTTACTGCGCCGTAATTTGGCTTCTCTGCTGCTAAAGCCTGGGGAGTCTCTTGAGTACCAGGTGTCAAGAAGAGATACATCAGAGGGACAACTTGCCTGAGCTGGTTTTATCTCTGCGTTATGAGCACTGGAGCATCAGTACAGTCTTCTTGTCTAACCGTGGGATTGGCAGACCTGCTCTCAGCCCTGTCCGTGGGTTTCCATGGGTGCAATGTTGGGAAAAATCAATCAGAGCATCTCGGATCCCGTCTGGCAAATGGGGTGGTAGCAGTGTATCGCTCTGTTTTACGGGGTTGCTGAGAGAACAGATGCTGTCAACCGTGGCGTGCTCAGGTGCTCAGGGCCAGATGCTTGCTGAAGATAAATGGGAGGGGAAAAAAGCAAGCTGGGAAGGAGTCCAGCGGTCTCCAGGTTTTATGATGATAGAAATGCAGATCCTGGCATAGATACTGCTTCCGGTTCATCCAACACACCGTGTAACCCACGCGTTCTCCCCTTTGTGGCAGGAGGGAGGCCTGTGCAAAACTGACAGCTATCTCTCCAGCATCCTCCAGCCGGGAGATGCTCTCTGCCGTCTGGTGAGGTCCAGACGGGGGAGGCCTGGGGCGCTGGGAATGGTAGGTGCGGAGGAGCTCGGGCCGGCCGAGGGGTTGTGCTGGCCGGGACCGGCGCTGCACGGGGCCACCTTCGCTTTTGTTTCCAGCTCGCGTTTGCGCCTTCGCCGAGCCTCCTGGTTCCCGGGGAGCGGTGGGGAGTCCCGGCGGGCAGGCGAGGGAGCGCCTCGCTGGGGCAGGGGGCGGCCGTGCCGTGTCGAGCCCNGGGCTCGGGGAGCACCGCGCCGGCGAGGCAGCGCAGCGCAGGCACCCGCCGCCGCCGCCGCCAGCCTCCACGGGGCTGCTGCTTTTTTATTTAATTTTTTTTTTCTCCTTTTTTTATTTTCCCTCTCCCCTGCGGCCGGCCTCCCCCATTTTGGTTTATGGAGAAAAAGAAAATGGTAACTCAGGTAAGGGTGGCGGGCGGGCCGGGCTCCGGCGGCTGTCCGCCCCG
>VXBT01010117.1:876258-999000 GCA_013400235.1 Oriolus oriolus
TTTTTTTTTTTTTTTTTTTGGCATGGTATATGCAAGTCGCCACCGGAGGGAGCGGGCAAAGGGAGGGAGGAGTATGAGAGCGGCATCGTGGAGCTGGAATCCTTTGGAGTTAGGCATTATATAATGTCCCCGCAGTGCCTTGCAGAGCTGGAAACCTTTGGGGGATATTCCCAAAGGGGGTGGAGGGAAGGACTCTCAGAAGGAACTTTTCTTCAAATCTGGGTTTCACAAGTGCTTTTTTTCTGTAGAGCTTTGCAGGTCTGTAGAGTAGATGCATACTGCATACTTTTTGGCTTTCCTTAGCTCTGGCTGAGCCCCCCTTCACTAGCTGCTGCCGAGATCCCGCGTGTCCCACTGCAAGGGGCAGCTCTTTTGCTGGTGCCTAACTCAGAATGAATGTACTGTGAGAAGTGACACCACTTTGACCCTTTCCCTCTCTCATCTTGCATTGATTGTCAGTGGCTGAAAAATAGGTCTCTGTCCACTCTAAAGGTATCTAACCAGGCTCCCAAGCCCCACCTTCTGCTTCTGCTATTTAGTCCCTTCCATTACAGATTCCTTTTTATCTGGACCAAGGCTTTCTGTTTTGAGACAGAAGAGCTCTGCAGAAATCTCGTGGGGCTTTCTGTACCTATATTTAGTTTAGCAAGTGATGCTGGAAAGCTGTGTCTCTGCAGTCAGGATGCATTTGTGTTTTGCTGTGTGCTCAGAGTGTGCCTGGTCAGATGGAGGTGTGTGCCCCTAAGCTGCAGGTTGATGTGTGCACATTTTGGAGAGTTGTTCTGCACAGCCTTGTGTTGCAGTGTGCTCTCAGCCACTGCCATCACGCTCAGAGCCCGTGTCTGTGCGGTGCAGAAAGGTGCCTGGGTCATCCGGACCAAGTGTGTGTAGTTTGTGCGTGTCTGAGACCGAGCACCCTGGAGCACGAGCCTGTTGGCTTGGGGATGTGCAGAGCTAGGAAGGATGGGGTTCTACTGGAGCACTGGCTGAAACAGGGGAGGGTATAAACTCGTTTAAAGGTTTGGGATATCCTAATAGACTCCAGGGAAATCTGTCTTCCACAGAAGCTCTTGATTTACTGACATGGGGAAGGAGGTATCAAGACTGTCCGTTATTAGTATTGTTTGACCTTGAATTACGATTGTCTTAAGAGTATGTACTATTTAGTATAGGTTTTCAGGATTTGCATTGTGTATTTACATGCTGAGATGCTGGAGAAGATGCATATTAAAAAAACAGTAGGAGAGGAGAGCTCGGACTGTGTATCAGTGGGGATCCAGATGAACGATGGCTAGCCCTTGTGCGCAGAGTTGAGGAAGCCAGCACAGGTGAGTTCAGCTCTAGCACAGTGCTGCCTTCTCTCAGGGGAAGCCTTGGCTGCTAGGCTGGTCCTTGGCAGTACTTCACTGCAGGTTTGGCCAAGTGTGGGGCTGAAGGAGTGTGGCACATTCAAGACAATCCCCAGCCACGTTATTCTTATTCTGTAGTGTTGTTTGAAGCAATGGAGTGCCATTACTTAAACCTGTGAACTTACTTCCTTGGGGCTTTGTCTCATTTATGAAAAGTAAATATTGCTCGTATGTTAAGCTGGTAATTGCCACTGAATGAATTCAGCATTGCTACAGTCTTGCTCCCTTTAGTTCAGTCTCCAAAAAACATTGCCTACCTGGTCTGAGTTCTGTTGCATTGTAGGGGAGCAAGCTTGCCTGTCTTCCTTGGGCATCTGGGAGATGAGCTTCTGTATAGGCATGACAAGCTGATGGAACAGAATAAATACGAGTGTGTGGAGTGACAGGACTAGAAACAGCGATGGAAAGAAATGGGAGATGCTGGAAGGTAGAAATGTGCTTGAAAAAGAGGAAACAAAAATTGCTAATGAGAGTAAGAGCTCAGATTCATTAACAGAAAGTACCTTAGCCTTATCCCTCTTAATCCTAAATCAGTGAAAATGAGTGTTAAACGAGGCCTAGTACATTCTGTACTAATTGCAGATAAAAGAGAGAGTCTTCTGTGGATGGGAATTATGTGCAAAAAGGCTTTTTCTCTGTGTGGTGCATGGTGAGGTTGCTGGCTTGCGTGGAGCACAAAGCCCTCCCTTTCTTGGACAGCCCAGTGCCTTGCTGGCGTTTTCCTCCAAATCTGTTTCCCATCAGGCTGGGAGAGGGGGAAGGTGTCGAGCATCTCAGAGAGTGGGAAGGGAGCTGCCGCCTCCTTAAGGGGTCCCCCCAGCCCATGTGGCAGCCGGCAGTGCTGAGTGTGTGTGCGTGTGCCTTTGTAATGAATCCCCCCGCCATTGTCTGCTCCCCTCCCTGCTCTCAGCAATGGAACCTTTCACCTGGGCTGCTGCCCGCTGGCGGGCCTTCTTCCAAGATGGGAGGAGGAGGAGGAGGAAGGGCTGCTTGTGGTAATTGAAGCCAGACCTTGGAGAACTGCTATTTTCTGACCTCAGCACCCCATTTTCCTTCTTTCTCTGTCTTAAGTTCCCAGCTTTTGATGTGGGTGTAAGCAGGAACATCAGAAGGTCCGCTTTTGTGCAGCTGTAGGATCACCAGTCTCCATTTTGTGGCACCATTTGAAGCATCCTTGCTGCCCTGCCTGCCAGCGTGCCCCCTCTTGTCCCCCCCAGCACCCCTTGGAGGCTCCAGCCAGCGCCGTTTATCTTGGCACGTGTTCGACTTGCTACACTCTGCCCAGGGCTCGGGGAGGTGATGGCGTTTGTGGCTTTGAGACTAATTTATGTCCTTGTTAAAATGAACCAGCAAGCAGTCTCATTTTTTCCAGAGGTTTTCTTCCCTTTCCCTTCCCCCTTCTATAACCCTTTCCCTCCCAGACCCTGTGTGTAGCTGCGAAACAACTCGTGCAGCCAAAAGTTGCTTGCTCAGTCAGTGATTTGTTTTTTTAAATTAAGAAAACCCAACAATTGCAGTGCTCCTTAAATGGAGATCTTATTTAAATCAGAGCAGCGGCTGACTCATTAAAGGCCGCTCTGTCTCCTTTTCGTTCCTCTGCCTCATTCCCTTTCCCTGTCTTTCTCTACCTCCTGTTACAGTAATGGTAAATGATAAAACAGATCTTTGTGTTCCCTGTTGGGATCATGCAGGGGTGTGTAGTTGAAGGGGGGAGACAGGAGATGGGGAACCCTGTCACGACAGCCACCTTGTGCTAGCTAAAAATGTACAATGCATCCCATTATAGGAGACCGTCCTCCTTTGTTTGAACTGTCTGCAAGGGAGACTGAGTCCCAGAACAGCCTCCCCCCCTCCAGTCCCCTTACGGCTGCTTTAGGTTCTGTTCTCCTCCAGGCAAGCTGGATGCTGCAGGATTCCCCTGCTCCCTTAAAAAGAATTAAGAAAGAAAAGCTTTATCTGTGTGTGGTGGAAGGCCCCCTTTTTTCCTGTTGGACTTTTCTTAGGAGCTACCATTATTTTGCTGTCCCTTTTCCCTGCTTTGAGGATTGCATGTCCCTTTCCTTTCCAGCCAGTTGTCCTTTCTGTTTGCTCCTTGCTTTGGTGTTACTCGTGCAAACTTGCATGAGCTGTCTGAAGGAGATTGCTCTCGTATCTGTCCATGGATTTCTGCTCTCCCTCTTCCTTTGCTGTTCAAGAAATGGTGCTTTTTTACACGGTATCTGACTCGGTGCCTATACCTATCCCCGAGTTTTTCATTCCCTTCTACTGTGTGTCATTGGACTTCTCTTCAGTGCTGCAGATACCATGTCAGTATCAGGTTTGTGTGAGAGAAATCCTGTCCAGTCACTTTTCCAGGAGACTATCCCCTGGGAATGCAAAGATTAATCTGCATCTCACTTTCCCTGCTATTAGGACATAGTTTCTTGAGGTGGGGCTATGGGTTGTGTCTGTAACTGTTTTTATACTTAGAGATTTAACTGCTGGTTGAGAAGGGCTTGCTCTTAGGGGCCTAGGAATCAGTGGGGCCTGTCAGAACCTGGTGAGTGTTTTTTAGTCTTTTTCTCTTTGCTCCCTGTGCTGAGCACTTTCAGATGCCTTAGAGAAGAAGTGAACCACTGCAGGTGCTTGCAGAGCTGCCTTGAGATGGCAGAAGCTGTGTTCAACGTTGCCTAGGCAGGATGGAGAAAAGCAACTTGATACAGCACTGCCATTTCCTTGAGTCCCTGTCCTAGAAATAACCTCACTGCTCCCTAGTGCATTTCTTCTGCAGGTGACTAGGTGGTTATCCCCGGGAATTGAGAAATGAGGATGCCTAAGTTTGCCGTGATATTTGATTGCCAAGGCTGTGTAAATTTAACATACAGTTTTAATTGTATTTTAAGAACTAATAATTTATGAAGTATCTGGATCAGTGAAGAGGTTGTAGTGAGCTACCAAAAATTAGGAAAGTTCAAGGTTGCAATGGAGGGAGGCCCTTAAAACCAGCGACATCTTTCCCTCGAGGTTATTAATTCATGATGGCTCCATTACATTCAATTAGTATTGACCAGCCTTCTACTATAAAATTCTACCACCAGTGCAAAAGGGGTCTGCAATGGGTGTGATGTTTTTTAGACATGGATTCTGGTCTTGCTAACTGCTTTGGGTAGAATGCTCTGTGTTCCTGTTTTAGATCCATTTCCAGCACATGATGTATGTGCAGTTGGCTGCCCCTTTGCAGTGAGTTCCTTAACGTACTTACCTCCCAGTGCAGAGTCACAGACTAACAGGCATTCCTTGGAGGTCTGAGTACCAGGGAGGAGATGGTTAATTTGCCTCCGTCTTCTCTCAAATACTGTTTAAAAGGATGTAGTCAGTATTCTTTCTATCAGACATGTTCCCTGGAATCAGAGTAGAGAAATGTTAATTTTCCTACCAAAAGTATTTTGGTGTGCTCCTGTAGAGTCACTTACGATCCTGTGCTGTGCGGGATGGTTTTTTGCTTGGCTGTTGGAGGCTGTGCTATGACCAGTGAGGGCAGGAGATGTATAGGCTGGTTTTGTAGGGTTCGTAGAAGCTAGAGCAATAAATACTCAACTGCAAGCTGGTGGAAAAAATAGAGTGTGTTTTGCCTGAATAAAAGAAAATGGGACAGATGCTGCTCAACAGTGTGCTTTGCTTAATACCTGATCTTTTTTTTTCTTTGCAAAACTGTTCATTAAGCAATATTATTCTTAAACTGAATTGAGAGTGATCAAGATGGTAATGGGGAGGCATTTCAATTCCAGGGCATTTCCGTGTTGTAAGTTGGGAAAGAAACCTTCATTTGTTCTCTTTATTTCTGTGTCTATTTATGATACTCTTTAATCACATGTTTGTATGCTATTTTTTCCACAAGAAAGAAAAGAAAAGAAAAAACAGACAACCCTCTAACCGTCCCCATCAGCTTCAGTATATGTGGCACCATGATGACCTCTGCAAGTTATCAGTGGCAGAGTTGGCCATCCCAGATACAACCCACAGACCTCTGCCACTTTGGCTGAATGTGTAATTAGCTGTTATTTTCTGTGCAGGCCAGCTTGATCAGTGTTTGCCAGTTGGTTTTGTGTATCTGCTGACAGCAGAGGAATGGTGACATTTTGCAATGTTAGGCTCTGGTTTAGGCTTTGTGGGTGTACACTAGTATAGACATTTTCCCCTCTCTTCCATCCCTGTGTGACCTCTCCTGTCTCACCTCTACCCTCCATCATTGGAGGATGGATGGATGCTGCTTTTTCCTCTCGCTCTCTCCCCACGATCCCTGATCAGGAGCTTGTCCCATACAAGCCATACTGTATCCATGCTCTCCCTGTCTCCATTCCTCTCCAGTTATGTGCCCTCCTGTTTTGGCAGACTACTACTTCACCATGATCACTTCAGTTCCTTCTCAGCTGATTTTTAGACCTGCTTATTCTTTGCTTCTCTTCCTCCTCCTCCCTGTCCTCACTACAGTCTCCTTGTCATAGGCTTTTTTAACTCTCCACCCACTCCCTTCATTCCTCATTTAGTTTGCCTTTTCTGCTCCTACTGGAGTCATACTTGTCTGTTCTATCTCTGCTCCCTGTCGCTGCCTGTGCTGATAGTGCTCAGGCTTCTCATCTCAATTTAATTTTCTCCTGCTGTACTAACAAGTCTGTTTCTTCGGTCTTTTGGATTTGAGGTGGGTAACTGCTACTTGACGTTACATCATCCCTACAAAGGAGATGGTGCAAAGTACTGGAGATGGATGTTCTCCCTGCTGTCAGTGATCTCCAGACCTGGATCTGACATGGCCAGTATCTCCTGTGAAGCTGTGGATGATCTCCAAAGGAGAGCGTGAAATGACAGGAAATGGGGTGCAAGTGGCGCTGCCAGCCACCCTTAAGAGCATCTTTGTTTCCTGTTAGAATAAACAATATCTAAACCTTTCCTGATGGCGTGTAACCTGCCTTGAAAGCATTTGCAATGCCACTGCCGGCCTTTCTGAGCATTGCTAAGTCTTTACTAGTATCTAACATAAAGCTTGTTGCCACCATTTGTTCTTTCTGTGAGGAATATAAAGAATGGATCAGTTATTTCCTTTTTGGCAGGTTTTGCATACTGTTATTTCTTTTTTTTTAATCTTTTAGCATTTTTTGACTATTGCATTTGGCTTTACTAGGATATTCAGTCGATTAAATGTAAGACAGGCGCTGTAGTTTTCCATACTTTCGTTATAATGTTGGTCAGATTTTGGTGGCTTTTTAGTATGGTTGCTAAATATAGATTCCTGAAATGCAAATTTTTCTGTTAAATAAGAAGTTCTCTTAGACTTTTCAAAGTGTGTGTGGTGGTTTCCTCCTCCCTTAATCATAAACAAGACAAGATATGCCCTCTACTTTTTTCTTGGGTTGGATTGCTATGGCTTAAGTAACAAAAGAAGTCACCAACTCCAAAATCAATTACAGATGGCATGAAAAAAAAATTCTATTTGAATGGTTTGTTGGAATTTTAACAACTGAAAACTGGATCCTACAATGGGAAGTATCAACCAGCCTGGCTCTTCCAGCCCTGCCTGTAATGGAGACTTGTACCCTGAGTAGTCTCTAAATACCTAACTGGAATTGCACTCCAAGTAGCCTGTAATCTGAGGGTGCATGGATACTCCAGAAATGTCCAAGTAATTGCATGGGTAATCTTCCTAGCTTCTGAAGTCTGCCCTCAGGCTGGGAGTCTTGAATATGGTTAAAACCCTCTGAACTGTCCTCCCGGTTATCCTGCTTAAAATTCATAGTGTCTGCAGTTGTGGTCCCGTGGAGTTTAGGATTTCTCTGTGCTGTATGTAAGTCCTGGTCTCCATGAGTTATCTGACTTGGAGGGCATATTTGACTTTCAGATAATTGCTTTTGATTAGCCAAGATGTAGATAATCAGAGTTTGACCTACGCAGTGCATAGACCATCATTCACCTATCGGGCTCCTTATCTAAGCCTGTGCTCTCCCTCCAGTCCTAATAGCAAAACCTGCTTTAAATTACTTTAAAAGATTGATTTAAAAATGCCTTGGAGAGGAGTTTGGATTTCTTGGATAGTACTAGTTCTCCTTTGTCTAGTGTACCCTCTGTGAAGAGGGAAACCCTTAATTTGATTTGTTGTTCTTTGTAGCTTTTCTCGTTTTTGCTATTGCATCATATGAAAGGTTATCAAAACTGAGCAATTATGCAAAGTACTTAGGAATATTAGAGAGCAGGAGTATGAAGGACTTTTGTTTTTCAGTATGTGTCCCTTCCTGCTTTATAAAATGTGGTTGAAAGGGAAAGGATTTCAGTTTCAACAGGCATAGTTTTAAATCTATCTTAACTTAAAAAGGATCCTTCCAGCCTGAATCAGGAGATAGGGGAGGAACAGCATGTTAATTTGGTGAAATTAGTGAATTAGTTAATTTGTTGACTGTTGGATGACTATAAGATATTGTGCTATGTTAGCTTTGCTTAGTGCTCAAATATTTTATGCAGATTAGTTTGCTTTAACTTTCCCTTTTGCTTTTCTTTGCGTGTGATGCTGTTTAATGTTGTTAACATTTGCTTTGCAAATCCTTTTTCAGCTCTGTTGCCACCCTGTTCCAGGATGAAGCATTCTATCTTGAAGCAGTGGGAAAGGGAGGACAAGTAGTTCTAGGAGTCCCTTTCATACAAGTTTGGCAGGGGAGGTGTTAATACTTTTTTGGAGTCATGTTAGATTGTCACAGATTGGCTCCATCACACAGAGAGTGTGGTGTGGTGAGACAGGGGAATGAGGAAGGTGGTGACCGAAGGCTGTGGTGAGAACTTTGGACAGTTCCTTGCTCCATGTGTCCTTCACAGGGACATGGGTGACAGACTGTGAATACGCTGAGTGTGACTGATGAGGAAGTGTAGTCAAGGAGGGGCTGACCCTCTTGGTGCCAGAAAGAATTTAGGTCATCCAAAGCCAGTTGCAAACCTTCATCCTAAAAGAATTTTTCTGAGGGACTCTAGGTCTTCAAAGCCTCTTTTGATCAAAATGCTGCAAGGGGTATAAGAATGAATTTATCTGGGAACATGGACTTCTGAAGGGTGGAAAAAATACTGTGGAGATCTCAGTGCTTCATCAGAAACTGAGACTTCTGAATACTTTTTCTTATTCAATGAGATGAATCTAAATCTGGTTTAAGCAGATTAAAGATCCGTGATCCGTGTTTTCCATCAAGTCTGAAGCTGGAGCTTTGAGCAGCTCAATGATGACTTTGGCCCTAGACAAAATGGAGGTCTTCTAACAAGCCCTGCTGTGAGGAGGTGAGAAAGGTGGTGACTTTACTGTCCCTTTCAGCTCAACTGTGATTTCTCAGGAGCGTTTTTTGGGTTTTGTTAGGAGTACTCTTAATTGGTTTTTGACGGTGAGCTGCGGGAGTTACTTCAGTTGTTGCACAGAAGTCAAGAGAAAGCTGCACTGAAGGCTGCAGACCCGAGAGTCTCCATTCAGATCCGTGCCTGCCTGGCCCTCCTGCCTGCCAGCTCCAAGCCTCCCTGCCTGATGAGTGGCTGGGGTCCTGCTTGGCAGCTGACATGGCCAAGAGCATGTCTCCCAGCCAGGCCTCTGCTTAAAGCAGAAGTATATAGGAAGCCAGTGGTTTTTTTTTTTTCAGTGGGTGGATAGGAAATTTTGAGCTGTGTTATTTGTAACACAGAGAAGAAGAATAGCTAGAACTGAGTAATAGAAATTTCCTAATGTTTTGGAGGAGCATAAAGGAAGATAAATTTCATTCTTCTAGGGCGTTTGTAGAGGGCTGTAGTGGCTCTCAAAAGTGTAGTAGGCCTCTAGGTTAGCTGTGAGGCTCTGTGTGTCACTATACAATTATTCTGAGATACTCTCTGGCCTAAATCTAGGAGAAAAGAATCTGGTGGCAGGAAAGAATCATGTTTGATTGACATGGTTTAAATGCAAAGTTGTGATGAGCCTCCTGGCTACCGGTCAGACAGTCCTAGCAGAACAGTGTTCCTGTAGCCAATCATAAAATCTTAAAATCATAGGATGATTTGAGTTGGAAGGGATATTTAAAGGTTATCTTGTCCAGCTCCCCTGCAATGAGCAGGGACATCTTCAACAATTCAGCTGTGAAGTGGTTCGGGAATTGCCTTCAGCTGTGTCTGTCCCAAGCTTCTGCGAGGGGATTACTGTGCCTATGTGAGCTGCTCCTGTGCCCTCATGTGAGGTCAGCTGTGTTAGACTTGCTCTTGCTGAAGTGCTTGGAGGTGAGTCTGCTGATTAGGTGTGATGTTGGTCGTACCCAGCAGAAGCAGAGCACAAAACCTTTTCGTTTGTGATCATCTAAGATCAACCATGACTGTAAAATGCAGGTGATCCTTGTGCCCTGTGGTGCCAAATACTGAGATGCTGAAAAGGGCTTTATGTCCTAGACGTGCAAGAGGAAGCTAAAAGAGCAGTTTTCATCTTAAAGAATTTAAAGGAGGTTTTTCAGATGTATCAGCCTTCCTGTGAATCATCTAGTGGATGTTGAAGGCCTAACAAACCAAGGAGACTTCAGTTAATAATGAATATATTGGCTGCTGTGAGCTACTATTCATGCTGTGGTTGGCCACTTTTGAACATTAACACTTCCTAAAAATTTAATAGGACAGAAACAAAGCTCAGTTTGTGATGATGGGCGGTTCAGATCCTGCCAAACGAGGTGAATTTAAAACCAAGCGTGGAGGGCTCATGCTGAAGAACATTTCTCAGGTTTGACAGTGATGTCTGTGGGCTGTCTCATCTAGGGGATGAGACCTTGGAGCCCATACAGCAAGCTGGGTCTCTAAATTCCCAAGCTGAGTGTGTTGCAGACGGACATCTGTTTTCAAGGAGCATCTTTGTAGGACAGAGCAACTGCCTGTCTGTCTGTTCCATGCAGTAGCTTCAGACTGCGGAGAAATTATTCCAATTCCTTATGTCCTCATTGCTTTGCATTGAAAATTGTACATCTTCAAAAGAGCAATTCACTTCTGCTTTCTTCTTGTTTCAGTTAATTGGGCTCGTTCTAAAGTGGTGAGGATTATCATCTGGACCACTTACATACTTGTGCTGCAGGATCTCCTTCCTCCCTGACCTCAGTGTTACATGCTTCACACATTGTATCTCTCAAAGAAGGCAGTAGCACCTTTGAAAATTAGAAGATATGATAGAGTCTGCTCAAATCTTGTGGTGTTTTAGGTCAGCTGTCAGTGATAGTAACCTGACCTATGGCAAATCTTTCCCTCCCTCTCCCCAGGGTGCCTGCGCTGCCCTTTGCATGCCAGTGAAGCTGATATGATCCAAATTAACTTTTTCATCTGTTTGCATTTATTTTCTGAGTCATGAGAGGTCCTCAGGAGCCACAGAATTAAATGTTGTTTTCCTTTCTAACGCTTTTTGTATGGTATCAAAAATGTGTTTTTTTTATTCTTGCCTGGGATCAGATGCTGGTTTTTTCCATGTTAGCATGCTGCTGGGTATGCAGCCCATCATGGGAGTAACACGGAGCTGCACAGTCAGCAGAGGAGTGCTCATTATTTTGATGTGTGCTGTAAAATGGTGGCTCCTGCTCTAAATTACTTGGGTGAGGTAATTGCTCATCTTCTGAGATGTTTTCCTTCCTTTGTGTGTGAGCTCTGTTAATACGATAGGAAAGTACAAGGAGTTTTTTGGGCCGGGTTGCGCTTGACTTCTGACTGGATCCTTTAGTTTCAGTGATATATGAAGGACAGCTGGGGTGGTAGTTAGAAGCAGAGATGTAAAATCCCAGGACTCACTGCTGGCAAAGCAGCAGGATTGTTGTCACTCTCTGAATTACAGTGCTGTGACTGCTATTTTATGCTTTTAATGTAAACAGCATCTTTTTGGTGGCGTGGCTGATGGCCAGTCTTGACCATGGGATGCTGCTGCTCTTTCAGGAGCAGAAGGGACAGAGGGTGGCGGCAGGCAATTGATCCACCTATTCAATAGGGAGGTGCTCTTCCTTGAAATGCTGTCTAGAAAGAGGTTTTGCTGTTTGACAGTTCAGTACTTCAGTTTGGAGCCGTTTTGTGCCACAGAGCAGGAGGATGAGGGAGAATTTCATTAATGTGAAACTGGCCATCTCAAGAAGGCTGAGAAGCATTTGGGGGCTGCCTTGGTCTCTTCCCTTGGCTGCGAGGACCAGGGATGAAATAGCAGGAGCTCTGGCTTGCGGTAGAAAACTCAATCTGAGTGCGCTGCAGGGCCCTTCCTGCGCATAGCAGAGACCCGGCTGTTCTCCTTCAAAGGTCTAAAAGCAGCTGAAATGAGACTGCAGGGGAATTTAGCAGTTTAATCCAAGCCTGCATCTGCAGACCTTGCTGAGTTGTAGCATACCCTTGTACGCTCCCTGCTGTGCCCAAGCCATGACAGGGCTGAGCCATTTGGTGCCCAGCTTGTACCTTAAGCTGGGCCAGGATCCAGGTATGAAGAGTGTCTTCTTGCGCAGTCCAAGAGGCACCTTTGACAGCATGTGACACGTTGTGATTGCAGTTTGGTTACCATCATCTTTTAAAAGATGGTCCGTGGGTGCCAGTAAAGGCAGAGATTACTCTCTTCCTGTATACCATTAATTAAAGCTTTTTCCTGGAAAGGAGATGCCATGGTGCAGCTCAGTTAGCCAGGGCAGACTAGCTTGTGTTTGTCATTCAGGATAACACTTTGGCTGCTGTTTGTGAAGGTGTCTTTTTGGCTTCCTTTCACTCAGAGTAGGTGTACTTGTTTTCTGAACCCTTTTCCCTATACTATGTGACCAGCAAATATCTTAGATCTTTTGAATCTAGGTAGATATGCAGTGGAAGCTGCTACAAAAGATCATTTTTGAGTCTGGCTGCAGGTTTCATGGCCCTGTAAATTTGATCCTGAATAAATGTCTTTATATGGGATTTTGATTTTCTGCAGAATATTAGTTACCTCCTGAAATTATCTTCAAAAACCAAGAAGTTTAGAGGTGAGAGCATAGCTAAGGTGCTACTTATAAAGCCAAGCTTTTATCACTGTCATAGTGAAAATAGACCCCAGTACGTGAATGACATGCTGGTGATAGCTGAGTAAATGAATGTTTTTTCTGTTACATCCTAAACTTGATTTCTAGCCGATTTTATTTGTGCCAGTGATGGCCAAGCTGTGTACATCTGTTAGCATCCCACTGAGAGGCCAGCGGAGCTGCTCGCACCCGAGAAATGCCTGAATAAATGCGCTGCTGAAATTAAGGGAGGGAGCTGTGGGGAGTAAAGACAGATTGTCACGTACTCTTTCTCGACCAGGTGCTGGTTGAACTTTGGGTTTGGTGATCTTAGGGGTTTTTTTTCTCTTTTAAGGTGCAATATTAAAAGATTTAAGACCTGGTGGGGTCTTCAAGCAATTATTTTCTTCCTGAGTGTGAGCACCCAAGAGCCAGAAGCCCCAGGAGAGGTGAAAGCAAAGGATGTGCTAGTTGTGTTCTGCACCTCTGTGGAAAGCAGAGCACCTTGTTACTTTTTTCACAGATGTTCTTGCTTGTTTGGAAAGTAACTGGAGCTGTGCTCATGAATATTTGAGGCTGTCAGGTGCCTGTTGAGGGCTGGAGGGAAGTAGGGCCAAGGAAGGGCAGGCGGTGTGGGAGCCAGAGGGGCAGAACAGGGAGCGGTCCCGGCCCTGCGTGGTTGTCTCATCTCTCTTATGGTAGTAGACTTCTTATTGGGATGAATGTGCTCTGAAATATTTATTGCCCTGTTTAAATATTCATCGCTGCAAAGGCAGTGCAGCCTTATGGCAGCAGTGGAGCCTCAAGGGACAAGGGCCACAGCAGTCCCTGGCATTTCCTTTCAGTAATATGATAAAAATATATTAAAAAAAAAAAACCCGGGCATTCCCCCACTGCAAGATTGACAGGAGCAGTCAGGCGTATGTCCCAGTGTTTCCTCTTCGTGCCAGAGACTTGTATTTGCTCTCAGGCTCGTATGCTGGGGTGCTGCTCTTGGTTGCCAGATGCTAATGCTTTTTTTTCCAGGCCTGTATCCTGGAGTGAGTGGCTTTGTTTAGCCTGACACTGTGAGTGTGAAAAGGGATGTACAGAAGGGCAAACCGACTGGCTTGAAAGGGTTTAAGTTTTGCATAGCCTGTGTTCTTGTCTTTCTGTAGGTGTGCAAGGAGGGGGGAAAAAGGACTTGTAATGCACTTGGCTATGGAAGGTGGGGATCTGCTGAGAATTATGGAGGGGTAAACTTCTCAGGAATTCATGTAGTAATAAATTAAGGGAGCTGCAGATGCTGACAGGCGTGCCCTGACGTGAGATGCCCTTATATCAATTTAGCTTTTAAGCTTTATTGATTTAGCTTCAGTAAAGTAGAGCAGTTTAAAAGTGGGACTGCCAGTGATATGCAGTAGTTTAATGTGAATATTTTGCACGTTGCTACTGTTAAACCAACACATGCTTTATGTGTCCCAGGGCATTGTCATGGTGGTGGCAAGGGGGAGCAGCATGTTTCCAAAGGTGCTGCTGAATGTGGGGGCTGCAGGAGCTGCGTTAGTGGCACCCAGCCCAGGAAGAGGCACCTGAAAGATGGTCAGATGTGCAGCTGACCTCGAGCTTTACCTATGAGCTATGCAGGTGGCCTGTGTAGGGAAGAAGTCTATACTGGTTCGTGGTTACAGCAGGAATGTGGTAAACATGCATTACTGGAAGGCCTGGGGAAAAGAGGCTTTGAAAGGATTTTACAACAATGGGAAAATCTTTCCTGAGATACTTGACAAATTCACTGTGTACGAACCAGCTTTATGCTGGCTTATGTGGGCATGCTCTAGAAGTTAAGTACAAGTGAAGCAGGTAGTGGCAATAGCATATGCTAAATGTCCATGTAGCCTCTTGTTCTGGGATGAAGTGGCTTTCAGGTGCATTTTGAAGTTGCGCTTAATGTAGCGTAGCTGTGGGCTGCTGTGAGAAGAACAGTCCCCCTCGTCTCTGTGCCCTGGCCATATGCTCAGCCTCCTCACCGCTTTGGGCATCGTGCTTAAGCAGATCTAAAGCGAGACAGTTGAGTTTATGACCAAACAGATGACTATTATTTGGATTAATTTTCTGGCAATGGCTGTGGCGTGACTGGATCTCACAAACAGCCGGGGAGGGGAAGCGGAGCCCCTGACTGCGACGCCGGTTGGTAGTTTGTCATGTTAGGTGGTACACAAAACTGCACCTGTACTTTTCAATAGCTTGTTCCTCTCCATAAGGTGAGGTCATTATGCTTATAAATGTGTATGCTGCTTAGTTTAATCAGCTTTAATTTATGTGCATTGACTTCCACCAGCTCTTGTTAGCTTTCCAGGATATTGCCCTATAGATCTGGCTTTAGGTTGTCTCTTGTGGCTGTACCTGCATTGTAGGGCATTATGTCTCACTCAGGTACCTCTGACTCAGGTTTTAGGTGACATAATGTTTTCAGCACAAAGATGGGAAAGGATGGAAAAGACTGAGTCCTTCTCACCAGCTGACTTAATGACTGTCATTTAGAAATCAGTAAACAAAATGAAGTGGTGTCTTTTACCAGAGCTGAATTTATCAGACTCAGCTTTTGGCTGTTGGTTTTCTTGATGACTTTTTTCATTAGATTAAATATTATTAGCATCTACTCTATGTTCCTCACAATTAATATACTTTAATAAAATAATCAGTTGCCACTTTTTTTTTATTATAAGCAAAATAAATTGGGCTTGTCAAGGTTTTCAGTGTGCAGCCATGTGGCTTATTCCAGTCTTGTGGTCATTTCTGTAGCTCTTTCATGTTCCCTTTTGAATTTTTAAATTCAGTTTTAAAAATTCGTATATTGAAGCATATATCTTATTTTTCATCTGGCCAAGGCCACGTACCCAAGTAGTAATGCATCCCACACCCTACTTATTGGTAATATATGTAAACAGCTGTAGTCACTCTCTGTACCATGCTGCTGCACTGGTGATTGTCTTCCCCATGACTCTCTGCTTTCCAGGACACACAGTGGAGTCTTCTTTGAAAATGGAAAATTACTCTTGGAACAAATGAGTAGCAGGAGATAGGAGAATGCTGGAATGGAAAGTAACTGTGGGAAGAAATCTGTGTTTTTAAACCGTCAAATTTCTGTTCTGAAACGTGTGCCAAGTCAGTCACAGACTTCCTCCGCCCTGCACCCTGAGAGCAGCTTGATATAATGTTGTTGCTGCGTGACTGAGTCCTGGTACTCGAGTCACAGATGGGTCCCGTTTGCCTCATCTCATCTCCTGTCTTCCGTACTGAATTCTCAGCCGTACCCATGATAGGCCAGTGGCAGTGAAAATATGACAGGGCTGAGACGTTTAGCTGCTTGCATGAAAAAACCCCCAGAGCCTCAAGAGGAGCTCTGGTTTTGTGTTTAAATATGCTGCATACGTCTCGTTCTCCACCTTTGCTTCAGAGTCACGTCCGAACACGCGGCTCCTCGCTACGGTTTCTGCCAGCTCTGCAGTTCTTTCCAAGGCATTCAGCGCTCTCCAATTGATTCCAGATGTGTTCTCCCCTTCCCGGCGCTTTCTCCCTTCTTCCTCCTCCTGCTCTGGCAGCAGGGGCAGGGCTGCTTTTTTGCTGTGTGGTGCTGGAGTTAGTGCAGGCAGGCGGGAAGACTTCCCTGCTGTCCGCTGAAATCTGGGGAATTGAAGGGGCCTGTATAAGTGCAGTGTAAGTGAAGCTGCCTGACAGGGCTTTAAGGTTTGTCCTTCCTCCAGGAGCCAAGTCAGCTCAGAGCAACCGCTCTGCACAGCTCCGTACTTCCTTCAGCTCATTGCCTTCACAGCAGGGGAGAGAAGGACAGGAAAGCCTGATACCAAAAGTGATCTTCAAAATCCTTCCTAGAGGAGCACTGGAAATAGAGAGAGATCTGGAAGAGTCTATTACAGATAGCTGTGTCACATAGCAAGGGCTTTGAGAAATCCTTGTGACTAAAGTAGATACAAATCTTCTGAAGGGGTGAGGGAGCCTCATGAGGATTTAAACATTCAGGAAAGCCATTTGAATTCTTGAGGTTGCAGGAATAACTCTCCACACTCAATGAGATTTGATGATGTACTTGCAGATGCAGTGCAACAGTCCATTTGCAGAGCTGAGATGTGATGAAAAATTGCTTATCTGTCCAGCTAGGTCCTTGATTGGGGTTGGAGAAGCAGATACTGGTTTTCTGAAATACGTCATCTGGAGAGTTACCCTCTCCCTTGAAACAAAGCTGTCTGAAGTGAGCAATCTGATTGCAGAATTAGCTGAGGTGACAGTGACTGTGACATTACCTTGCTAGCCTGGTCAAGAGATACCATGGGACCAGGTGGTATTTTCTTCCCTGTTATATTTCCATGTTCTGTAGCCCTTCTTTGTCTAAGCAGCATCAGGAACCACTGGTTAGCTGTCAGGGATAAGACAGAAAAGCAGCACAGGCAGGTTCTCTGCGCCATCTAAAGTGTCACATAGTGCCCAGATACCCTGCTGCAACCATGGACCTCTGCTGAAAAGCAGTTACCCATTCCTTCCCCACCACTGGCCTCTGGTTTCTGGTGCTTCCCTGAGAGAGGATCTGCAGTCATGCAATGGAGAGTGTGACTGGTTTGCTAATCTGCTGAATAGCTGATGGCAGTTAGCTTGGATTAAACATACGTGACACATCTGCAGCACTCTCTTCCTTAGCTGTGACTCATTTCAATTCTGGTCCCAGAGAAGGAACTTAACTGTCTTTGCCTGACAGAGGAGTAATCTCCCTTGTGTGGGACATGCTTCTGCCGCTCTGGGTGCCCTCTGGATTAACGGAGGATTCGATTCGTAGTATTTGGAGACGTTATTTTCATGCTGATTTGTTGAAAGCTAGTCGTCTGACGGAAATCTTTTTTTTCCCCCAAGAACGTTTGACTGTGAGTGTTAAGTGGAAACTAGTCACTTGGAATATTGCAGAGCTGGGAAAAACACAAGCAGGGTAGGTGCTAAAGGACCAATCTGGACCAAAAAGTTGAGCCTGAGCTTTTAGTTGCTGGCTTTGTTGCTGAGGATATATCCATCCTGGTGATTTTTTTCTCTTTGTTCTCCACCCTTACCCCCTTCTCCCCAGTAATTCTCAGAGGTAGTTTAATTCCTAATATGGAATGCAAACAGATGTTGGGACCTTGATGTCTCTTGAAGCGCAATTCCCTCTAATCAACCCCAGAGAGCATGTGATTGGATTGAAAGCGTTTGTTGGGATGCCTTTGTGCCAGAAACATTTAACTTTTTTCTTTGTTTTGTTTTGAGTGGGGAATAGTGTAGATTTCAGAGCAGAAATCAGTGCTTTTTAAAATCTGAAAGGTATGTTTCAGGCTGGTAAGTAGATGTGGCCGTGGGCCTTATTAATGTTGCGTAACTCTAAAGCTTTGGCTATATCCAACAGGAAGCCTCTTTGCAGGTTGCCCAAAGGCATCTTACCAAGTGTGCATGCATTCAGCACTGAGAGCCTGTGTTTGTGCATAGGGGTAGAGCAAAAGTTGGCCATTACTGGAAGTGATGATAGCATGGGGATGAGTGAGTGCTTCCTGTGTATAACAGCAAGATAAGACTATAATTTTCTTTCATCCTTTCCTACAAAAGGGGGGCTTGAACTTCTTTTCCATAAAGTTCTTAAATGCGTTTTAAAAAAAAAAAAAAAAAAGGCCAGCTGCTTTATTTTAGAGAACGCCTTTTGGTGGCCTGGAATGATAGAGTGTGTATTGGAAGATAACTTGTTCTTCCCTTGTTTTATGTATCTAGGAAGGGCAAGATTAGATAATATAGTGCAAGCTTGCACCAGGAAGTTAAAGGAGACATGCCTTTAAATGGTTAGCTAGATGCAAGTGTGAGTGCAGACATCTCTTTTTAGATTTCTTTTTTTTTTTACTGCTGCAAGATTAGCTTATTGGGGCTTACCTTAACCCAGTGCAGAAGGCGTTTCCTGAGTGATTACATCCGATTTAAATTTTAAAAAGTGTACACATGAACATAACTTTCCTTTGTTTTAACAAAACTACCATAAAACTCCAGCAGATGTTTCCAGAACTACCTAGATTTAGGGTTTGCCTTTGGGAGGATTCAGGAGGAACTGCTCTCGTGTCCGTGGCAGTAGAGTCAAAATCCAGCATCCTTTTCTATTACCATGGTGTGTCATAGATCAAATGAAGATCAAGCTCCAGATGTGCAGATGAAATACAAAACCTCTTACTACTATGATCCTCTTCAAGGTGCTTTTATGATCAACCCGCACCAAGAAAGAGTGTTGATTTTATCAGTCTGGGTCCCAGAGACACAGGCATGTCAGTCTTGCTCTCTGGAGTTACAGAAATGCCTTTGTGGTGTGGATTGTGGGTGTCAGGTTAGGGTCACATACCCCTCTGAATCCAGGAACGGGTTTGTACGAAGATGAAGGCTATGAGATGGTTATATCCTTTGTATATATCCTTTTCACCATCAGATTTCTTTTCTGTAGGCATTTTACCCACTCTTCCCATTCAGAAGCTAATCTGTAATGAAATGGCCACAACAGAGAAAGTGTTACTGCTGCATCTTGGGATAGAGAGCTTGTATCATGTTTGTAGGCACCTGCAGAGTTGGCATGGCCAAATCACTGTTTTGGGATGTCTGGGGCATTGGAAAGCCATCACTTGGTAATTCTGTACATCACTTTGTCTTGTGTTTGAGTATCTTCATGGCCCTAAAGAGCAAAAGCACAGTTTTAAAAACCCGGGTGTAGGTTCCGTGTGCTCTGAGAGCCACCAGTGTAGGGTGGAAATTTATCTTTGGTGTAATGAATGCCACAGCCTGTGGTTTTTTTTCTGGAAGGGATAACGCTGGACTTCCTGGTGGGTGTGGGGAGCGTCATTCACACTGCTTTGTATCCATTCCCATTTGCTAAGAAATTGCTTGTCGATACGTTTGTTATCAGTGGGCAAATTGTGGGATTGCCTGTGGAGAGGGTTAATGCATGCTGGAGACTGCGGCTCCCTGGCAGCCTGAGCTCATCCAAGTGCTGGTGCCCATGGCCCTTCCCTCCCCAGCTTCTCCACCCCCTGTCCTTTCTGGCTCTGGTTCTCCTCCACCTCCTTGCCAAGCTGTTTCAGCGCTCTTAACTGGGAACAAAACTAACCTGGCAATAAAAAGTGAGTAATTTTTTTTTTTCCTGGGATATGTGCTGAAAGGGCTCAGTGGTGGGCAAGCTGGCAGGGGAGAGAGGGCAGGAGTACGCAGCTGGAGGTGGGGTGGTGGCAGCTCCAGCCAGAGACCCTCTGAAGCTGCAGCTGGGAGCTGGGAAGGGAGACCGTTGGAAGGGGCTGGGAAACAGATCCTACTACAGCAGCCTTTTTGTTGATCTGTGAGAAGGGGAGGGGGATGAAACCAGCCCATTATTAATTAATTAATTATTCTCATGCTCCTAAGGAGCAGCCTTGTATGGTAAGCCCTTTCTCTCTCGTCTGTGTACAGCCAGGGAGCAGTGCTTTGCTTCCTGTGCCAGAGCCATGTGTGATGTTTGCATCCCTGACAGGAGGCTGTGACCTGGGTTGTAGGAGGGACAGCACGGTCCCCACATTCCCCTCACTCAGAAAGATCCCTTTCATACAGAGCACTGAGGGTGGGCAGCAGCTCCAGGTTTGTGCCAGGCTCTTCACCGGTCCCAGCTCCAAACATTTTTGCTGTTTACGGAAGGGATTAGGTTAGTGCAGAGAGCAAACAGTCGTAGCCTGGAATGCTCTGGTCTTCACAAACAGGTTAATTGCCTCTGTTAGCTGCAAGTCAGTTGCTTCAAGGATTCATAAAATTAGTTCAGTGAAGACATATGTATTAGAAACCCCATTCCACTAATAGGCTTATACTCACATCTATCCCAGTGATTTGGGGGTTAGCAGAGTTCAAAGGCATTTTTAAGAGATTGTTTATATGCTGTACCATTTCTCTGCACCTTTCTGCGATGCTGATGACTCACGGCAGGGTTATGGATAGCGCAGACCAGTTGCCTTGTGGCAGTTTGCCACATCTATACAGAAATTGTACTAGTTTAGCTTTACCAGGAGTACAGTTTTTATTTGGCTGGTTAGGCTTTACTATCTATGCATATTGTGGCATGCCAATACAGAAGAGAGCTGGAGCTGCATTGCTGTAAGGCTCCTTTCATATCCCTATACTTACACCCGTTTCTCTAATGAGCAAAACAAAACCACTCCTTAACAGAACAGACTGATCTTTGACAGTTTTGTGGAAGCAGGAGGCCTTTGTGCGCATTTCTGGTGTTCGCTCTTGGTGCTCCGGTGCCGTGATCTTGGATCACCACCTGCTGTCTGCTGAAAGAATTCATCCTGTGTCACATTTGCTGAACCACGTTGCTCCTTGTTGAGTTGTTGTCCCCAGCTCCCACCCTTCCGCAAGGTACCGCCACGTGCGGTTACTCACTGTTCCTCCGCTTAGCTTGGAGCTGCAAAGTTCATTAATTAACTTAAAGCTGCATAAGCTCTTAGAAATGTGTCCCCATTAGGGATTTTTCATTGCTTTAGCTAATTTGTTTTTGAAACAAAATGTGGAATGGGTTTGTACTGAGCTGTGTAGGCAAAGCCCTGACTTAAGGAAGAAAGTTGGCACCTGCAAGAACATGACTGGATCTCTGTAGGGCTGAGAATAGGGGCCTGAAAGCAGAGCCCAGATGGGTAACCATATCCTTCTTGTGCCCTGAGGGCTTGGGTGCTCATGAATCAGATGCCAACATTTTGCAAGGGGGCAGCTGCTTTGAATTCCTACCTGATGTGAATGAATTATTTCTGTGGGAGCAGAGCAACAGAATGAATGGAAAACACAGGAATTACCGCTCTTCTTTGAACTATAGGTTACCATATATTGTACTGAAGTGTTTTCTTTTTTTCAAGGAGAGTGTGTTAATGACACTGTTTCACTTGCACTGAACAGCCTTTCCCAGTTTGAGCATGGGATGGCAGCTATCGTGGTTGGTGCATGGCAGCACAAACTGGCAGAGGGAGTCAGTTGATCTGGAACTGCCAAAATTATTCCTGCAACCAAATGTCCCTCACACTCACCCCCTGCAGACTGCTAGCCTGATGCATTGTGGCCAAGAGAGGTGTCTGTCTGCTCCTGAACATTGATTAAAATTTACTTCATACCATCACAGAAGTTTAAGATGGGAGTAGTTTTTGTGGGGAGCTGCAACCAGGTTTTCCTAGTCCTCTGATGGCATCCTTGTGTAAGTTTGGGGATGGTGACTGCTCTTGGACATGTCTCTATGGGTTTGTTATTGCATTTGAGTGAATTTTTAAGACATCTTCATGAGCTAAAACAAGCAGGACTGGCAGTGCAGTGAGGTACGTTGTCAAGATTGGATAGACAAAATACTTTCTGTTGAGTCTGTCCTCCAAGCACTTGTCTTTACCCAGAAATTTGAGGGTTTCTCCATGCTCTCTGTACCTCCTGAGAAGTGTGAGCAACTACACCCCTGACTGCAGAATTTTACATGGTGGTTTAGAAGTAGGGAAAGGAGTTCAGGTTCTATGTTTGAAGATTAATGGGGTTTTTGTGTGTGTGTGTTCTGTGTTAGTCCTTGAAAATATGAAGTGTTGTGTAAATGTTGAAATTTGGTAGAATAACAGAAGAGGTAGAATCTCCTCTGGGTTTGGAGGATATCAGTATGCTGTGAAACCTGCAGAGATCTCATCAGGTGTCCTTTTCTGTAGACGCTAGTGGAAACAGGGAAAAAAGTAATTCTAAAGCATCAAAGGAAATTAAAATTACAAAAAAAAATCAGACAGGAAATATGTCCATAATCATATCAGGAGAAAAATAATTTGAGATACAGACACTCCATGGGATGATGAAACCTGGACAAATATAATGATGATAGATCTCCAGATAACCTGAGACATTAAATGAAGGATACATTTGTAATAAAAGATACGATTTTTGCATGTTAGTGTGATTTGAGGAGTGAGGGAGTGACAGTGGTATTAAAAACATTTTATTCTGTACCAGAAATCCTTCTTTAAAAAATCTTAGGAAGGTCAGAGAGGAGCAATAAATAAAGTTACCAGGATGTTTTTGCTTGAGAGGTGTGATTAAACTCAAAATAAATATGTATTATCAAAATGCCACAAGCAACAGAGGAGAGAGTAAGCATTTTTCATCCTTCAAACATTTGTAGATAATTGAAGAAGGGAGAGAAAATATTTAAAAGGTTGAAATGCATTTAAACTGGAAGGAACAGTATTAACTGAGGGATAAAAACATCAAAAATAAGATTATATAAGGTTCATGGGCTGGCATTTTAAGTAGTCTAAAAGTGAGGTTCACCAGGATGTCCTTTGGGGAGCAGCCCTGCGCTGTTGAGAGGATGGCTTGAGAACAGGTTTTGTTTGGGGCTAATCAGCATTCTCTTCCTCTGACCTGGGATGCTGCTAGCTTGGAAATCTAGCTTGTTCTGAGAAGATTGAAAATAGTTTCTGTTCCTCCATTTTTCCTGCGGAAGAATTTTTAATTGAGAAGAAAGTCAGTTTCCTATTTAGCTCCTCTTTGACACGTAAGAAAGGGGCAGACAATGTGGGCTGTACGGAAGAACGCAGACCATCAAACACAATGAAATACTGTAAGCAGAAGAGCTTGGAAAGGAGACAGTGTGAGGACAGAATGGAGCTGTCAGTCAGGAGATTAACAGGCTGAGTGGGTGAGCAAGAGGATTGCTGATACCTGGTTTGCAGTGGGATGGCCATCGTTCTGCCTGTCCTGCCTCCTGTTTTAGAACTCGCTCTGCAGATCTTGATGGTGGGTTAGGTCAAGTCAGAAGTGGCTTGCTTTGAAGCTGAGAATAGCAAAGGAATGAGCTGAACCAGGGGGCTGGTGGAGCTGCCCTCCTTTTTTAGGGGGAAACAAAAATCCTGTCCTGCTTTCAGAAAATGTGCTTGGTGCGTGAAAAAACCTCCGCAGAGCTGCGAGCACGCGACGCAGGGCTGCAACTGCTTGGGGGAGTGCGTGCAAGGAGCTGAGCACTGGCCGTGGCTGGCATGCTCTCCTGAATTTTGCTTTCTCAGATAAGGCGGCGGAGTTTGTGTTCCTGCAGGCAGCAAGGCTGGACTTGAAACTGTCCGTTCTTCAGCACGGGCCAAGGCTGCAGCTCGGCTCTGCTAAGTGGTATTGAATGCCCTTCCCTCTCCTTCTCCCCAGCTGCGGGAGCGCGTGGCCACGTGGCCCCCAGGGGAGGCAGACCAGATAGACTAATGTCAGAGCAAATTTGGGATTCAGCCAGTGTCTGAATGACCCGGTGCTGGCTGGAGGTGCACTGCGTTTATCATTGTTCCCTCCGCCCGGAAGGGAAAGCTGCAGGTAGGCTGATAAAGGGACTGAAAGGTTTGTCCGGCTTCTTTGGAGGTCTGTCAGCCCCTGCATGCTCTCTGCTGAAAGGCTGCCTGGTAATTCCCACTCTGCCTTTCCTATCCACGGGATAAAGGTCTGTTTCGCTTTTACTCCATTGATTTAAGCATGCTGGTGTCAGAATAGCCTCGAGCACCTCCAGGCTTTGTGGGGGAGGACCCGGGGCTGGAGCAGCAGCCAAAATTTAAAATCAGGGTTAGTCTGTTGACACGCACATAAATCAAACAGCCCTCCTATCATAAATCTTTTCTGTGGATTTTTTTTCTGCTGCGGCGGTGAAAGCAGTAGGAGCGGTGCAGCAGCCTGGGCTTCCCGGGGTTGGGCTTCAATGTCAAGGCTGTTCTCCTTCACCCCGGGCAGCTGAATGCAGCTCCCCCCTTGGTGAGATCCCTGCAGAGGCTGCAGGGCTGCATGCTTTTTTGTTTGCTTCTTGTGGTTTTCTGACATGGTGGGGGTAGCATTTTTATTGTCTTCTGGGGATATCTTTTGCATGGTCAGTTCTTTGTTTCTGAGTCATCTGATCGGTGTTAGCTACATCTAAGACAGCGCTAAAAGCTTCTAAAAAGTGCACTATCCAAGAGGTCTCTGTGGCGTACCCTAAGCTGAGGGAGGAGTGGGTAATTAATGCCTTGTGTGATTGTAGAGGTGCTCAGGATTGGGAAAGAGTGACTGCGCTCCTGGCTTGCGATCTCGGCTTGTTTCCCTACAGCTCTTTGGTGTCTCCTGCATGGCCAGCAAGAAGCAAATGGGGTATTCCAGCAACAGATACCTGAACACTTGTGCTCTGTACTCAGTGCTGCCAGGGCAAAGAAGGGGGCTTCTGCACAGATGGATTTAAAAAACTGTACTTTTTATCACTGTAACGTAACAGAGAGGTGTGCTCTGAACCACACAATATGCTTGCTTGTGGGCTTGCTTGTGAGCAATGAGGGTCGGGCTGGAGGAGATGGACCCAGTTATTGTACTTTTAGGGACGTTGAGGAAGCCTGTCCTTCTGTGTTTCCTTCTCTGTTCCAGTGTTTGAGTGCCTCTTTCCTTTTCTGAAATAACACCTTACTGTGTGTAAAGCTTTGTGTGAGATCACAGGGGTATGCAATCTGCAAACCCTGTAATTTGTTCGCTATATGCCACCCAGCAGCAAGAAAATTGCCCTGAAAAGATTAAGAAAACAGTGTCATGGCTCAGAGGAGCAAGGCATGCGCTTTTTGATAGGAGAGATAATAGAAGACCGTGCAATACTATGGTGACGGTGGGTGGGATATTCACATAAACGTGTGTGTTGTTTCTCAGGCTGATGTTTTGATCTATCTTCTGTATTATAAAGCTGTTTTCTCCTTTTTCCTTTCTTAAGGGTAACCAGGAGCCAGCAGCAACTCCTGATGCAATGGTGCAGCCATTCACCACAATCCCATTTCCGCCACCCCCACAGAATGGGATTCCCACAGAGTATGGGGTGCCACACACTCAGGACTATGCAGGCCAGACCAGCGAGCACAATCTGACACTCTACGGAAGCACGCAGCCGCACGGAGAGCAGAGCACGAACACGGCCAGCACGCAGAACGGATCTCTTGCAGTAAGTGCACGAGGGTGCCCAGCCAGAACGGCACAATGCTCTGAGGAAAAGCAGCCACTGATTAGATTGCTGTTTCTCAAGTGTGCAGCAAACCAGCAGTAGGCTTGAAAGGGGAGAATTATAAACAAAACATGGCTTCTGACCTTCCATTACTAGGTTTTCCTTTTTGCGTGTTCCCCTTGTAAATTGGTGCCTGCAGAGAGCAGTAGGACTTGAAATCATGATCATGGTGGTTTTACCATGGTAGTGTTGTCCAAAGACAGTCTCTTACAAAAGTGTTAATTACTTTGCGTTTATTGGCGAATGATTCTAATAGATGTGATGGAGGCAATTCTGGAGGGTTGACAGTACAAAGAATTAGGGTGAGCCCGTGCGTTTTAGGTGTAATCCCAATGTGGTTTTGTTTTCAGGAAGCTAGCAGAGTAGAAAATTACTTTTTTTTGATTTTCTGAAGACAGCAGGGAGCTTCAGGGAGCAAAGATGGGAGATGAGCTCTCGACTACTGGTCATCCATTTGCCAAACCAAGATTTTCATCATCTTATATTCTTTTCTTTCTTCTTTCCATGGCCTGGAACTGGCACTGGGCAACATGCTGGCAGATTATCCCAGGAAAAGCTTTATCCACCCCTTAAGCCACTTGTTAAGACTTAACTTCCTAATAAAGAGCCTTATGGTGAGAGCCTTTGGCGCTCAGGGGCGGATTTAATCTGTTAATGCTTTCAGTTTTACTTGTAGTTGGTGTTTGGCTTGTAGAGATTATTTTCTTTCCCTGGTAAGTACTGAATGAATTCAGTGCCAACAGTTGGAAGAACTGATAGTGCCAGCTCGAGCGTTCATGGTTCCTGGTGTGTGCCTCTGCTCCTTCTGCAGTGGGCAGTGGCTGCATGCTTGGTGCCGTTGGTCATGACTTCGATAAGATATCCTTGATTTCTTCCTGGGAACGCTGCAACTTTGGCATCTTGAAGAAGGAAAAAAAAAAGTACAAACTCCGTAAGGCACGTTGGTAGTGTGTAGAAGGAACTTAGGGTACCTTGCTTGGCAAAAAAAGAGTAGATGAGAAAAGACCAGGCAGGAAATAAAACTGAGAGCTGGTGCAGTGTGCAGAAATGCAAGTCATCGTTTTAGCACCAGATTGTCCAATACCGTTCCAACACGTAAGATTTGGGTTGCCCGTCTCCAGCCAACAACTGGCACCGCCAGTTGGATGAGGAAGCTGGAAACAGGGAGTAAAACAGGGCAGTGGCTTTCCCTGTGTGTTTTCGCTGTTCCCATCCTTGTCCAGAGCTTAAGAGCATTTCTTTTTAATGGAAATGATGTGAGCCTTGACCTTGGATGTAAGCTCTTGCCAGCCTTCCTGCTCCTCTTCCATATTAGGAGCCATCTCTGTGGCTCTGCAGGGCCGAGCTCTGTGTTTCATCAACTAATGCTGGCTCCAAGGAGCCCACAGCCTGTGGCTAGCCTGCGAGGAGGGATCTGGGAGCCCATCTGTGCGGGAGGGAATGTTGCTGGGAGACTGCTGGCAGGCAGTGGTGTTGCCAGGAGTCTGTGGAGGGAGCCTGACTGGCAGGGGGTTATCCAAGAAACAGGCTGAATTAACACACAGCACTTGTACTGGCTGTTGGAAACAGGTGTGTACGTCTGGAGTGGCCGTTTGATGTGGTTAAAGACGTGCAAGCTGAGCATGCAGAGTCAGGCTTGTGGCCATAGCTGGCTGGGAAAAGGTGAGGGCACACACAAGGGTGTTGCTGTGGCTGCTATGGCTGGGACTGATCAAACCCAGAGGATCCCAGATGGTGGCACACGAAGAAATCTGTGGGAGCAGGGGGAAAGGTGCCTCGACCAGGGGCTTTTCATATGCTAGACTTTCACATTCACTGCGTTCTAGATCTTCCAAGTCCCTTTATCTTTCTGTCTAGGACTCCTTCTCTATGAAGTTATTTTAATTCTGTGGGCTGCCTTAGGGTGTAATTCCTTGTAACTTTTCTCCTCTTCAGTACGCTGACTAATGACGTAGGAACTAGGGGAAGCAAGAAGGCTCAGTAGTTACTCAAGTTAAAGTGGGCTATTAAAATACAGCAGAACAGGTTGGTTATTTCATCTTAAACATCTACAGCTAATGTCGAGCATCTTGTCCATTCCATGTGCTGGCTATTACTTGTTTGACACATGTTCAGTCCATGTGGACTGGACTGTTATGCTTTAAGGCATCTTCTCCTTTAACTTTTTTATCATCTTGCTCAAACAACAGTGCTAACTTTAATAGAGCAAAAAGTCATCACGGGTGAGGTATGAGCCTTCCCTCCCGTTATTGTGACTGACAAGCACAGCTGCTGTCACATGTGTGAAGACGATACCCCGGACTCAATAGCCAGTGGATTTTTTAGCTGCTGATTTGAAGCCTGTGCTCCCGTGGGATGATTCAGAAATTCCTTCAGCCTGGCAGATAAGTTCCCTGCTTGCTTTTAAGAGCAAGGCCTGTGATTGGTCCTGTTGACAGGACAGAGGGAGATAGCGAAAGGTGTGGTCAGATGGCGGGGCTTTCCGGCTTTTCGGGCTGATAGCCTTCAGGATAATTGCAAAAATAACAAAGAACATGGGGTGACTTAAAGTTCCCTCGTGGAAAGGGAGCTTGATCTTGTTGGTAAGGTGTTACACAGCAATGTAATGTGGTCTGTAACAGGGTCTGCACAGGGTAGGAGCACCTTTTCATAGAAACTTGGCTAGTTCTGGTGGGCAAGTGAGCTAGAATGATTTGAGATTAGCAGTGGTGTCTGAGTTAATAGACAGTGGTCTGCAAGCCTGAGGTCAAAGATCAGCAGTGAACTGATGTAAAATAAACTTTAAGAGTCAAAGTCCGTGCCTTCCTACGCAGCCTAAAACCCTGAACAAAGGGGAATGACTGGTTGGTGTTGCCAGCTAAGGATGAGCTTGGTTATGGAGGTCTGAATGTAGTGGAAGGCATTCAGAAGTCTCAGGACTGGGGCATGGAAAAGAAATTGGCACAGTAGGTGGAGTAATACAAACAGCTTCATATTTTGGAATCTCTGTTTTAGGATCAAGTCTCGTCTGTGGGGCTTTGTTTCTTGCCTGGCATGTGGCAAGAAGACCTCTCGGTCTTCATGTCCAAGCATCTGTCCTTTCTCTTGATACTGTCCCAAAGCACAGCTGGAAGACCTGGATTAAAAATAGGCTGAGGTACAGGACCATATTTGGCCTACTTGGTCTGCCTGTTGCAGCCCTTCTCTTAAACAGTTGACGCTCAGCATTTCACTTATGGTGCTGGGTTGCCTGGTTTCTTCCCCCTTCCCCCTTCTTGGTTTACCTTAGTGCTCTTATCCTAATGGAAACACCCAGCACAGTTAGCTGCAAGGGGAGATGCTAATTAGGCTGCAGTACCTCTGGCAGCTGAGCTGATCTAAGAGATTCAGTGCTGTCAGAAAGGAGAGATCTGGCTCCAAGCACAAACTCCCACTCCTATTTACTGTCTCTGGCATTCCTTACGTGAGCCACTTTAATTCACTGACCTGGCAGAAAGCTGTCCAATTCTTTTGCTGGGTTAATGAATTAGAGCAGCTCTTGGAGGGATCCAGCAAATGCTGTTGTTGCAAGGTAAGCGTGTGGAGAGCATGGCCAGAAGCCGAGAGCAATTGTCAGCTCTCTGCATCTCCTGGTACTCTACCCGCAGAGGGAAGATTAATCATCTGCTGAACTAAAAAGGCTTGCTTGATAGTAAATGCGGTGCACTTAATACTGGAAGCTGATTATTCAACTTGTTTCTCTTGTTAATGTCAGAGGGAAGAATTTGTATGTCTGTATAAATTATGGAATGCAGCTGGAGGTATAGAAGTAGAGGAATAAGTTTATGTAAATTACTTTGCATGAAAATGGCAGGTGCTGTCGCCTTGGTGTTACGTTGTCATGAACCAGTATAAAGCATTATTTAATTACAGAGCATCGTGTCTCGGCTTCTTGATGTGCTGTACTGAAACGCATTTAACTCATCTGCTATAACACAAGGGGATATTGACTTTCAGATTCTCAAAGGAGACACATTTGTGGTGGGGGGCCCATATGTGTCATGTTCAGAAGCAAGACGGGGAAGGTGCTTGGTCATCTGGCAGTGCCCTGTGCATCTGGCAAGGGCTTAGAAAGAAGAGAGCCAACGGCACCAAGGACTTCTCAACTGACTTTTGCAACACATGGATGGTGTTATAATGATGACTTCCCCTTGGGTATTTCTTGCCTAGAACTGAATTTGCAGAATTTTCCTCTGTAATTACTTTTCATCCCTTTAGTAATTAAAGCAGTTGCTCATGTGAGGTATTTCAGGTGAAGAATATGTTTAATGAATATCCTCCGTTATTTTCTGATACTGCTGAGCAGGTAGACATGAGGAAGAACTAGCTTCAAATAAGTAGTTTGCTGCTGATTGTTTGGCCACCTCAGCTTAGAAATTGCTGTCTTGAGGTTGCAAACCCTGACATTTAACATCAGGAGTTTGCTTTGAATATGAGGCAGATTGTCAGCACTTGCAGACTTGTGTCTAGTGAGGCAGATTTAAAAATGAGAAATGGGAAATAAATCAGCAAACATCATTACGTTAGGGTAAATAGCTGTGGTACTTCTGCGTGTCTCTCGAAGGTTATAGCAGATCTAGCAAAAGTACGGGGAAGGATAAAAGTGATAATGAAAGGGATGTAGCAGCTTCTTTATGAGAAGAAATGAAATCTTCACTTACGGAAAGAGCTGTCAGGAATGAAGGCATATGACAAGCACATAGAATATTGAATGGTAAGGCAACTAAAATATGGAACTTTCCCATTTTCACTTGCTAGGATGCACGTGGGAAATAATTGAGTGCCATGTATGGAAAAAAACCCAGGGTTTACTACTTATTTTTTTCCATATAATGAAGAAATTAGCATTGCAACTCTTGTCCACAGGATGCTTTGCAAGTTGAGACATCAGCTGGCTTAGTTTGCTGGAGAAAAGTCACTGAGCATTTGCCTTTTCTTACGTCCTTCCACAGGTGCCACAGATTTGGCTGCTTTTAGAAAGAAGATAATGGGCTGGATGGATCTTAAGTATGTCACTGTGTGGCTGTTCTGCCACTGTCAATGGAGCAGTCTGGGGGTGACCACTAGCTTGGGAAATCATGCTGTCTCCTTCACCTTGTCAGGGCATCCCTGTTTTGTGAGGAGTGGGCTGGAACTGCTCACAAAAGGTCTGACAATGTGACCAGCAGAGCAGGCCTTTCAGGGGTCTCCATTTTACCACTTCATTGAAAGGGAAAAAAAAAAAAGAACTAAAGAATCCTGTTAGAAATATCCATCTCTGGATTGAAAATGTTACTGGGCACATCAGAGGTGTTCTGCAGGATAGGTAGCAAATCTTCCTATGTGCTTTCCTGTGTTAGGTTTGTGTTCTGTGAGGTATGTCTTTAATGAGGAAAGTGAATAAAATTACTTAAGCTTCTGAAAATAGGCAATGTCTGAAAATAGGTAACTAACAAAAAATATGTATCAGAAAAAATATACCCTAAATTCACCTGAGTATATGGAAAATAGTAAAAAGCCGTGTAGAAAAGAATTGGTATGTCCTTAGAATTTTTTGGCCTTTTTATTTTAGCATACAGAATATTTTGAATAATAATTAATTGTGCCTGTAAGTAGCCCCCACTTTTTTTTTTAATATAACACTACTGGCATCTCTGAAAAACCAAGTACATGGATATAATTGTAAAATTATATTTACTGCTGTTGAAAGGTGATAATTAGCCCTAAGGTCTTCTGTCTGCTGAACCAGTTGTTTAAGCAGCTGAAGTTCCCATGGCATTTCCTATTGGATGTGTGGGACCTCAGTCCTACTTTAGCAGAATGTGGTGGGGCAGGAGATGGATTTTGTCTAGGGCCTAATTCTTCACTTGTTTTTCTACCAAACCTGCAGTGGCTATCTGTTTGTTGGTGGGTGACTGGTTGTTTTGACACAGGTTCTTCACTAGATGTTGCAGAGATTTTTCCACATTATCTGTGCTCTGCTTGATGGTGGGAAGATTGCCTTCTCCCAGTCGTAGCTTTTGGTCCCTGTCTCCACAGTTCTTCAAGCTCTTGATCCAAACAAGGTTGAGTGTTTGGTTTTGGCTTTTTTTGGATTCAAGACTGATCTAGGAGCAGTAGAGTGAGCACAGTCTGTCTCCTAGATTTTGTAAGCCACCCAAATCCCCTTTTAAATATAGTTATTAGTTACAGTTTATATTTTGTAAATATTTTCTTAGCAGTGATTTATGGCTGTTAACCTCCTCATTATGATTCACAACATTTTGGACCGCCTGCTTCCTGGGGGGGAGAGAATGGGGGGTTGTTTTTTGTTTGTCTGTAACTTGGATCTGAAGCGGTTCCAGTCCTAGAAGCAAGTGGGAGATGGAAACAGAATGTGCAGGGTATTAATAATCTGTGTGCTGGTCTGTTGCACCGGTGCTTGTCTTGGCTCGCCGGGGAGGCATCCCTCTGTCTAGCCGTTCACATGGAGATCTGCTCGGAGCTCAGGTGGTGCTGGAGCCCCTGCCTCCCTGCTGCTGAGGGGAAATCCTCAGCAACAGATGGTTCATCACCTGCATTAGGATAGAGGAGACCAGTTGAGAGTTGGGAAGATGGTTGTAGAGCTGCCCCCAGACCTTTTGGAGCACCCTTGAGTTGCCAGATGTTCTCCCCTTTTACATGTGTATGTGCACGCATGTAATCTGTGCTTCTCTTTGCAGCTGCCTCTTCTTGCTTAGGGTTTTCTTGCTGCTGGCAGGTGTAAGGGAGGAGCTGACCTGGGGGCACAGGCAGCAAGGAGTTAAAAGTGAAGCACATGCTTTGCTGTCCTGAGCTCTGATGTGTTTCTCAGTGACCTTGAGCAGAGCTCTAGGCTTGTGTGTGCAGGCATGAATAGCATTGTCACCTGCATCAGTACATGTTCCACAGGCTGTGCTGAGGAGGTGCAGGGAGTCCAGTACTGCTCCTGAATGTGAGACCTTTGCTGCAGCATGTCTGTGTTGCCTGATGACAGGCATTGGGACCTAGGGAATGTGTATTAGTGCCCTTCTGAGCTGATTGTGTAGTTAAGGGAGACGTCTCTTTCTTCACTGGGAAGTGCTGACGCGAGGCCAGAAGGAGCTTGAACGCCTTGTGGGGAAAGAGTCAGGGTGGGGAGTAGGCACTTGGTGAAATGAGGGCTTTCATCATCTGGCTTGGTCAGGGTAGCACTGCTGCCAGTCTCTGTTATGTGCTGCCTGAGAACAGGCTTCAGGCCCTTCCTTTCATCTCCCTCCTAATGAATTAAGCCAAGGAATAACTATAAAAGGAAAAAAAAAAAAATATCTGAAGAGACTGTTTTTTTCATTTATGTTATAGCTGAATGCGTGGCAGTGGACAAATGTATTGAGCTAATGTTACAGTGGTGGAAAGTTCAAATCTTACCTTAGGGCCGTGGATGATAAAGATGAGGGAGCTACAGCATGCAGAAGCTATTTAATGTTAAACTACTATTGAAAAATCAGGCTGTGTGAAAGCATGAAAAGCATTCGGAGTCTCTCAGTGTAGTTAAAAGGTAAGAGTGGACCAAGATCCCTTTTTCATTCTATCATTTCTTCTCTTTGAAGCATTTGTCTTACTGTACACATCTCACGTGCTGCAGAATGACTGCTGTGTGGCTGCAGTTCTCTGCCATATGCAGGAACAGCTGTGAGTGCTTTTGAGCAGGCCACTGTACATGATACACTGCACCTTTGGTAAGAAAGGAGTTGTGCCCTCTGCCTGGGAGCAAATGGATGGGAGAGGAGTGCAAACAACATCCTGGCTTCCTCCCCTGTGGAAATAGCAGATCCAGTCCTGTGCAACCTATATTTTAATGTAGCTGTCCGTTTTAGCAGGAGTGTTGGTGATTTTTGGGAGTTACTTTGGAGTACTCACTTGCAGGTGTTATATGCAGTGGTGATAGATAAGCTACTCCTGTGTTTTGTCCTTCTTGGACAGATTTGCCCTGAGGAGCAGAGGACTCTGATGGAGTCATAAAAATAAAACCGCTAAGTAGCATGGTGTGATTTAATTGCAAGCCAGCTGCATTGATTCTTCCCCTAGGGTGTACTCTCTATAAGTTTGGAGAGCCTCTTTGTCATAGAGGTGAGGGAAGGAGAAAAGGGGGAACATGCAGGGGACAGCTTTTGGATGAGATCAAAAGGAAGTTTCTGAAGTTGTTCTCGAAAATTTGATTTTTGAGGGGTGGATGACTCTTAGACAAATAAAAATGCTTCATTCTACTTAGGCTTCTCCTGAGAATTCCACAGCTATGGGAAGTAGACATACTCATCAGGGCAGTATTGTCACCAGATCAAACATGTTTTGTGCTGCATGCACAGCTCTACTGAAATGAAATGGAAAGCTGCCACTGCTCTGCTCAGCATGGCAAGGCCCCAGTGCTTAGTGGTTGCTTGCCGTTGTCTTTGTATATACACTTGCTTTGTAACCAGTGTGCAAGTTCAAGGTCATATCTCTAAGTGGTATTTCTGGGCAGAAGATACTTTCTTAGTGTTGCCAATTTAGTTTATCTGGTGAAGAGATGTGTCCAAATGTTTGTGAAGTGTTGTATGTTCAGTGATGTGCAGAGCAGCCTAGCAAGTCCAGTCAGTGGTTGGGGAATTGGTGTGGGCAACTCTCCTCTTTTTTAAATATATTTCTGGTTTGGGTCCTTTATTTCTTTAATCTTTGGTACACAAATTGTATATTTAAAACAGAGGGGGAAAAAGGACCCAAACCAGCAAAAACCTCACTCCTATTCTTACATCTTTAAGGCCCACGTGTTTTCTTGAAAGTGCCTTAAAAAGATTGACTCTAGTAATTACAGTCCTTGCCTTATTGTAGGACTTCTTTTTACTTGATGGGTTAAGGAGTAAGTCAGGTTGGCATCTAAAGAGTTGAAATGACACTTAAAAGTGCATCACACAGGTAGTCAAAGCTTGCCTCCTAGGAGTCTGAGGCAAGCAGCAGGAGACAGAGTGAGTGGGTGGGTGCTCTTTGAATACCTTGGCCTGTCAGTGAATGCACTTGGAAAGGGACAAGAGCAATAAAACCGACCAAATTGTAGTCTGCTTTGTTCTGCGGCTCTGAGGTTTTGAGGTCATTTTTCTGACTAAAGTGCGAAAAATGCCATTTTCTCATCAAACCATTTTGCAAAGGGGCCTTGCCTTTATATTTAGTGCTGTGCTCAGATTTTAGCACTTTTCAGTCTAAGCCCACACAAGCGGCTGAGGTTCTATTCCTTACTTTTCTCCTGCCAGTAATCTCTGAGCAGGCATTAGGTCTCTCCTCTGGCACACAGATCTCCCTTATTCCTCTGCCTGTTTCTCGTACTTCTGTGAACAAATACCCCTGGTGTACCCCTTGACCTCTCTTTGCCATGCCAGTCCGCGCTTGAGAACAGTGGAACAAATTCCCTTTCTTAGCTGTGGAATTGGTAGCAAAAAGCAGCACTTGGAGTTTTTATAAATCTTGCAGTGGTGACGACTGTTTCCTGTTCCTGGGCTCACTTAAATGTATGCGAAAAGTTAATCAGAGACATCCGTAAGCTGTTCCTATATGGATTTTACCATTTAATTATAGATCTTCTTTTGGGGTAATGTTTCTCTGAAGGGAGCTTGACAGAGCAGATGCCGTTTTGCCTGGGGATGCACTTCTGGTATTGGCCTGGTGAAGAGCTGCCACTTCAGCTGTGGGATTTTGATGATTGCATGAACATCCTGCCACATGAGATTAGAGTGGCGGTGCTACCTCCCAGCTCCAGGATATGAAAGATCCGCCTCTTCATTAGAGCTTTCATATGGTGGCAGCTGAAGTGAGGAAGAACGGGCTAAAAGAGAGACACAATTTAAGAAAACCAAAGACAAATCTACTAAGCTGAAAGGTGGTAGGAGGAGAGGGAGGCTGAGATCTCATTACTGTTTACTCATGGAAAGGGAGGGGAAGAACAACAGATCAATTGTTAAGTGCTACTGCCTTTATCAAAATAATTGTCAAGTGCTAGATAGCTCAATTGCAAGTGCAGTGCTAATACCTAAGAGGGGGTAGACAAGGCATATGAAAGGAATTTGTGTGATTTCTACTCATGTGCACGCTTTTGTCTTTCCTGATTTCAGCAGACAGAAGGAGGGGCACAGACAGATGGACAGCAATCACAGACACAGAGCAGTGAGAATACTGAGAGCAAATCCACTCCAAAACGACTTCATGTGTCTAACATTCCCTTCCGCTTTCGAGATCCTGACCTGCGGCAGATGTTTGGGGTAAGTTATGAGCACCTTTTCAGGCATGGCAGATTCTCCTTCTCCACAGGTGGGACACCTGGTGCTGTGTATTTGTGTGAATGCAAAGCCCTTCCCCCTCAGTTTAGTCAGCAGGATGAGGACAACTGGTAGCGTTGAACTCAGCTGGTAAATACACATGAGAACTGTAACAGTGTTCTTCCTATTAAGATGTTCATAAAATCATAAAATGTTTTGGGTTGGAAGGGACCTTAAAGATCATCCATTTCAAACACCGCTGCCATGGGCTGATACACCTTTCACTGGGTGTGCTTAGAGCTCCATCCAGCCTGGCTGTGAACACCTCCACAGATGGGGCATGCACAGCTGCTCGGGGCAACCCATAACTTCTCTGAGCAACAGTGTTCAGTGTAATCTAACAATTGGCTTGAAAAAAAACCCAAACCAAAATGAAACTTCACCTTATTTCTGAGTAAAGGCCAGGATTAAACACTGACTTAATATATCCTTTGCAAAGCACTGTTTTTCAGTTGCATGGAATCATGGTGAAGTACTTCTTTCCTCGTGATCCATTTCTGTGATGAAGAATGGCTGCAAACAATTTGCGAACCATCAATTGCATGTGGAAAAGCTAGTGCAAGTCAGATGGTATTTTACATTGTGTATGATACACCTTCTGTTTCTTTTGATCAAATAGTTTGTGTTCTCTAATCCTTGGATGCTATTCATGATTCTTGATTTATAAGCTCTTCGAGGAAGAGTTTGTTTATGTGTGGTGACTCATTCCATGTGAACACAGATAAATGAGCTAGATGCCTCATGACCTAACCTTCAGGTGAAGTTATCTGTATGTCATCATCATCATATCATTATCATCATCAGGCATATTTGGCTTGTTGATATAGTTATAATATGATCCCTGATTGATGGCATGTTTTAAAGTCTTCAGAAATATTTATTATTATTTATGAAGTTAACAGCTGCTGCCTTTTTAAGGTGCAGCCCAAAGAATCCCAGTCAGGAGAGCCCAAAGCTCTTGTCACCTTAGGCTTGGAGTGTATACCTTGGTCCTCACTTACAGCCAGCTGCTCCTCCAAATTCTGCAGTATTTCTGTTTGTTGCATCTCCCAAGCCATCTGTGTGGATGTGTATGCATGCACAAAGGCACACTCTTGCATGCAGAGTAGCCTTGCAGTATTGTAAATGTGTCTAATTCATGGACTTCAATGCTGTAAATGACAGAAGAATTGGGTTTATCTATCTGTAGCTTGAACAGTACAAAAGGAACAAAACAGTGGTCAAAATGCAGAAAGGCAGGGCTGCTATTCAGAGGGAGCTGGCCAGGCTGGAGAAATGGGCTGAGGGAAATGTTAATATACTCAACAAGAGCGAATTTCAGGCCCTCCATCATTCTCAGCTTTCCATCAACCAGGACCCCCAGGTCCCTCTCTGCAGCACTGCTCTCCAGCATCTCATTCTCCCATCTCTCCATACATCCAGAGTTGCTCTGTCCCAGGTGCAGAATCTGGCACTAGCCTTTGTTAAACTTCATAGGGCTGGTGATTGCCCAGCCCTCTAATTTGTCTAGGTCTCTATGCAGGGCCTGTCTGCCTTTGATTTATCAATCAGATATCAGGAAAATTTTGGTTTTATTGTGAGGATGCTTAAACACGTTGCCCAGATGGGTTGTGGAACCTCCATCCTTGAAGATATCTGACTTCACTGGACACAGCCTGGCCAAAAAAAATCTCATTAGACCTGCTGTGAGCAGGGGATGCACTAAATGACCTCTGGAATTAATTCCCAGATAAAACTATGGATCTGTGATTCTGTTGAAAGAGGCTTGGGTTTGCTTCCATGTTGTTCATACCTTAGATTATTGTTATACTCTCGATGTCTGTGGAAATGTTTTCAGAATTAAACTCATCTTCTGGCACTATGTGATTGCTGAATCTTCTGCTCTGCTTTTGTGGTTTTTCTTGCTTGCTTTTTGCTGTTGCAGGGCTGTGCAGTAGGCAGTTCCGTCCGGTTTGGACAAATGGTTGCTGAAATCACAGCCAGTTCTTGGACCACCTGCTACAATCTGTATTTATCATGTCCTGCTCTGTGCTACGGCTGCTCCCCTCTCCTGGGAGCTGCATCACTTACATAAATTGTTCCCCGTTGCTGTCCCTTCTCCTGGGACTGGTGCTGGATTGACAGCTAGCCCTTTTCACACTCATTCACCTTGATGCATTTCTGCCATGTGCTCCTGGTGTGGGAGACATGGATGAGATGGAAATGACAAGGACATTCCTGTCCTGGTGGCTCTTCCCTATGCTTAGCAGATTGGGACACCCAGGCAATTTAAATGAACTGCTGTCCTAAGAAGTGACTTGTAGAAAATGCAGCCTAATTACTTGCCTTAAGATTTACTGTCCTTTTTTTTTTTGGGCCTATATGGTGCCCTTTTTGTGCATAGGACGGATGGGGAATAATGCTATATGAATTGGTTTCTGGTGTTCCTCTGGTGTTCATTTTTTCTCTAAACATTGTCTCAAGTTCCAGCACAGTGACATGATTTTAACTGGGTAAATGATATATTCCTTGTAAAAGCTTTTGGTAGTTCACTGGGCCCTGTGGTTGCTGAGAGCCATGCCTGCCAGAAGGGTATTCATCTTCTGGGACACAAAACACTCCATGTGCCGTTTTTCTGTAATAGAGAACTTTGCTACTTTGCCAAGGAAATAACGAATGATTCTCACACATCTTCCTTCTTCCTTCAGTGCAGCTTCTCTCAGCCTGCTCATAGCCTCGAGCAGGAGAGCATGCTCTCCGAATCCTGCTTGCTCCTTCCTATTTGTTTTTCAGGATCAGGATGCTTTCCTTTGGGTGACTCACTGAAACCTACCCTTTCTCCTAAAGGGGACTCATGGTTGTCTGAGTCTTCAGCTGTGACTAGCCTGTAACCCCCATCTTCTCCCTCTCCCTTCTGTGTGTCAGGTCACATCTCCTCAACGTCATATCTGAGAGACTCAAAATCCTCGCCTGGAGTGATTTTCCCAAGCTACTGTACAAAGAGAGGAATTGGGTAGACAGTAAAGCCGTGGAGGAAGAAATAAATGTGATGGTAGGGAGGGAGTAAAGAAGTCCCCTGAAGGATGGAACAGCATGCGAGAGGTCAGCCTGGTCCTGGGGCACAGAAAATATCTAATGCTTTTGTCCAGACTTGAGTAGAGGTGGACTTGAGACATGTTGTCCCACGTGTGATTAAATGCATATTACATAACGCTTTCTAAACCTGCGCCATTTGGCAGAGCTGCAAACATAAGGATTTCTTAACAAATTCGAATTAATTTGGGTTCCAACCATCTCTCAGCTGTAATGTGTTTCTAAAAGGTACTTGAGATATCCTCAGGAATGGACCAAACATTTCCTTATGTATATGCATCCTACAGGGAGGCAAATAATATGGCTTGCTTAAAACAGGTAATATTTACTTGACATTTCATGAGGCCAATGAAAAGGACTTCTAGAAAGCTTCTAGAAGGAGTAGGTCATTTTCTAATGCACACAGTTCTGCACCCACTGTGGAATAAATCAATAGTTGACCTTGTTCTTGCAGATAAAGAAGAGTTAATAGCTGACCTGAAATCCCACCGTTGCCTAGGTACCGGTGATTGTTATTTGTCTGTATTTGCTTTGTGCAAACAGAATATGGCATCAGGCAGCACTGTAAGGAGCTTTAGAAGAGTCTGTTTCTTGGAGTTTAAACAATTGGCAGGATAACTGCCCAGGAAGGTACCTTTAAAAGGGAAGTATTAATGGAAGCCATAAAGTATTCAGCAGCACCATACTGATGGCCGAAAAGGCATGATTCCACAGTTGCTGAAACTGTGGCAATAAAACTCAAAGCATTCCGCACATTAGGCGAGGAGGAGGAAGTAAATAGCAGTGAATATAGGTGCAAACTTAAGCAAAGAAGCAGGTGGAAAAGGAAATGTGCTAGTAATGGGGATACTGGTGACCTAAGTTCAGAGAACTCATCGATTTTTTTTTTTTTTTTTTTTTTTTTTTTTAATACGTGCAAAGATAAATGGTCTGTGTATGGGTACAGTATAAAATCAGGAGGTAGTTGTGTAGTTTTTGGGAAAAACCTCACAAATGACAGCAAAACAAACAAAAATCAAACAGGGAAAAAAGCCCCAGCCAACTGATTGTGTTTAGAATTTAAGAGGGGGTAATTTTACCTTACCTGGTTTTCTACATAATTTATAACAGAGGAGGATGAGGCAGTGCTCACTAATATTTAAAAAACAGCAGATCTAGATAAGGTATGTCCAAAGATAATAGCCAAAATAAGGAGCTCCATTATTCATTAATGCTAATTTTTAGCCAATTCTTGTAAGCTAAGAGTTGCAGAAGGGTGGAACACTGCCCACCAAGATTCACTATTGAAAAAACCTGAAAGGGATGACCCAAAGAGCTGAGAACTATCTATCAGTATGTTGATCCAAGATAAAAATAATTTTGGAACGTTTTAAAAAAGCCCATTAGAATCTGAAGAAACATATTGGTATCTATTCAGCAGAACTTTGTAATATACATCTTTTTAGACAAATGCTGTCTTGTCTGTTTTGACAAGATTGTACAAAGCAATACTGATACAGTGAAACATTGCTCAACCAATTCAATTTGTCCGAGTGACCAGTTTTTAAGAAAAATAATACTTATCTCAAGCACAACACACATTAGAGGGATTAAAAACCGCTTTAATGATAGATAATAAAAAGTAGTAGTTACTTGGGAGACAGCTGTGATCAAGACTGTTTCTAGTGTCAGTTTCCCCAGGGATCTGTTTCCATCACTGTCCTGTTTAGTATCTGTATCAACCCATGGAGATGGTACTATTAAAACCTTGCCAGTAAGGTTTGCAGTTAAAAAACTATTTGAGGAGGAGGAAGGAGAAAGATAAGATTACTGTTAGAGAATGAGTAGAAATGCCTGGTTGACTGATGATAAATCCAACAAAAACGTGTTTGATGCAGCTCATTGCAGGGTACTGAGTATATGGGAACCGGTCTGTGCTCTTAAGATGGAAAGCTTTCTTTGGAAAACACTGATTTGGGAGAGTACTAGTGATTGCTGAAGATAGTTACTTCAATAATTCAAAGGTGCTTATCAGGTTGAAGGAGGGATGTGATCTTGCTCATGTTCCAAATTGAAAGGACTGTGACTGTGTAATTTTATTCAGTTCTGAGATCAGTTTAAGACCAAAAGAAATGAACTTGGACTTGGAAGGTGAGTGATTTTTTTTTTTTAACTGGGTAAGGTATTAGGTACATTATTTACTCAGCTTATTAAAAAGAGAGGTTAGGAGATGATAAGTCATTTCTATACAAATGCTTATAAATTTGGACAAAACCAGCACAGGATGATACCTACCATCAGGGGGTTTAGGTCTTGTTTACAGTTGTAAGATTTTCAAGTTGGAAGCCGAGATTTAACACAGCTACCCTTGAAAAGAGAAAAAAATTTGTAGTCACTGAGGCTTATTTGAACAATGGAACAGCTTACCAGGGAGAAGAAGAGTTGCCATCAGTATTAAAAACAAATTAGCAACTCTTTTTTCAAAATGTTGCTATCCATTTTCTGAGGGACATTCTTTGGCTAATGTGTGCAAGGACTCTGACATGATGGTAGTGGTATTCTCCTATACTGCTGGTAGGTTGTCCCCTTCCTTTCTGGACTGTGTATGCAGAAGAAAAGTTCATGTTTCCCCTCAACATATTTCTAGTCCTTTCAGCTTTTGCTGTGGTAGTGTCTGTGCTTGCACCTCATGGTTGGTAGCTTCAGCCTTTCCCTCTCATGCCTCAAGAAGCAGTTCTCCTCCCAGTATAAAATTGGCTGGGATAGTGTGGTCGTTTCTGGACTTTTGAGTTGGATGGACTTTGGAGTGTCCTGGTAAAGATGGAGGCAGGGTTGGACAGCCTGCAAGAGGAAGATCCTTCTGTTCTCAAGCTTAATCTTGAATTGTCTCCACAAAAACAAGCAAGTGGCTTGTTTTGGTAGTTCATATGGAGGTCCTTGCAGAAAATCTTTCTTACCTGGTGTGAGAGCAACAGTATGAGGAGTCAGAACTGATGTTTCTCAGAATTTACTGTGGTGAAATGCTCTTTGCTTAAGTGTTAGATATAAATAAGGACTATGTTGATGATGGTTGCAGATGAAGGTGGGTTAGCACAGTGAATTTTGCAGACTCTGGCTTCAGATGGAGACACTGCTTTTTTAAAAACTTGCTCAATCCATAGGCAGTACTTGTAGATTGTTAGCTCTTTCTAATGAGGAGCATAATCAGCCCAGTTGATAAAGGGGTGTTGTGCGTTATCAGCTACAACAGTAATAACCCATACATGTTTTCTATGAAGGTGACTATTATGTCACATTTAATTAATTTCAGTTAATGAAGTTATTAATAATGTCATTTATTACAGGTGACAGAATGGTAGACACTTTTTTTTTTACATTGGAAAAGGATGACATTAAGGCAGGTAATGTTAACCTTTTCCTTCTCTGGGCGTAATTTATATCTCTAGCGCAAAGTTCTTTATGATGTATGTTTGTGGTAGACCACTGCTTTGTATGACCCAAGCTCTATAAGCTCAGATACTTTTGGAAGCTCTTGCAGCCCTCGAATCTTGGCCTCTGAGGAAACATTTTGTCATTTTGCACTTCCTGAAATATCCCGGTGGATATAATTTCTCATCGAACTTCATTCTGGTGTCAAGAGTGCACCTCTATAAGCCTATAGTTTGAGGCTAAAGGAGGAACAAATTAGACTACAGCTCTTTGTCAGCAAGAATTTGGTAGAATTTTAAGTCTGTATTTGCCAGTAAATAAATTTAAATAAAAAAGTAATTAGCAATACACAAGTATTGGCAATGGAAGAAGTACTTGTTTAAGTGTTAAGGTATATGGGTAATAATGTGATAGAACAAGAAGCTCTGACCTGCAGGTGTTGGTGTACTGGGGCCCAAAGTACAGCAATAGCACAGTTGCTGAAAGGGACTCTGCTTTCTGAGTGGATTGGACACCTGAAGGAGGAGATTCTGTCTTCTGGATATCAAGGTGTATTTTAGGTTTTTCATCTCCTGGTACTAGTGGCCGCCAATTGCATGTACCAAGTGTTACATATATGTACCAGTATTGGAGAACAAATATTCTGACACAAAGTGGTCTGTGACTTTTCTTGTTTCCAGGCTCTTCCTGTGATGAGAGTGAGCCCCAGCCCTGTCACAGGGCGGGACTTGGTTCCTGCTGGTGTTGCTTAGAGTTATAAGAGGTGCTGCTGATTATATTGATGTGTTTCACCTGTGTGTTTTCTGAAACCACCTTTGAAAAATGACTTGTGTGCTCAGTGCTGCTTGAACATTGTGCTTTGTCTGCACAGCCTTGGCGTGCAGGGGTGCTTATGCCCCTGCAGCTGCCAGCTCTTGTACTGTCTGCCTTGCTCTGAGAAAGCTCTCTGCTATCAACTTCTGTAGTGACCCTCTGCTGGAAGGCAGCAATGACTGGATCATACATTTATCTAAGATTTTTTAGATTTTCATGTGAGTTACTAGAAGCGTCTGCAGCAAGACTGTGCTGAATGTCATTTAGTAAACAGTGCTGTGCTGTAGCTGGATTTAATTGGATAAAAGGCCTGAGTAAAATTACATGGAGTTGTCTTTTATTGACCCAGTTTCATATGGATTCAGTCTACATGCTAAGTACTCTCAAATTGATTTTGGAATGTATGCTGCTTTTGTGGGCATGGGTCCAAGTACCTTTTCTGCAGCATCAGTACCAGCTTACACTGCAATCACACCTCTGGGGAATGGCACAAAGCAGGAACAAGGAGCTGGAAGTGTAGACCTGGAAGCTAGGCTGGTGTTAAGATCTCTCTGGGTGGTGCCCTGTGGTACTGTTTATCCCAATCTCACTGTTTCATGTAAGAATCTTTTATTTGAGATTTGGAGAATAACAAATGACTGAGAAACTGTGTTTGTCATCATGTTTTGGGGTTTTTTTCTGGGATGGCTGTGGTCTGTAAATCCTGTTAAAAATCTCTGCTCTTTGTGTGGCTTCCTGTTAAAGTCTGGTTTCTTAGAAAATGTGTGTTTTGTTGGGCAACAGCTCTACTCTAGTAAGGGCTGCTTGGTGCTTGTTCATTATCTGTTGAGCTGGTAAACTGTGGTAGAGCTTTGGTTTATAAATCCTTGATGCTTCCGTTTTCCTGTCAGCAAAGCATAGTGGTGTAGCTCGGCTGAGCAGGGTTGGCCCCAGTGCTTGAAGAGATGTGACTCAGCTTTTGGTGAGGAAGTTCATGTGCTGATAGCAGCGTAGCTCTGGCAGACCCCATGCTGCCATAACTAAGCCCTGACTAATACCATGATGGAGCCAGCTGTGCTCAGCTGAAAGTGTAACCCATGGAGCTGGGACCTAGGGAAAGGACTCTCTCTGTAGCATGGATCTGTCCTGCTTATGAAATTCTTGCTCACCCACCTCATGGGTTCCTGCACAGGAGGTTGGTTTCTTGGCTATTTTGAATGTTGACCCTCTTTAAGAATGGACTGTTTGACACCTTTGAAGTTTGGATAGCTCACTGAACTCATCTCTAAGTGAATTTTATAGGGCTAGTGACAGTGCTTGGACATATGGAGTTTTCTTGTAGGGATATGAGGTTGTCACATGATGTCTCTCATTATCTTTTGTAGTTCCATGATTTCTAGAGAATTTGCCTTGTGCCCCCTGTTGTTTGCATCTTTAGGACTAAGTTATTTGTCTAGCACATTTTAGAGCTGATTTTGAAAGCTCTAGACAGGGACAGGAGTCAGGGCCAGCTGGAACAGAGCATATAGGAGGGACCCTACCAAATTGTCAGTGCCTTGGAAGACAAAAGCTTTCTGGTGCCAGATCTCTCAAATTTATTATGTTTAATGTAGTTATGGCCTCAGCTGGAGAAATCTGTTGCCTTCATGTTGTCCGGGTGAAAAGAAACACACAGCATGCATATACCTTTCCTTGCACACTGCCCTTGCATCTATGATAAGGTAGATTGTGTCTTCCAGCACTCCCTGCTACCTTTGTAGAGGGGCTGATTCTCATTTACCTGCTTTACTAAAAATAACTGAAAGCTTGCCAAGTTCGCTCCAAGGAAGGGACCATTAAGATAAAACAAGATTCTATAGCTCCTTTGCCGTGGCATGACTGGAATAATGTGTGTGTGTATCTTCCCATCACATGGTGTGTGTGTGTGTGTGAGCAGTTCATGGAGGTGGCTTCTTGTGCGATCTGACGTGGTAGGGAATGCTGGCCTCTTGGACACATAGTAAACAGATTTCTAAGTCATGATGGGGAACATTTGAGACAGATAGTCCTGCAGTGCCTTCTCCAGAGGCTGTGCGGAGTTCTAAGTAGAAGTTCTTGGTAATCATTGAATGAACCAATCAAGCCATTCGTATCTTCAAGGTTGGAGATTAGAGGGTTAGTCCTCATGGATGACTTAAGCATGGGACTTGTTTTATTTGGCCAGTCTTTTGAAAAATACAACCATGCCTGTATATACATGATTTAAAAAAATTATTATGAGGGCACTTGGTGTTGACCCTTGTATTTAGATGGCCTAGCATTTCCTATACAAAAATTGTGACCTTTCACTAAGGAGCTCTTAAAACTTCGATTGTTTGCAGTAGACTGTTGACATTTGGTAGGCGAAGCACCGTCAGAGAACAAAGTGCCTTTTTATGTTCCACTAAATTAGATTCAGCTTTGAAGGAGTTATAAACTGTTAAAATGAACTAGTTCTTTTTTTCCTGCTTTCACTCTTCAGGAAAATTCTGGCATGCTACCAAAAAAAAGTGTCTTCAGTGCTGGGACCTGCTGTAACCATTGCAGCAGTAAGGACAAGAGACGTAGTGTTAGAAGCTGTCATAGGATCTGTGGCAATGGCTGCAGCAGAATCTTGAAGAGCCCAGCACACGTCCTCCTGTCTTACAGCCCTGCTTTCTTTCAGGGAATTTCGTGGAGCAGGAGACCCCTCCCCAGCAAACCTCCATTCAGCAGTTCGCCCCCATTGTCTCTGCTCTTCTCTCCCGAGGAAGTCCTTCCCTCTTGCCTCTTCAAACACCCACAACTCCTGGGCAGAAAAGAGGTTGGGGCAGTTTGCATGGGTGGATGTAGCCCATTGCAGTAGATGTCAAGCCTGTGTTTGCTGCAGCCACAGGCTCTTAATTCTGTCATCTAGGAAGAGATGTACCTCCATTATCTCACAGGCAGGGAGGGCCATGCCACCTCTTGTACAGCTAGGTCAGACGTCTCGCATTCAGTGTCACCGCCGGCATTTTGTCAGCCACAAGAAGTTAAGCTCACAGGACAGGGTTTCCTGTTGGTGTGGAAGCCCTGTGCGGGGAGCTGAGCCCAGCAGGGCTGGCAGGCAGCGCTGGCAGCAATGCCCAAGGACCCAGGCCCAGCTGTGTGTGCAGAAGGGGGAGAGTGGCACGGAATAATTGTGCACCAGAAGCCTCACCGTTTGTTCTCTTTCAAGATGATTCTAATGAGGTAGAAAATGGTGATTTTTGATGGCTTTGAAGGTTCTGAAAATAATTTTGGCATTTGCATTTATCAAGAGCCTGACTGTTTCAGTGTGTGTGGCAAGGCTAGGCAGCTGAGCTGATCTGGCAGGGGACAGATCCTGCTCTTGGGCAGGATGTGCTGCTTTCCACTCCTTTTTGCTTCTTTGAACTGTAATGCTCACTGACCCTTCAAGCCACTTCAGATCAGTAAACTGTCAGAATCTTTGTATGTATTCCTTTTCTTGGGCTAGATTTTCGCAGGATTGCTGAGCTGTATCAGTTTATCTACAGGTGAGAATGAAAACTGAGGCCAGCTCTGGAAGGCTGGTGAGACCAGACAAAGGAAGGACAAAGGAGCAGGGACAGCCCTTCAGCAGCCACAAGCTGCTAAATTGGTTCAGTCCCAGTCGTGTAACGATGCTGAGACAGTCTACCAAGAAAGCAATCATGACAATCATGACTGATTTCTTTCATGGCAGTACCAAAGCCATGTGCAACAAAGACAACAAAAAGCAATCAACGGTTAATCTCCTTTATTGACAAGCCCACACCGAGCGTGAGATAGAAATAGAAAATGTATTTTAGCTGTGATTGGCACAGAAGCAGTCAAAAGAGGATCCAGCATGGATCAAGCCCAGGCTGTTGAGATGTTGAGGTTTCAAGGAAGATGCATGTTTACATTAGCATTATTCAAACTTGTGTAACTAGGATGTTGTGAATTCAATTGTTCTTGGGATGAATAGAGGATCAAGTATTGTCCTTAAACAATAGAATAGTAGAAACAACATCTGTGAACCAAGATCTCCTTTTTAAGAATGGAGAAGGGAAGCAGACAGAAACTATAGCTAAAATTGTTGGAAGTGTTTTGTTTGCTTGCAGACAGTTGTGGAGTACTTTTTCAAGGGACTCGGTAACTTTTTGTTGCTTTACATATTCAGAGCCTCTCCTCAGCCATCATGGCTTCCTGCTGTAAGTGTTCTAGGTTTTCAAATCTGGCCACAAGCCTTTCAAGAAGGGCACCCACAAAATGAGTATTATATGCATTTGACTCTGAATGCAACTGTTAAATAAAAAAAAAAAGTTAAATACTATTTTAAGAATGCTGGGCAAAGGGGAGAGTGTTGAGTGCCTGGACCCTGTGTTCATCATCTTTTTTGACTGTGAAACCATGCTTTATTTTCTTGCTGATCCTTCCTTCATTTGCTATCAAACTTAAATCAAAACCATGTTGATGGATAGCTTTCCTAAATAATGGGATAAGAAAAACTCTCAGATGTAGCATTTGTCTGAGTGTCTCTAGACACTGTATGTGTCTCTAGAATGAAAACTACTCCATATACACACTCCTAGAAATGACATCTAGACCTGTCTTTCTAGAGAGCAGACCTCCAGTTTGGAAACAGAGCATTGACACTTCTGGAGGACAGCATGGTGGGCCTCTGTTGAAGTAGTGCTACTTTTACCTCTAGGCTACTGATTTGAGTCTGGCCACTTCAGTAAAATATTTTAATATGTTCCTACCAAGGTGAAAGATGTAATCCATACATGGTTCCATAGAGGTGGTAAATCTCCTTCCTGCCTTGTAAATCTTGTTTTCTATTTCGTGCTCTGTGCTAAATCAGGAGCTCTTTGGAGCCCATTGTTACAGTGCAGAGCTCTCCTTGGGGTCTCCAGGCTGAGGCAGAGGTCAGAATTCTGTTGCATGTGATAAACTTGCATAGGTTGTTGACCGCCTACTGTATGTCACAGGTTGAAGTTGAATGATGTTTTTCTGAAAAACAAACTGTTGGGAGTTTTCCGTTTTCATAGTTTCTGAATCTGCCATCAGTTCTTTTGAAGGCTTGCAGTTTTGGAAAATAAAGGGAAGGAAAGAAGCTTTAGAGTTTGAAATCCCTGAGGCTGGGAGTCTTATGTTACTATCCCTTCCAGAGAAACATCACTTTTAAGTTTCTCTTTGTGATAGCCACTTCAGGAAGAAGCTGAAATGTTGAATTACGTGTGAGAAATGTTGCTGGATGTCTGAGATGAAATCATATAACCATGTCTTAGATGAAATAGTAGAATGAGGGAAGGAAGAATTGTTTAGATTAACGGGGGAAAGATGAGCTCTCTCAAATCCCTAAAACTCTTCTGGAGATTGTTTTTCTTCCTTTAGACTTTCGTGAGAAAACCTGGGGTTTGTGACCAAGAGGATCTGCATGTCTTAACCCAAGGGAATTGGGTCACATCACTGGGATTTTATGCCTTTGCCTGTGTGCTAGAAATGGAAATATTCTTACCTCCCTTCTTGCACTAAGCCAGCCCCTGCAAAAGGTAGGAAAAATGGACCACCAAAAATAAATCTTTCTTTTTTCTTTTCCCTTGTCTCTCTGCAGCAATTCGGCAAAATCCTTGATGTAGAGATAATCTTTAATGAGCGTGGCTCGAAGGTAAGTCCTGTTTCTGTACCCGCTTCTCTTGTTTTGATTGCAGAGTAAAAGGCAGTTCATTGCCTAGAGAACATATTCTGTAGAGATCAGCAGGAGTTAGTGTGATGGGGGAAGGGAAAAGCTATTTTGGGGACTGCTCCTGTTCCCTCTGACTCGAGACTCTGAGCATGGTCATTTCTGGGCAGCATGTGCAAATGCTCAGAGACACTCCTGTCTGTAATGTGGTATCAGGTTCCCCAGCCTTTTGAACATACAGAGAGTCAGTCAGTTGAGCCTTCATACCAGCCCGTTCCCATTGCATTGGCAATGGCTGCCCTGTGGGGAAGGCAGAATAAGGTAAAACAGCTTTGTGCAATGGGAGAGTGTAAGAACAAAAGCTAACTCACCCCCATCCCTGCCATTTTTGTTGCCTTAAAATACTTCTATAGAAAAACTGTCATATCTCATATGTGAAAGGATTTTATTTACTCTGTTTTGCAGACTTACTTGGCACTTCTGAGATACTGACCTTTCATGTTTGAGATATTTGATGCTTTAATATAAGCATCCTCATTCCACTTGCCCTGCCCCATGTGGACCTCCCCCACAGAATTTGCATTCACACTCCTATTTTCTTCTTACAGATATATTAAGAGGGAGGTTTTGTTGTGGGTTAATGGTAATTTATATCTCTGGAGATGAGATTTCAAATGTTGCTCAGGTCAGCTGCAGAGAGATTCAGTGATCTCTGTCCTAATTGGCAATTGGTTCTCATCACGTAACCAGTATCACCACAATGACAAATTGATGTGATTCTCTCTCTGCCCAGGAGGTTCAGCACTGGAATAGCAGGGAGTTTTGCAGGTCAGGAGCGAGGTGCATTGCCAAAGCTCTATGGGGGAAGCTTGCACAGTGCATGTCTATACTCTGCTTGACTTAATCAATGCTAAGATTCCCATTTTCAATTAAAACAGAATTTCCCTCCTCCTCACGCACACGTGTGTGCACATGTGTGCATGCACACAAAAGGTTTTGAAGTTGCAATTCAGCTAAGCAGTTTCGGTTTAGAGTCTATGCCTTTTGCTTGGATTTGAGGTTCACAGTTCTTACGGTGGCCTCTTTGCTTCAACATATATTCTGAGGTACGTTCACGTTCAGAGCCCTCTGCAAATTTCCACCCATGTTGCCCAAGATGCATTCTGAAATTCTTCAGTCCTGTATTATCTGGAAACCAGAAAGCTGTTGATCCCTATATTAAAGAAATGAGTTTCAGCCCTTACCCCCTGTCCTCTATTTCTGCTTAATACCATGGTTTTCTTTTGTTTCGTTTTTTAACAAGACAGTCTGAACAAGTAAATGTCTTATGGCTTAGTTAAGAGTTTTACTTCCCTGCATGGTTAAAAATCTATGTGCTTTACCAAAACAATCGGCTGTGCTGAGTTTGTAAATATTTATTCTGCTCTCTGCTGTTCTTTTGATATTTATAGGCCAAAGCTACCTGTGAATTACTCTTGATTTTAGTCATTTTTGTTTGGTTTTGAGAATAGCCCCAGGCCTCTATCAAATCCCTGCTTGTTCAGATATAATTGCAAAAGAAAGAACAAAAAAAACTGGCCTGGCAAAATGTTCTTCATATCCCACTGCCTGTGCTTTCCAGAGCAGTGTTTTCCTCTCCACACATGAACTTCACTCTCTCCCATCCATACAGCCCTGTGTATTAAACGCCCACAGCTGCCCTTTCCCTTCTAGGCAACATTGACATTGAAGGCTTTTCTGTGAAGACTTGATTTATGACTATGAAAAGTACCTTCTTGTGCTGTTGCTAAAGCCCAAGGCTTCTGGTTTTCAGTTAAAACAAAAGTTATTGCTGAAGAGTTCCTTGATGAATTTTACCCTGAACCCTTAATAAATATTTGAAAAAAAAAAAAAGAAAGCAGAGATGTTCTTCCAATCTTTATTAACCATGCAGTTTTCTACTGCCTTTTTGTCATCTTGCAGCAAAAAGCAGTTATAAAACTGGTAGCCTGTATTGAGGGATGTCGAGAATCTGAACAGAATGAGAAAACAGTCAAAGAGTTATTTCATGGTATCTTTGCATCCTTCTCACCCAAAATAATTCCTGTTTTAAAAAGAATGCAAGATTCTTCCTGCTTAGCATGAAAATGGGAGGCCCCAGTGTTTGAGTGGGGTGTAGCTGCACGAAGCACCTGGTATTCACATAATAATGGACAAACAACAGTTTGGTGATCTGATGGTGAAGCAAAGGAAATGGATCTTTCTGGAGGCCACTCACTCACTCTTGGGTTCTTCCTCCACCTTAGGAAAAAAATCGGAATGCATTTTCCTGCCCTGTGGTTTCCATTCTAATTTAATGATATGAAACCTCTCTCTCTTCTTCTCCTCCTCCTCTCTCTTGGGAATCCGAAAGCAGATGCTCCTGCTGCCTGCCTTGTGCTGTGTTCTCAATGCTCCCTTCCCTTCCCTGGGTTCCTAAGGGTTGTAGTGTTTTGTGTATATGTTTTGTAAATATTTTAAAGGTACAGTGGTAAATCCCAAACTGCCCTGGGTTCGCCCCCACCCAGCGTACGATGGGGTTGAGCAGCGCTTTGTCCCCGCCGAGCTGTGGCGGGAGAACTCTGCTGGGATCGCTCCAGTGCTGGTCGGTAGGAGGGACTGGAGGAAGTGTTCAGGTAGCATTCTTCACTTTGAATCCACCTGAGATGACCAGGCAATTTCCTCTGACAGCCTGGGGAAGCTCTGTCAAACTGGCTGCATCTTCACGATCTCTTGTGTACTCACCAAGTTTGGTGGCCAAAGAGAGAGCTGAGTGTGTCCATCAGAGCCACCTCTCACCTCGGGTTCTTTCAGAAACGGTAGCTGTTGACTTTCTGTATCACAGCAGCGTAGGAGGCAGTTAATGAGTTTTGCTGGTTCTTCTCTCAAAGCAATGTGAATTATTGTTTTGTAACTTGATTTCTTCCCAGATTCAGCCTGTTTAGTAGGAATATATGGGCCTTGGCGCACCTCACACTGGTAACTGCTTTGCTGTGTGTGAGAAACAAGATAAAAGCTTTAAACATTCCTTGAATTTAATTTTGGTTTTTTTCTTGTTTAGTAGAATGGTGTCAGTCTTCCCTTGATGTGTTTGGGATTTTTTGCTTGCTTCCAGGAAACTAGCTGTTTGTTTCATTCATCCTGTTTGCCATTACATTTCTAGCTCTGACTGGTATAAGTGCCTTTAAATAGCATTCTGCCCATGGTTGCAGTTTACCCTGCACTTCACTGAACCATGAATAAAACACCTCCAGAGGAAGTTGAGAGGATTCTTGCTCCTTTTGTTAGTGGAGATGCATCCTCTAGATGCGTATTTTGCCACTATTGTGCTGAATCGAACAAGTGGGCATATTTGCAGAATTAATGCAGTCTGCCTGTGTAATGAGTACCCTGTGGCATTTGTAAAACTGCAGGGGAAGGGAATCCAAGCTCTTTGCTCACCAGCTGTGTACCATGTGGCATTCCAAGATGTGCCCTCAGTGACATTCAGAGACCAGGAGTATGTAAGCACACAGCAAAATCTTGGCTGAATAGGGAGCTTTTTCCTTTTTTTTTGTAGCTTTTTAAATGGTAAGAGTTCATAGTAGTGCAGAGGAGCTCGTGGTTTCAGGATACTGTAAGTTTGTCCCTCATTGATTTCCACGTGGGAGACCCAGATCTTCAAGTTCTTGTACAGGACTATAGTGCTTAGAAGTGTTTCAGATTTATTTTAAAAATTAGTTGTATAGTGGGTTACAAGAGAAATTGCATCTATTGCTGTTTGGATTTATGTAAGTAAACCTATGCTAACTAAAAACTTGTGTGGAAGCTGTGTGGATTTTTATGTTTGCAGTTAACTGAGGGTTAAGATAAGAATGTGAGTATAGGTTTTGATAATGGTGCCCTGAAGATCGTATGTTTTCATGTGCATTTATTTCTTCTTTAAATGGATTAGGTGGTTTGAGTTGAGCCACTCTTGTTCTGGACCTAGTTTCCACTCAGTGGAAAGCCCCTTATTACATAAAATGAATTAGAAGTCTTGTTTTCATTTAAATTCTATTTTTATAGTTTTTGTTCAGATTTCATCAGCTGAGCCAGAAATACAAACAGTGTTATTAATACAATGAGGTTTAAAAACAAGTTCAGCACTGGTGACCAGCGTCACTTTCTCAGGTCACCAAATCCCTTTAGAATGCCAGTGGCATGAAGGAGACATGACCAGTGTCCCTTTATCCAGTTCAGTGGTTTCATGCCTTGAAGTCTGCAGTACTGAACTAAAGAGATCAATTAGTCCATATGCTGAGCTGATTTATTTAAACTTGAATTTCAGGCTGAAGTCGATGGTTTCATAGTGTAAGCTGATCTACTGCTCCTGTGGGAGTGCCTTTCCAGTAGTGCTCGTTTCACTATGTAGGGAACTGAATCTAGGTGCTAAATTAGCAAGACACTGATGCAGCAGGGAGAGAAATGAGCTTGTCTTCAGCCAGTTCAGCCTGTTGAACTCACAGACCACGCAGTGAGATCCAGGACCGATTGAAGGGAGGAACAGCAGCACATTTCTATGTTGACTGGGGCCGTGAAGCCCCTGTCCTGAGCTGGCTGGAGCTGCTCCGAAGCCCCAGGCTCTCGCTGCCCAGCAGTGCAGGCTGGGCTCCCGCTCTTCACTGCCAGCCTCTGCTCCCTCCTCCGTTTCGCAGCAGGGATTGGCAGTGGAGCAGCTCAAGCTGGATTGTGGAAATGATACAGCTTAAAAATAGCCCTGCAGGTTTTTTTGAAGATACGCTTACTTTTTTTTTTTTTTTGAGTCAGATTGATTCCTTTATCTGACTCACCAGACTGCACAGGTACGCAGACAGGTTCTATACGTGTATGTGCCTTAACGCAAAGTGTGGCATGGGGGCCGGGAGGAGCTGGAAGAGCTGCTGAAATGGTGGCAGCTTGGTTTACACAGATGCTTTTTCACCAACTTGAAGGGTGCATTTGTGTGTGTGACTTCAGTAATTTGTTTCTGGGTTTTGTGCTGTGTTGCAGTCGGTATATTCAGTCCTGCTCATCTCAGGTGGATTATTAGCTGAAACCCTCCTACTCTTTCCAAACGCCTTGGAAGCAGATAGCCTGAACTGCTGCCTGTTTGGCCATTTTTTTCAGGCTTCTAAAAGTTTATTATGGAAATAAGGGGGGGAAAAAAAAAGAGAAAACTTGGTTAGAAACAAGCACAGCAGCAGATGACAGCAAGGCTGATTGCTGGCTGCGTGCTCCAGTGGTACGAGGCAAAGACGCTGCTACTGAGGTGACTGGTCTAAACTCCATGACAAACGAAGGGTTAACAATGCATGGATTTCAAGGGGCTCTGTTTAGTTTTCTTTGGTTTTATTTTTTTTTTATTTTACTTTATTTTATTTTTGTTGTTGTTTTTTGTTTAATTTCTGTGTTCTGGCCACACCCAGGAGAACCGTCTGGTTTTGATTTCTCCCTTTACGGTTACATGGTAAATTTTCTTTCTCATTCTTCAGAGATGGAAACGTTCAAATACTATATATATATATATACTTTTTTTTTTTCACTGCTCATCATGTTGCTTGTTATTTATTGCAGAATCTGAGGCCAGACTAAAAGGGTGGCAGTTACTCGGTCTCTTCAGGCCCTTTCAATAAACGTTTGGGTGAAAAGGGGTTAGTCTGGTACTGCAAATTACTCACCAGTCCTAAAAGTGTTTGTTGGAATTTAGTGTTCGCTGGGTTAAACTTACTTTCTGCATGGCAGTTGCTGGTGGGGAGGAATTGTTGAAAATTTCAGCCTTGTTACCATAACAGCATTATTAAACTCAAACTTTGTGTATAATCTAAATTTTAGAAACCCTTAAGTATTTTTTTCATCCAGGATCTTCCCTTCCTCTGACTCCATACCTATTACTATAGAGCAATCCAGTACCTGCTGTAAAGCTAAGCTAGTAAATATTGGATACTTGCCACATCTTTTTTTCTTGCTTTGTTTCTTTTTTTTCTTTCAAGGTCAAGACAACCTTGGTGAGGGAAAACTGAGAATTGTTTGTTGCATATGTATTTAGGTACAAATTAATCCATATTCTTTACAGGTCATCTATGAGAAGGAATTAAAAATATATGTATGTTCTTTTTTCTCTCCCACATCAAACACTGTTGTGTATATATATATAATTGCTAGTTTTTAAACTTAGAAATAACAAAAATGTCAAGTGTGGCTCACCTGTTTTTCCTGATGAAAATTTGAACGTCTAAGAGATGCATTAATATGACAAACCAAGAGGTCACAAATACTAATTGCCATAGTCAACTATGTAAAAGCATTAATTCAGCATTGACATTAAATGGTTCTCAACAGAGTTGCACAAGCTAAGGGCTGATCTGTCAATAAAACATGGTTAATTAGTTATGTTGTTCTGAATCTGATTAATTCTGGTTTAATTCACATTGTTAATTATATTCATATGGTCTGCATGTGGATTGTATGGTACCTTGAGTTAAGTTAATAAAAATACTGAAAATTCCTACTCAATTTAAAGATATTTAATGATAATGTAGTTTTTTAAAATCCCATACAGACTTCACTAATTGCAAACAGATGTGAATTAAAATAGTCTTAGTTTGGTTCTAGCCTGCACAGATTAATGTCTAAAAAATTACTTTCCATCTGCACTCCAGCTTTCAGTTCACATCATCACTGAAGACATAAATTTCGTTCAGTCTCCACGGGCTTGTCTAGAACAAACAGAAATTTTAATGTAAAAAGAGAAGAGAGAAATAGAGATTCCTGTTGCAGTCCTTACCTCCCCTCCTCCCCCAGCCTTTAAAGATGCTTTTTCCCCATTACACAGAACCAGAGGGAAAGGTGTTGCTCTATTTCTCAGGGTTACCTTTCTCTGTAGGGGCTCTTTGAAGCAGACACAATACTCTATTCCTTCATAATCAGCTTTGCTATTACAGCCCCTGCACCCCCCTTGATTCTCTGCAATGTATTGGAGAGTTACATGCAGTTGGGCTGTTTTATTAGCCCCTATGTCTTGTAGCTCTGATTTTAATTCATTTAAACAGGGAACTTCTATGCTGTTCTGAAAAAGGCATCCGTTTGTTATTTATATAGCTCTTTATTTATAGCTGGAGAAATGAAATTATCTGAAGCTTTAGATTATTGGGTTGGAGCCCAAAGGAGCACTTTTTTTGATCTCAGCATTGCAGTACTTGGCTAAGATCCTTTATTATTGCTGTTTAGGGGGGAGAAAGAAGAAAGCACCCCCCAAAAAAAAACCCCAAAAAACAAAAAACAGAAACAAACCCCAAAAAACTCAACCACCACCACCCTTTGTTTTACATATTTGTAACAGTTTTGTGCTGGAAACCTAGCTGTGGATGATAAAGGCCAGCTTGTCAAATGTTTTAAGATTATTATTGTAAAGACCTTTAAAAAGCACTTGAAGAATAACGGCTTGCTTGTGTCTCATTGCTAACAATGCTTAGAAATCAAGATGCTATCTTTTTTGGGCTGTCCAGTCCAAATACATATTGACCCCAAGGTGCATGAAGGAGGTTGCCTGGCTCACATGCCCCCTTCCCTGACAGGCATAGCTGTAGATCACTCTCATCACCTCACTCTTCAGTTAACATCGGGAAGGAGTTTCCATTGCATCAAATGTAAGCTTTGTTGTTCTGCTCCTGAGGGTACTGGAGCCAGTGGAGATTACTCTCTGTACATTAAAGCAGTATTTGCTTTATACCAAGCCACCAGGAGCCAGTTATTGCTGTTGTTAAGATATCCTAAAAGCAGAATGCAACAACGCTTTTTGTTTGGGTCCACTCTCTCTAATGGCATGAAGAGTATCTCATCACAGTTGTCTGTAGTAAAATGCCATTTGTTCCTAGTTAAAATCCTAATTCACTTTGTCGTGTTGGCTCTCTCTTAATGTCAGTGCACTCATCTCTGTGGAAGGAAGCATCATGGTCTCTTAGCCTGCCCTGTTACACCACTGCATGAGCTGGCAGCAGCATGAGCATGTGTACGGCAGGCGTGTGTTGCTTGTGCCTTCATGGACGTGGTAAACCTGAATTGGTCTAACTAAAGTGACATTTTGACAGTCCCTGAGCCTTTGTGGTTGCTCCAAGCAGAGCATGTCAATTTTTCTGGAAATTTCATGGTCTAACTAGGCAGAGATCAGTTGCTATCCACAGTGCAGAGGTTGCCATCTCAGAACAAAGCCAACTAAGATGAGTAGCAGCATGGAAGGGGGAGGTAGCAGTGGGTCAGCAGTGTCAGACAAAACCTGTCTTGACCAATGAACCAGTATTCAGGTGTTCAGATTTACAGTGAAGTCCACCACAGTACTCAGAGACAAGAATATTTTGAAACTACAGTATGTGATACTCTTAAATCATGACATTAAATATGCTTATTTTATGGTGCCACCTAGAAGCCCTGCTTACTTTCAGGGCCCCATGTATCATTGGGGAAGTTTCAGGCTTAGGAGTAGACATGAGTTGTGCCCTGAAGAGCTTACAAGGAATGCTTTACAAAGAGCCCTTCCTCTCAACAGTGTTCTAAGGTAGGTAATTATTATTGTCTCCATTCCACAGGTGGGAAAAGCAAGGTTCAGTGTTTGATTTGCCCAAAGCTTCGCAGCATTCCTGGTGCCAGGCGTGAACTCAGATCGCTGCTCTCTCTCGTAGCAGTTTCTCAAGAGAACAAAGTGCTGCTCAGTGTTGATGTCCTGTACTGTGTCTGGGGTGGGCGGGGGTCCTACAAAATTTGTGTGTTCATTAGCAGGGGGGAGAGAAGCCCTGCTTGGGCTTGCCCAGCTTGCCTATGTCAGAGCAGGGTTTAGTGTTTTTAAACAAAAAACCAAACCAAAACAAAATGAAAAATTGTCTCGAGTAACTTTGTACTTCTTTTTTGGTCTGGCCTCAATTGCTTTTATGTTTTCTTTTTTTTTAATTACTCTTATTATTCTTATTATGATTACAGTTCCTTTTTTATTGATTTTAATTTCTTTCATTTATGAAACATGCATGAACCAACAATGTGACTCTAGGAGGTTATTGCTGAGTTGTGCTGATGTCGATTTCATACTGTGATATTTTTTCTCTATTTACCTAGAGATCAGTATTTCAATATATAACGATGTGCATGTTTTCCCCCCTTCTCCCGCTGCATGCAGGGATTCGGGTTCGTAACTTTCGAGAATAGTGCTGATGCAGACAGGGCCAGGGAGAAATTACACGGCACCGTGGTAGAGGGCCGTAAAATCGAGGTGCATGTCTTCAGTAATTCAATTTCTTCTTTATATTTATTCTTTTGATTTCTTTTTGTGTCTTGCCTCACCTATTTCACATTTGGATCCCAGTCTCGTGTGTGCGTGTGTGTTTGTGTCTGTGTCCTTCACCTCCCTGCACTGAAATGTATAGAACTTTACACCCTTTACAGAATATTTTTATTGTTGTTTGGGGTATTTTTTTTTCCTTTTCTTTCTTCTTTTATTAAGTTTTATTCCCACCCACTCCAAATTTTTGCCCTTCTGCTGTCTTGATTTTTCCTTTGCTTCAGTTTGCGAGGCTCCGATTTCCTGTTACCAGGCCTGAACAAAACTAACTGAAAGCGTACTGTCCAACTTCTAACTCTGTGTCCAAAAAAGAAAGCAGGGGGCCAGCCAGTATCCTCTCTTTCCTCTGAGGCCAGTTCTCCTCCATGCAAGTGTGAGATGATGCCTGTGGGAGGGGTGGGGACACATGGGGCAGCAGCCCCGAGTGGGCTGTGCTATACACACTGCTGGTTTCTTGACCTGCTCGTGGTCAAGAATAGGTTTGGTGAAAGCTAAAATCCTAAAAGTTTGCTAGCTCTCGCCGCCGGGGAGGGAAGGGTTAATGTTGGCTGGCCAACATGGCCATATGTTGGGCATGCCTGTTGTTGACCAGTTTGGTGTTCCACTGTGTTGAAGGCTAACTGGCATCATCCCTCTCTCCTTCTTTCTTAAAAAAAAAAAAACAAACACAAACCAAAAAAGTACAAATATTGAAACAAAAAAGCCGCCGTTTTTGAGTAAGATGTCTGCATATTTTGCCTTTTTTTTTTTTCTGTTTTGTTTTGTTTTTTTTATTTCCCTTTCCGATGGTTTAGCGTTTAGGGCCCTTCACTTGACTCACTCTTTCCATGGTAACTATACACAATGCTGGCGATGGTACGAGTTGGCGGTAAGTGAAACAAAAGTGCTAGAGAAGAAGCTTTTTCTTTTTTTTTTTTAAATTTTTCTTAAAATTACAAAAAAAAATTAAGAAAGAAAAAATCCATCTGCCATCTCACATTAACACTACGAAATGTGATTTGACTTGTTGTCCCCACCCACCTCCTTCCCCTTCTCCCCCTTTTATTTTCGATGCTGTTGAGTAATGCCGCCTGGACTTTGGATGTACATATTGTTTTGTAGCAGTCTGAGCTGTTTGGTTACTGACTTCATGGTGATTTCCCCTTGCACATCTTACTCAGAGTTACTGAACTCCAGTTTGGCTGGTTTTTATTAATGCACCCATTTCCTCTTCTCTCTCTCCTGCCCCTTCTTTCTGCTGCTCTTTCTATCTGAGACCTGTTTGTAGCTGTTACTGTTTGTTTTCTCTCTTTTTCTTTCTGCCCCCTCCCCAGTTTATTTCTTTACTAAGTTAAATGCAGCTGTTGGTCTCTTTGCTGACTGGTGGTTTCTGATCGGTTCTGGCAATTTTTCCTTTAAGTGCTTGTGTTGCACTTTGCTGTAGCAGCTGATTTCAGGCACTCGCTCCATCTAATGATTGTCTGTGAGACCCTATCCCCTTACTCCTCCCCTCCCCACCCTCTGAATCAATTGTGGTGTGTTTTTTTTTTCTTTCTTTTTTTTATCTGTGTGTGTTTAACTGCATGCTCTCAGTCTCATCATTGTTGTTTCCCATTCTTTCTTTTTAAATGTGTAATGTTTCTATTGTTTTGGGTCTGAAACAAGAGTAAAATGTAGCTCTGGACTCCCCACCCCGTGTACGCTCACCATCCATACATCTCAAGGGCCCGAGGCAGCTTCTATTTTTGTATCCATTTTTTTTTTCTTCTTCACCCTGGCCTCCATTCCCGTTTGGCACGGGTTTTGATAAATTATTGATGATACGTAAAGACTTCACCCTCCTTGCAAGAGCTTTGAGGCTGACACGGGGCTGCAGTAACTTGGCTTCCAAACTAGTCAATCTTTTCTTTATCAGCACGATCTCTGCAGTAACACCCCACTTGCTTGAGCAGTCAAACCGCTTGGAACTATGCAGAGCTCTGTAAAGAGGGTGGAGGGCACAGTGAACCCCAAAATGATCCAGGTCTGCTGCTAGGTATTCTTTTTGTTCCATGTGATTTGTGGCAAGGAAAAAATAATCTGTAAAAAGATTTGAAGATGGCGGGTGTAAATCAGTGAATGTGGACCATCTAAACAGTTGGTGATGTTCCAGAGATTTCCTCAAGCCTTGAGAGTTCAGGCTACCTTTTTCTACCCAAAAGTGTCCTGCCAGCAACTTGCTGGACCCCAATTCCAGCAGTGAGAAACAAGTCAACTTGTGCATTACCTGGTTCAATTCCCCCTGCCCTGGGCTGCAGAAATCATTCCTGCCTCTTGAACAGAACCTGGACAAAGCATCTAGGGTTTTGCCCTTTTGGTCACTGAGCTGTAAATAATCCTGTGCCTAGGGATGGCAGGGTGGTGGAGAATCTGCACTTTACTCTTGTTGGCCTTTTGTTTAATGCATAATTTTAAAATGCCACGTTTAGCTGTAACTTTTATAATTAAATGGCAACTGTTAAAAGTAATTTAAAGATTGCATTCATGTAAAATTAGCTGTTTAATTTTTTTTTTTTGCTCAGAGAAGTATAGTGTGTATGTGTGTGTGTGTGGTATCTGAGAGCTTTTCACCATTTTCCCTAACGTCCTGTGCTTCCTTCCCTCTCCTCCCCCTCCCCTTTCTTACTTTTAGGTTAACAATGCCACTGCGAGAGTGATGACCAATAAGAAGATGGTCACACCTTACGCAAATGGTAAGGGAGACTGTTTGTACTAATGATGAGCTGAAACATTTGAAGAAAGACAAAAGGGAAAAGTCATGACCTCTCCTCAGGACCAAAAGAAACCAACAAAACCCCACAAATTCTGATTAAACCATTATACCGTTCAGTGTAACTCTAAAGTGTTTGTTGAGGAATACCATATTCCAGATGGAGAAGTGGGGACAGAGAGAAGGAGGGACATGCCCAGTGTGGCCAACATGGGTAAAGATGCCAAAGACCAGTGGGTTGCCTGCCCTACTACCTGCAAGCTGATGCTGTATGGTGGGATGTGCAGCACTGCTGTATCTCACTGCCATCGCGTAGATACCTAAATATGAATGCAGAAACATAACTTAAGATGTGTAATTAGCTTAATAACTTTAGATAGAACCTAAACTGAGATATCTTTAAAAGTACAGCTGTCCCCAAGCAACCAGCAAAACAGAGCCTTTGCGCTGCTTGTTTGCTTGCTTTTTGTTTCAGACTGCGTCTGTGTTCAGTAATTTTCCAGTGAACCTAAACAGAGAAAGACCAAGTTGTTGGGGTAATGAAGAATCCTGTTTCATTGGGATATCTTGGTGGTTCTCTGTGCAGTCATTTTGCTTCATGGGCATATATAGCATAGAAAGTCATTCTCTAGCAGAACTGAATGCTGCTTTGATAAAGATTTTGAATCTGAGTCTTTGTCCTGAAACAGGCAGCAAAGTTCTTCTCACTCTGAAAATGTTCCCAAACAGTTCCATCAAGGCAGGAAGCTGCATACAGGTAGTTGCTAGTGTGAGAGTCTGTTTTGATTACAAAGTAAGACTCCAAACTCAGAAGATATAAAATTTTTTAATGTTGCTCTGCTGCCAACTTACTGAGTGGCCCCCTGCAAATAAATCCTACTTTGGGTACAGAACTGGAGAAACAGGGCTGAGCAAAAGGCCTGGGATTCTGGGTCACAGTACCTGGAAGGAGCTGGGAGATTTTGTAGCAAAAGGCAATGCATCCACAGTCTATTGTCCTGAAAGCAAGGGCACAAAATGTCATGCACGTGACTGTTTGGTAACGAAACTTGGCTTACTTGTGAAAGTGATAACGTACAAGAATATTTTGCTCTTGCAGCCAGCAGTTTAAAGCCAGCTTTAAAGCTATGCAAAGGAATTTAGTATTAGACCAGGCTTAAGGCATACTGGCAGGTATGGTTGTACAACTGTTAATTGAATTTGAGAGTTGATAGTCCTCTTGTTGCCACCACTGGAGTATTTTGCCATCAAGGTGAGCAATGCAGCAGCAGTGTGCCTGCTTGTAGAGGGAGCCTGTGCTGCATCTGTCATTGATAGTCTGCCAGCAGGTGAAGGGGTGGTGTTGACCGGCTGGAGTTCACAGAGTTGTTCATATATGGCTTCTAGAGTGGTTAGAGGTGTTGAAAGTTCAGCAAGTGCACCAGGACTCCAAGACAGAGAAAGCGTATGGATTTATTTAAATAAAAATGCCTCCGTGATTGCTAGCTGAACAGCTGAGATCTTTCTTGAAAGGAATGCTTTGTGGAAGCCAACCCAGATCACATTGTTAGCTTTATACCTCTTTTCTCCCCCATTAGAGAGATGGAGGGGGAAAAGACAGGTAGATTTCTAGATGTGACTGGAAATATGCACTAACTCATACTCATACTTCTTTAAGCCCTATTCTCTTGTAGGTTTTATCTTGATGATTTGCAGTTCTTGCCAATTATCCAGATTATATTGAAATAATTCTCTGTGAAGGCTTTCACCTGAAAAGCAGCATAAAGAAGGCAAGAAATACTAAAATAACAGTGAGGAGAAAATGTGACATGAATAGAATGATTTGGTTTTATGAACTATAGTTGTGTAATGCAGTTAATGAGGAAATTCAGACACTGTTGCTTTTTAGCAGATCTCTAGCAGACAAGACAGAAGGGTGTTTTGAGAATTCAAGGCTATAAATTGACTTGCCTGAGATGACAGTCTGGGCCGGTGGCTTTAGAGAGGGCTTGGATCTGCAGTGTTCCTGGTGGAAGCAGGGAGGAGCTGGCAGCAAGGCTCCTGCAGGGAATGCCAGGACGCATGGTGCTCATGGCGAATATGCATATAAGGTAGCTGGCATTCCCACAGCAGTGCCTCTGCCCACTGTGGATCAGCTGATGTTTTGCTGTTCCCTCCGATACAGCAACCTGGACCTAGAGCTTGACATTAGGAAAAGGCAGTTGGCCTCCATCTACACCAAGGGGGACTGAGGCGAAGCAGAAATTGGAAAGAGCTGTGCATGTGAAGCTGGGGCGCATGCAAGAGACCATTCCCCCTACCCACGCTGCCCGTTCCTTCTCTTGGTGTAGATTTTGGCATTCACTGCAGTCTTTGTTGTTTCAGGTTGGAAGTTGAGTCCTGTGGTTGGAGCGGTGTACGGCCCTGAGTTATATGCAGGTAGAGCTTAAGTAGACACTTCCACTTCTGCCATTTAACTGCAGTGGTGTTTGTTTATGTTCTTAATCTGCTGTTTCTTTATAACCTTTTTATGGTTTTGTTTTTGTTTTTTATTCTTTTTAAAATTAAATTAGCGTCCAGCTTTCAAGCAGATGTCTCGCTGGGCAATGACGCCGCAGTGCCCCTGTCAGGAAGGGGGGGTATTAACACTTACATTCCTTTAATCAGTAAGTAGCTCCCGATGGCCCCTGTATTGTTACTGTGCTTGAGTTAACGATGACCTGTTACCCTTCTTCTCTCCAGTCTGTATAATATATACTTGAAAGGATGGGTCTCGCTGGGAATGAGTTTACCTTGAGCCGAAGAATAGTGTGCAGTTGCTGTAACTTGTTCATCTGCAGTGTCTTGCTGTACTGCTGAATGGGTCCTTCTGAACGGCAAGGAGGCTGCAGAACAAGGGGAGGGTGTGTGTGAGGAATAGGCCATTCCCTTGCTCCCCTCCCTCTTTTGAAATCAAAGAAGCCAAACAGACAAATCCCTAAAGTACATATTATACAAGCTGCTAAACCGCGGGTCTGCAGGGCCCCTAGTGGCATGCACCTGGATGCACGCTGGGTTGGGTTTGTGCCCCGGGACTCATTCCCTCTCAGTATCTGTTTATTACGTGTTTGCAGATGCCTCTGAGGTTTTACAAAGTTTCATCACGGGCCAGTGTACTTCAGTTTAAAGCATAATAGTACGGGCATCGCTATATGTGGTGCCAGTTACTGGTCACACTTGATAAATGAAGGTGGGCTCTCAGTAAACTGGCACTTTATGGGAAATTGCTGCTGCTGTTATATGGGCTATCTTGTCTTTCAGGCTTTAAAATGAACATACAGAGGATTGGGTGGCAAAGAGTGGGAGGGGAAAGGAGGGAAGAGACTGATGTAAGTTGGTTGACTTTAAGGGCCTCTTGACAAATTATTTTAAAGAGCCTCTGCAGTTTTGGAAGAACTGCGTGCTGTATTGATAGTAACTCCCCGCGCTTCTCAGACTCTAACCAGACTGCATGGCGGTGTCGAAAGGTGGGGGGATTTGAGCCCTGTTTGGGGTGGGTAAGGCATGCCAAAACATTAACCTCTTGCATGCCAAACCTCTCTGCAACCCTTCTTCCCCCAAGGGCCATGGTGTAGAAGGAAGTATGTATGGGATGCTTGCTGGGTTATAAGCATGTCCCTCTGCAGGATTGATGCCAAATGTCCCACCGCTGTGGAGCTATTGTGTCACTTTGTTTGAAGCAGGTGGTTGTTCTCTGGGTCGGAGCTTGGATCCTTTTCACCTTCCACCTTGTCTGTCTTTACAGTTCCAGGCTTCCCCTATCCAACTGCAGCCACCACAGCCGCCGCATTTCGGGGCGCCCATCTGAGGGGCCGAGGAAGGACAGTGTATGGGGCAGTGCGGGCAGTACCTCCCACGGCCATCCCTGCCTACCCAGGGTAAGCGTTGGTCACAAGAGCAGAGTGCTCTGCACAACCGTGTCCAATAGCTAATCGGTTAACAAAAAAAACCCTAAAATTGTCTGGATGGTGAGAGTCAAGATCTTGCTAGTGCCAGAGCATTCTGCACACGATGGCATCCAGTGGGGGAAAATCTAAATTTTTCTGTGTGAAGTTCTTGACTGAAACAATTTTCAGTACTTGCAACAGCTTAAAGTGCTGATGGGTTCCTTCTCATAATTTCTCAATTTGTCTGTATATGGTATTTGTCATCCATTGAGCCAATATGTTATAGTGCTGCTGAGAAGGACACAAAGAGAAGATCCAAAATTCCTGAAAAGGTTCTGCTCTTTGCACTCCATTTGTGTTTCCGTGTTCAGGAATGAGGAATATTATCCATTACCTTCATGCCTCACCATCTGGCAGTAGGACACAGAAGAGCCAGTTACCCACAATGGATTTGCTTTCTTTGTTGGAGACAGTTTAAAAAGGTTTAAAACAAAGATTAATCAAGTCCATTAATTTAAAGCTGGGAGTGTTTGGGATGTAGAGAGAACGATAACGCAATGAAGCAATGGCAAACGTGTGGCCTTAGCATTCTTTGCCCTCAGATTTTCACTAGTAATGCAGTGCAATAGATGCTGTTACAAAGGAGTATTCCACTGTTTAAAAGTAGAGGAAACTAGGTCTGTATGTGAGTTTTGTTTTGGGTTTTTGTTGGTTTGTTTAAATGTGATGGAATGACAGATAAATCAGCAAATCCCTTCCAACCTGTCTTTTTTGTTTTGTTTTGTTTCTGATTTTGAGGATGCTTTAATCATATTGTCTCTGGAGTTCTACTTGCCATATTTTTCAGGCAATGTTCTCAGAAAGAACAGGAGTAGAAACGAATCCTCAACACAGAGATGTGGACTGACCCTTCTTTTCCTTTACACTAGGCCCAAAAGGGAAGAAAAAAAATCATAAATCTTTTATTAAAAGGAAAGTGGAATCTATACACATCAGTGCAGGGAGCTGGCCTGAGATATGCTGGATAAGCTCACAATACCTTCTGCAGCAGATTAAGTGATGAGAGCTACTGTGGCCCTTTTAGAGTCTATTCTGATATTTAAAGTGGAGCTCAAGGAAGCAAGCTGCAGTGGTCATGTATCTGTCTAGCTTTGCTCTTTGGCAAATCTGGCAGTGTTTGTGTTTAATTCATCAGAAGACTTCAAATGAAACCTTTTGTCTGAACATTGGTCTTCTGAACAGAGTGTTTCTTCTGGGTTTTCAGATCCACCTTTTTGCCACCACTCCCTAGTTTACATTCTCTATCCTCTAACCATAGCCTCTGACCTGCAACTTGTCAGTCTGTTGCTCTAAAAATGGCCCAGTCCAATTTTATTGGGGAGTGCTCCACAGTGAAACAAAGCAGCAAAGCTGAGCTAAGTGCTGCCGTCTAGCAGAATGTGAAATATTTGCGCCAGGGAGGGGGAATGTGCTCTTCATCCCTGGGAGTAACAGCTGGAGCATTCCTAGCTGGAGGCTGTCACGAGTTGGGCACTGGGAGGGCCTGTCTTTGATGTAAATCCAGCCTGAGTCCCATGTAAAAGGTTTATTTTCATTTGGAATATGGGCTGGGCTCCAATCATTAGCCCTTCCAAACACTGTCTTGTGTCTGTGTTTACTGATATTACACTGAATTTTTCTGACCCTGGTGACTGATCCCATGTCTTCATGGGCAGCATACTACCTAGTAAATATTTACAGGGCACCAGGAGGCAAGGCAGATTCACAGAGGCCCAGAACTGTCCCTAGTCCCAAGCACTGGGATGTAATTAACTGCTACTGATGGTTTTTGTCATCCATAGTCTGAGTCTCTGCAAGATACTTTGTAGAAAGAATTTGATTCCTAGTGGAATAAAACAAAATGTGCTATTCAATTCCATGTTACAGTAACCTGTAGGACAGCCACCACTCCGTGTGGGCACTGTTGACCTCCATGGGGTCAGGGACAGGCACACGTTCCTGACACCTTACCCTCCATCGGTTACTTTCTTCCTGGCCAGTGGAAAGATGACACCGTAAGATCAGTCAGCAACATGAGTGACCAAGACATAGTGAGTAATGTGGAAGAAGACAGTAAAGTAAGCTGCAGGTTAACTCAAACCTGATAGAAAGAATTGGTTTTCACAAACCTGAGTGGTGTTTAAGTTACAAAACTTGATGGTATCACTGCATTTGAGAGCTTAGCAGAATTTAAAAAATACAGAATATAGATTAATAAAAGCTCGCTGGTATTGCCATACTGGATCAGACCTGAGTGCCATGCAGGTTAGAGTAAATTTTGACAGTGTCAAATGCTAAACCAGAGGAAGGTGCAAGAAATCATAGTTCTTAATCATTTTAATATTTATTTCAAGAACTCAAGATTTGCTAATGCATATGTGGAATGCCTATACTTATGTATGGCCATGGATGTTTATCCAGGGAAGGTTTTTGATACCTCAGAAAGCAATTGCTTAGATGGTTGGAGGTGATGTTAGATAGTCACCTAAACCTGACTTCAAATACTAATGCAACCTTCAGTTTATAACTGAGGTGCCACTTGGTAGAAATAAGGAGACATTATAACCTCTGATATATAGCACAAGTAAAAACTGTACTGGAATATTGCCCTGATTTGTAGCAGCCACGCTTTTAAATGAGAATGCTGACAAATAACACTTCAGACCAAAAGCTGTAAGAAGCTAGACAGTCTGAAAAAAACTCACCTACTGTAAAACTCCCAAAGTTAAATAAGCTTGATTAAATTTTATTTCTCAAACTATAGGTTAGTCATTGACTTGTGCATGGTCATTAAGGACCTATATGAAGAACAGACTTGCCATAGTAAAGATAAATTTAGTCTAGGACTGTAAATATATACGAGATTCACTGATTTGAAGCCAAAGTAGATAGAAGACTAGGTACAGGGCAGCAGAGAGCTTTGAGGGTTTGAAGTGGTTTTTTTGTTCCTTTTACAACACAATCAGCTGTTGGTACACCTAAACGATATGCTGGCTACTTTACAAAACCAGCCTATTTCTTTTTCCCTTGGATGTGTTTTAGCTCAGCTAGTAGGCTTTTTACAGATGACACTAAGATTTGATGGGCTGCCGGGCTGCTTTATACTTCTGATAAGGCTACACAACTGGAATGTGGTTCTCAGATGAAGGAATTCTCTCCGTTTTTGATAGCATTAAGAATCACAAATACGGATATTCTACACTATAAATAAACCCTGCTAAGTTTCAGCCCTGGGAATTGATGTCAGTCAAGTCCTAACTAAAGGAGAGACGGAAGATTCACATGGGTTTGGGTGTTTGGATCCAGGAAGTCTTACTCTTACCTGTTATTAGTGTTCCTTGCAGTTTTCTCTGGAGAGCTGATGCTAGCATATCTTACTGACAGAAATAGTGGCCTGATCCAATGTGGTAATGCTTATGTTCATCCAACTGATTGTGTTTGGAATAACTGTTAAAACTGCTAACCTGTTCATAAACCAAGTCACTTCCTCTGTCGTGCATTTGCCTTTCCTGCAGGAGCAGGTGGAGTATCACTGCTAAAACGCTCCTGGTCCTAGATAGAGAACCCAGCAATGTAAGTCACTGCCCCAGGAGCCAAACTCTTTGTTATGTGGTTGTAAAAATTTAGCTTCAACAAACATGATCTTATGGCCTGCTTCTCCCTGCTGAAGTGGCTCCCCTCTTCCTCTAACAAGGGTCTCTATCTTCATTCCTGCTCCCAGCGCTCTTGGAGACTACAGTAACTTTGTCCATTGGGAATGGAGTGTACTTTTCCTGGGGAAGGCAGCAAGACTAAATTATTCAAGCAGTAGCTAACACTGCAAGATTTCTTTTTAATTTAATTTTATTTTTTTAGTAATAGCATGCAGAATTTTGGCAAGATCTTGCTGGGCTTTTTTTGTGTGTGTGTGCCTTACAATAGGTGGGTGTCTGATGGTGGCAGGCTCTTGGCAGCATTTCACATTCCATCTGATGAGTAAAAAATGATAGTCAAAAGAATAGCTAGTGTTTCATACCTTCTTTTTCCTTAATGCTATGGGTAAGTCATGCACATCAGATCCATGAACATCGCAGATGGTGGAGCTAATGCTTTTTAAAGCCTTGAGCAAGTTTGTGTGGAGCTCTTCAGAGGACAAAGCTGGAGGAAATTCCTCAGTATGTGAAGCACACGCTGAACTCAAATGGGTGGGGGGCATCCCCTCTCTTCCTTCCTCATCCTTCCCCAACCCCTGTCCCCAGAGTGAGCTGTGTAGTCTCATGCTAGTGAATGCTCTGGTAAGAGCAGGTATTTGGGAACCCCAGGCTCTGTGTTAACAGTTTTTGTGCTTGAAGTTCTGAGAGAAACAAAACGATGGCTTAAAGCAGAAAAAGCACCATCCCATGGAAACCCTTCCAGTTGCTCCTCTCTGCTATGGAATAGGTCATTACTACCAGGGACTCCCACTGCACCTTTCAGTTTTTGGATCTTGGACCAGTCACCTAACCTTTTTAGCTCATTATCTCTGCTTGTGAAAGCAATGCATTGTGGGTATTTTTGGTTTTTTCTTTTCAATTACATTTCTCTGTGTTTACTTTGATCAGAATTGATTGACTTGTTTTCCTGAGGTGTTGCATCGGTTCTTTAAGATGCTGAATAATAATACTTTGCATGCTTGTGTGATCAGCCAAATCTTATCGCATGTCTAATGTGCAGGGTAAAAGCAGGTGATGTATGGATGTCAGAAACAAAAGTCATGCAGCCCTGTGAAGCCTGAAAAATGTAATCAGGCACAAGTCTCTGATCCACACTTCCTGACGTAGGTGACTCCAGCCCCTGTGGGATGCCTTCTGTGGGGGGCTGCTCAATTTCACAAGCCCACTTCATGAAGCCAACATTTCCGTGTGTTTAGGGGGTAACTAAAATCATTCCAGGAGAATAACCAGAGTGGAGGTTTCTAAACCCTTGTGTCTCTCTTCAGGACGTCAGATCTTTTTGAGTCAATATTTACTGTCCGAGATGGTGGTTCCCCTCCCTCTCTCCTTTGCATACTGTCTCCCCCTCTGCCCGCCCCTTCCCCCTTTGCATGCCATGGAAGATGACTTGGAGCCGTGCGTGCGCACACACATTCTCTTGCTGATTTGCTCCTGCCAAAAGCCCAGGTTGTGGATTCATACATCACCTGCCTGTGTAAAACGCATGTGCATGCTGCCGTCCTCAATAACCGGAATGTGTTTTCTGTTCTTTTGTTTTTTGTTTGTTTTTTTGTTTTTTTGTTTTTGTGTGGATTTTCTGCAGTGTGGTTTACCAGGACGGATTTTACGGTGCTGACCTCTATGTAAGTACACACACCGGAGCCTTCTTGTCCCCAACCCCTGACAAGCCAGCCTTTTTTTGTTTTGTTTTCTTTCTTTTGGTTTGTTCGTTTGGTTTGGTTTGGTTTTTAAAATATCATTTACTTTAATTTTCTTCTTCCTTGTGGATATATATATTTATATATTTAGGAATGCAAGCATGCTTCTCTGTCACTGCGCTTGCCCCTGGGTGCAAGACCTAAGCCTTTGAGTTTCCTGATCATTGCCAGGGTCCGTTTATTGGGTGTCCTGTCCCCCACATGCACACTGGTACTAATCAACCTGAGAGATGATTAGCAAATTAAAATTTCTCTCAACACTTCTCTGATTTACATAATTTGGATATAAAAATAACAGGACTGGTTTAGCCTCAGACCTTCCCTTTCCTTCTCCCCCTCTTCCCTCCCCTTTCTCTTCCCTCTTGGGGCCCGTTCAGGTTTGATTTGTGCAGCCCACACTACACTGAACAAGTTGTATGTTTAAAAATGTTCATGTGCCACTGGGATGTGGAGATTATCCCTTTGGGGAAGACACTGGGACTGATTAAAAATGGAGACTGAGATGCTAGAGTGAAAACTGACATCTCATTTTGCTGGTAGAAATGGCACCTTAATAAGCTAGATTCTCTCTCCTCTTCAGGGAATTGTAAAGTACAAATATGTGGAGATGTTCAGTTACAAGAGTCAGCGGCCTCCTCCTGTTTGGGAATTAGCTGTGATACCACGGGAGACTTTGTCCTGTCATTGTCTTTGTCCTACCCAGTCAGTCTGTACTGCAAATCTCCAGGGCATCTGTGTGTACATAGGTGGGTTGTGGATGGAGGTATTTGAAGTGGCCAGTGAGAAAAGTGGTTTCCTCTCCGAGGGACAGCTGTTGCGGAGCAGGAATATGGTAGGAACATGCCTTTCAAAGCAAAAATGTTCAGGGCCACTCCTGCCATTGCAACTCGTGGCCTGCCTGGCTCCAGCAGAGTTCCCTGTTGTGGCATTGTAGGCTCTCTGGAGCTGGGGAAGTTTTGTGTAGTTTAGGTAGTGGCACAATTGTCAGCACAGATTTCTCATTCCCGCTCCTTTGAAGTTGCTATTCCCGACATTTATTAAGAGGACCCTGGGGTTAGACTCAGGAAAATGGATGGAACTAGCTTTTGGGTTTTGTTGGCTTATATGGAGGATCAAGTTCCGGACAGGTGCTTTTCCCAGCCCAGGTACAGCAGTTGGCAGATGTGCTCTCTGAGATGGAGAGAACTGCGCGCATTTCTTCACTCTTCCATGCGCTATCATGTGTGCAGTCCTCTAAAGATTGATCTGCCCAGTCAAGTGTTTCTTTATAAAGCTGTGTCAAGGACTACAGAAGGCTCTGCGTTTTCCTGCCTCGCTCCTAAAACACTAGCTTTACAGACACTGACTTTGCTATGGCACGCAACCAAGAAAATGAGTGACGCTTAGTGCCTCTTCCCCCGGAGTGTGACATATAAAAGGCTGCCATGTTGAAAGGGAAGACTGGCCAGGGTTACTCCCTATTTCTTTTGAGAAAGCTCCATCAGAGCTTTTGTTGGGGAGGAGAGGCTTATTTCACATGTTTTAAGGACAGAGACTTCAGCAGCGAAGAACACCCGTAACCACTTGGTGCTGCAGAGCAGTACTGCCACACAACACAAAGCGAAGCCCCCACGGCAGGTTAGAACCATTGGGTGGATTTCTGATGACTTTGCTGTTGATGGCAGTGGTGTCACTGTCAGAAAGCAGGATGGTAGAAGAGAGGACTGCATCGAAGTAGATGGTGGTGCTTTTTCCTATGTTATTGCTGCCCAGAGCCCTCCAATGGAGCTCAAGAAAAAGCTATCATTAATATCCAAACTTGAAGTTGCCCTTCCAAACAGTTTGCTTGGCACAGGTGGAATGATTGCCATGTCCCTGTGTCTCATGGATTTGTTGAGCTTTTCACTGCAGTGCTTCCATCCCTCTGGTTGCTGTGACAGGTTTACCCAGATTCTGGAAGGGATGGCAGAGGATACTTCAGTTAGGACTGGGGGGAAGTTAAATCGCGGTTCTCTTATGACTTCTGAGTCCATAGGGTTGTGGAAAGGAGCTGAGCTGGCAGGGAGTGGTTAATGGTAGGCGAGATGAAAGGGAAGTGTCCCAAGTTTGGGCTGCTTTTTCTGCATATATGCTATGCACCGATTTCTCATTTTCCTCCTCCTCCTTTTCCTCACTCCTTTTTTCTTTCCTGGGGCAACCATCCTGCTAGCCATTTCTTCTGTGAAGAAGGCATTCCATCTGTTGTTGGATGCGTCCCACTCTGGCAAGACACCTGAATTGATAAAACAACCTGCCCCAGGATGCAGAGGGCTTCATTTTGGATCATAAGAAAGGTTATCTTTCTTCTACAATGGGGTCAATCTGGGTGGTGGGGGGGGAAACCCAAACAAACCCACCCGTGCGAAGACTGCTCCTGCCTGTGAAAAGCGTGCTTGCATCCACTGGAAAGAAAAGGCTGGTGAGCCCCGCTGTGGGCTGTTTGTATGATTGTTTCTTTCCACAGCTGTGTTTTTTTGAACTGCTCTTCCTGTGTTCTGTTATAGAATAGTCTTACAGGAACCAATCATTAGCGCTAAAATACCTCAGGTAGGAGTGCCAGTGTGACCTGCCAACCAATCAGATTGTGGATTGCAGTGGAAAAAACTGAATTATACTAACCATTCCAGCACCACATTAGAGATGGGAACAGAGGCTTTTTTAGAACAGCACAGACTCACATGTGAGCCAAGCCCCCGCTGTAGCAGGGCGGCGTGTGTCCAGATTTCATACCAAGTGGAATTTCACTCAAAATAAAAAAAAAAAACAACCAAAAACCAACCAAAAACTAAAAACCAACAAAACTTAAATTCAGTGGAAGGGTTAACAAGGTCATGCTTGTCCCATTACCATGTAGAAGCACCTGCTGCAGTGGACACCGTTGTCCTGTCACCTCTTTTAATTCATTCATGCTCATTCCTGGTGCACGTATGCCACCCTTCTAATACAGAAATACCAGAAGCGGTTCTAGCCCTTTCTGCTTCTTAACTTCTGTTATATGGAAGTATGGGGGTGGAGAAGACACATTTGAGAGATGACAAATAAAAGATCCTGAAATTGGGCTCGCTGCCTAAACCTGGCAAGCAGTAAAATGTACCTACACTGGTACCATGAGTTACACGTTTCTACAGGGTTATGGACACACTTGTGTCCTAGGGGCAGAAAGGCTCTTGGGAGTAAACAGGGCCAGTGACATATTTTGTGTGCCCTTCTAAGGCAGGAAGGGAAAAAGAAAAGGGAGGTTTATACCACACTGGCATAGTAAGCTGTAGTTTTGGATTTCCTCCTGCACTTGTTGGATTGATCACCTGATATGGACTTGAAGAGTGGAAGAGAAGATGTACTTGAGCTGAACTGCATAAAATGCTAATTTATTTTCATTAACACACTCAGTAATTGGAATGCTGCTTCAGTTGGGATTGCAGCTTCCTGTATATGTTGTTTTTCCATATTTGTCTTATTTCAGAAAATATAAGACAATACTGAAAATGCTGTCATCTAATGTTAAAGAAGGAATTTAAAATAAAATATTGCTTTCTTGATGAGCCAAGGACAGTAACATCACAGAAGAGTAATTTTAAATTTGAGCTTTTGTTCATACCCAAGCAATACAGCTGTTTGACAGCTCAGGTCTGTAGGCTCAAGCACTACATGGGGTAAGGGGTTCAGCACAGCCCCAGCAACACTGGAAGGCCTGATAGACAGAGAAAGAGAACTTGAATCAAGATAAGCAGCATTTAGGCCGGTGCTAATTTCTCTCACATGCTCCCCAGACAATCCAAAGCCTGTACCAAAAAGGGCTAATCTTGATTTACACAGTCCTTTTGGTTGTTTTTAATGCCCAGTAAAAATGCATAAGCCTTCTCACTAGTTCCCATTTCCTTATGGAGGCAGCAATTAAACTGTCCTTTTGATAGAAATGCCTCTGACATGACGTCTTCACAAGAAGCTCAGCCGCACTTACTTCTTTTGAAATGAGACTAAGTATTTTGAGAAACTGAACCTGTGTGGGTAACCTGTCCCTGTGGAATCAAATAGGTGGAGTGGGAGTTTGCATGGCTGTCCTGAGTTTCAGGCACTATGCCATTTGGTGGTTTCTTCTGTTGCAGTTTTGCTGTGGCACTGAAGGAATGTGTTGAAGCTAGCAAGGGCCCTTTTTTTCCTTCTTTTTTTTTTTTTTTAAATTATTTCTTTCATTTGAAAAAATGGTTTTTCCTCTTTGTTGCAGATGCTCTTTGCTGTTATAGTTTATATTTACTGGAGTACCTGAAGTGGGTGGCACCAGAAATCACTAGGGGTCGTAGGACCCTGCAGCCGAGCTTGCATGTGAGCTCTGCATATCAGTTACAAGTTTTGTGTGAACAGGAATAGCAGGAGAAAATATCTGGTGCATTGGACAAAGCTGAACAGGCTTTAGATGCATTTATTGCATTATATAGGTGGATCCTGGGTTATGGAGAACAGGAGCATCAGCTGGGTAAGGCAACCTGTACAGTGTCTGCTCTGTACAGTCCCAGAGCTTGGTGAAAAGATTTATGAAAAAACAAATAATAGTTGCAACAGTTCTTCCTCTTTCCTTCACCCTGTTTTATTGTATTTGGACCTGCCGGTCATGCTAAATACATCCCCGTCTCAGAAATCTCCCAGCTGTCCACACTCATTGCTCCTATGACAGGAATGCACCATGGCCATTGTAATCCCCATTTTTGGTTTTATTTGAAGTACACATTAGTAGACTTTGCAGATCGCTTTGAAATGAGCAGGTCTACCTGTGCGTGTGTACCTCTATCCTGAGATTTTTTTGTTTTTTCCTTTTTTAAATAACCAGTAGCTTCAATTTTGCATCAGTGCATGGTTAAAAAAAGCAATACACGTCAGCTATTTCTTAACTTCATTTCTCCAATGAATTATTTCTCCTGTTTTTTTGTTTTGTTTTGTTTTTTTTTTTGTTTGTTGTGCAGTTGACTGAAGAAATGTTAACATCCCGCTCTAAATCTCTCAGTGGAGTCTCTGTTCCCTTCTCTGATATAACAGATGGGTTATTGCTTGTTATAATTATTAACATTGTGGTGTGGGACAGGGCTAGGGTGGGAGCCATTCTGGGGGGCAAGGGCGGGGTGCTGCGGGAGTCGTTAAGGTTGGAATGTTAACTCCAGTGGTGACTGACTGTTTCCGTAATAGCAGGTTGTTGTGGCTGCACGCTCTAGTACTTGAGGCTGTGTACTTCACTGAGCTTGTGGTAGAGCCTAGGGCGAACTGCTGTCCCAAGAGAATGCTGGGATGGATAGAACTAGCCAATATGAGTCTGAACGTGGTGACTTTGCTGGTTGTTCTAGCTCCAGATGTCAGCATGCTTAGTTTTTAATTTTGATTAATAAATGTTACTCCATTCCCCCTCCCACACCTGATTCCAACCCTTCTTTTCTTCTTCTTTATTTTTGGTTTTTGTTTTGTTTTGATTTGGTTTGGTTCTGTTTCGTTTTCCTTTATGAGAGACATGAGTTAAAAGAGAATTATATGATAAGCCTTTTTGGTTTCAAACTGCATCTTGCTGTCATGTTCAGAGTATGTGCCAGGCACATTTGAAGTGGCTTCTGATCTGAAATGTGACTGGCAAGTGTGGAAGTGTGGGGCAGAGCGGGAATTGGGGTGCATGCTGAGGCCAGCTGCCCTGCAGAGAGTAGTGCCTGGAGAAAATGCCTCCTACGCTGTGCCCAAGTGACAAATCTAGGGTTCAGGAAGCTCATAACCTAAGGGGAATACCACAGTGGCATTGATACAAAGTTTTGTCTTAATTTGGTGAGGTTAATGGAGGTTTGATTTGGATTAAGGCTACGCCTCATTCATCTTGACTCTCCTGCGTTTTACATGGTGGTGCAATGATACCACGGCAAAACCAAGCTAAACATCCCCAAACCATCAATCTGAAATGCAGGGTTTGAAACAGCCAGGTGAGATTAAAAGGGCTAGACTGTAACATGACATCTCTTCCAGGCCATGTGGTGGTGTTTCACAGGTGTAGATCTGTGTTGCTTTTTCTCCTGTTAGTTAGAAAATTGAAGAGGCTGCAAGTCCCTTTCCTCTGGGTTAGGAAAGGGTCTGCAGACATGTTTTGGATAGCATGTTAGCCTTCACAGGGCTAATGCAGGCCACACAAAAGAAACCAATATTAATTTAAAATCATTACTTCTAATTTAAAAGGTACCCAGGTCCAGATTGAGCACTGTTGAGCAAACACACACTTCTGTAGTGGAGCCAATCTTGTACTCTTAGTTACATGTATGCAAAAGATATATAGGGAAGAAGTGGTAGAGGTTTGTTGAGCTGGTTCTGGAGGTGAAGAGCGTAACTCTGCCTTCTGGTCCTAAAACCCCTGAAATGTCAATTGGAAGAAAACAAACAAACAAAAGCCAGAAGCAATCTGGAATTTTCCAATGGTTTTTTATGGTTCATTGTGTCTCTAGAAAGTCAAAAGTATGGTTCATTTACCAAGCCCTCACCCCCAAGTTAAAAAAAACGTGTTCAGAAATACAATGAAGATCTCACCAGGGCTTCAGAGCCCCCTTTGCTGCCTGATGTGCCACCTTTGTCCCTGGTCTGAAAGGTGGCTGGCCCTGGTCTTTCAGTACTGCAGGCCTTGCTCTGCCCCAAGAGCTTCTTGTGGGAGTTCCAGGAGGAGACTCACAGGGCTTCCTCTGAGTCAGAATTCACATTTTGACAGCACAGCTGTTAAGTACATTTTTAGTGACTACCTCTGGTCACCTTTGCTACAGGTGTGTAGCATTGGCAGAAATGCAGCAGCAGAACAGACTGTTGTGGCATAAATTCCCTTGACCTGTTTCCTTTTTATATGGAGAGGAGGGGAGAACAGTCTGGTTGGCCTCAATGTTGGTTTGCTTGTTGACAGCCCTGAAACCACCATGGACTGTCTTCTCTGACCATCTTTTCCTGATTGCTTTTCACCTTCTCTGGCTGTTAATACTTTTCACACATGTGGACCCAATTAAATTTGAGCCCTTTGGGTTTTCTAGGCTGTAAAAAAGAGAGGGGAAAACAAAAAAAACTAGGAATTTCTCTGCCTGGTCCCCTTTCTAAAATACTTCATAGAAAGTGTCCACCTCTGTTTTCCCCTCCTTAAGAGGAAGGGGCCATAAAAGTTACCATGCATGCAAGATTCCAGATCTTTCCTGGTTTCCATTTCCTCCATGCCAAATTGCATTTTTTGCAGGGTTATGACAATGCTCAGTCTTCCTTTAGTGTATTCCTTCTGCTAAAGAGGATAATGGAAGGGCCTCCCTGGTCCCTCTAAGGAAAGGAGTATACATGAGTCAATGGGTGATGCTTGCAATAGACATGACATGGGAGCTGATGCAGTTTGAAACACTTCCTCTCCTTGTGATGTGTGTGACTTTTTAAAATTTTTTTTTTTAATGCTCTGCATGGATGGACAGGTATCTGTAAAGTCAGTTCTCTTCTCTCCTGCAGGGTGGATACGCAGCCTACAGATATGCACAGCCCGCTACTGCAACAGCAGCCACGGCCGCTGCAGCCGCTGCAGCAGCTTACAGCGATGGGTATGTAAGGGAGAGGTGTCCATGGGGGCTCACTTGCTGTGCTCAGGGACTCGAGGAGCATTGATCCATCACAGAACTTCTGCTTCTTTCCCCCATTTCTTTGTCTTACCTGCACTCGCATGCGCGCGCATGCATGCACCACCCAACATGGAAGACTTGAATGCACGGTTTGTCTCTGCTCCTGGACGGTATTGCCCTCAGTGTATGTGAGCTGGCACAAATCCTGGCCTCGTCCCTACCCTTGTGATTCTCTTCACAAAGCAAGCAGCGTGGTTACAGCCTCAGAGTCAGAGATCTGGCTTTGGGCAGGTTACTCAGTCACTGGGTGCGTTTCTTTCCCCATCATTAAGTAAAAAGGACTCAGCTCATGCAGTGCTCTAGGATGCTTTAACATGCAGCTCTGAACAAAGGATTGTCTTCATCAGAGTGCTTGCCTTAAGATTTTTCATTGCCTGTGCAGTGAGACTGTGTTTTAATCCTAGCACATGTGAGCCCATTAAAGTTTCTACTCCTCTCAGAGTGGAGAATGCCTCACTGCTTTCCATTTAGCAGCTGTTACTGTGCCAGTAGCACTAGTGCCAGCAGTCACTCTCCTCCCTAACTGCATCACACAATTACCCAAAGGTAAGGGATGCTCTAGCTGTCGTTTCGGAGGTGCTGACCTCTTTCCTGCAGGCCAGGCTCGTGGTCTCTGCCACATTCCTCCTGGCAGGCCGTTCTCTCGCCCATCTCATACAATGCATGGCAGCATGCCCGTAGGATCTCTCTGCAGAGGGGCTGCCTGCCTGCCTGTGTGTGCATGGATGCATACATGTGTGTGCAAGGGCATGCTGCTGCTTCCATTACCTGTGGTCAGACGGCTATTTCTCTGCCCCTCCCAAGTGACTTTTTTTTCTTTTTATATCTTTTCTCCCTCTCTCCAGTTATGGCAGGGTGTACACAGCAGATCCTTACCATGCCCTTGCCCCTGCCGCTAGCTACGGAGTTGGCGCTGTGGTAAGTGGGACTTTCTTTCTTGTGCTGTTTCTCATTTCCAGCGTGGGGAACAGCTGTCCGCTGGGTATCATGCAGTGAAACTTCACCCAGAAAAACTTCTTTGTTGAGGGAGGAGGTCCTTACCAGCAGTGCTGGGTTCCCAGTTGTTCCACATTCATATCTATGTGTGCACTAGGAAAGGAACCAGGCTGTAGGAGACCAGTTATTACTTGGTCTTGTGCATCATCTCTTGCAATGAAAAATGAAAATAAAAAGCGACCAGAACTGACAGGAGCCAGAACACTGTTGGCGAATCAGTAGAACTGTATCGAGGTGATACACAGAGCAAAAATCAGCAATAGTTAGAGATACAGGATACTCTTTCTTGCCATTTTCAGTTCTAGGAAGCAAGGGAATAAGTTGTTCTTGTGACATCTTGCAGCAAAGCTGCTTCACTTGGTTCCCTCTTGCACTAGTGGAAGGATGCGGTGTCCTGCCTGCCAGCAGTAGTTACGCAAGGGCAGGATGAGGTATGCTGGCATCGGAGGGGAGTGGAGCAGCTTGCTGAAAACACATGCTTGCCCATCTGCTAGCCAGCGCAGTATCTGTGTTGTTGCAAAGGCTGGAATACAAATGTATTCAGAGAAAAAGACACCTAAAAATAGATATCTGCAGTGTAGCACCTCCATTTCAGCCTCAGTTCATCCTGTGGATTCTCTTTAGGGTCAGTGAGGGAAAAGCAGGTAGTTCTAGGATACCCAGTCATCATATCTATTTTAGACCTTTACCTTGAGGTGAGGTGAAGAGCATCCTAGAAGTCCTGGTCTCCGCAATCTGTAAAGGCAGCCTGGACAAGTGGCTTGAGATTAGGACTGGTGAGTCCCCTCTCTGGAACTGAATTCCCTTCCACCAAGACTTGCCAAACTTCACCTCCAGCTGGCTGGCCATGAGCATGCCCTCCTGAGCCACATCTTTGGTTTTGCAGGCAGAGTTCTCTCTTGCTTCTTAGAGATGCTGGTGGTGGTGGGTCAGGGTCAGGATAGGCCCATTGGTCCTTCCAAAAGCATTTGGGTGCTGTCCTGGGTATCTCTTCACAGTGCTCCTCCTAACAACCTTTTCTTCTCCCATTTCATTTCTACAGGCGAGTTTATACCGAGGTGGCTACAGCCGATTTGCCCCCTACTGAAGTGACGTGAGCCCCCTGCAAGTGGGACAGCCCCCCCAGTTCATGAGGCCTGGCTATTGCAATATTTACTAGTAGAGGAACTCTATAGCAAGTCGAGGAGGAAAAACAAAAAAAAACAAAAGAGAAAATACTTTTTTATACCTCACTATGTTCTTTGAATATGTATTTTTTTTTCCTTTAAATTTCTGCCTTTAATTCTTTTGTTCCAAAGATTGTGCTTTTTTTTTGTTTGTTTGTTTTTTGTTTTCATTTTTGGGTTTTTTTTAACTGTGGTAAAAATAATGCATTTCCGTGTCTGTATGTTGGTGCATAGCTTATCCTACCAATCACGGAAAAGGCGATTAGCGATAAGGAAAGCTGTTAGAAACTGATATCATGCAATTAATCAGGAACACGCAGACAGAGTTACTTCCCTGGGTCTGGTGCTTGGTGCCTGTGAGACAGGAGGACGTGAGGGAGAAGTCTCCACCTGCCGTGTTTCTGGTCTGCAGAAGGAAGCACTCTTTGGCTGTGGCTGGGACCTGAATGCTGGTGGGAAATAGTCATTTACGTTTGGAAATGGGGGAAATGCAGAGACTTTCCTTGTTTCTATCACCGTCTGACGTGCACAGGTGTGTGACAGTTTCAGCAATGTCAGAACTTTAGACTTCGCAAGAGAAGAGTCCCTCAACCTGCCCAAAGACTTCAGCTGTTACCTGCTGTACAGGGGACAAGACTTTGAAAGGAGTTTTTGATGAGGATGGTCTTATCCCCACACACAGAACTTTTACTCGCTGATTTTCGTCCACTACAGGTGGCTGTAATTGTCTTAGTTTTCATTCCTCCTTTTGAAGATCTTTCTCTCTTGCTGTCCCTTTCCTCCCCATCGTTCCTCGAGGAGTGGCAGATGCAGTGCAGGATCATGCAGAATACCTCTGTTGTGGGCAGCAAGTGGTTAAACTTGGGGAGGTGAAGCACCTGCAGCCTTGCAGAAGAAGAAAGCGAGCAGAAGAGTTGAGCATGGCACACGCTCTGAGGCCCGGCGTGCAAGGGCTCTGCTCCTGTTCATCCTGGGCTGCTTAGGTGCTTCTGCAAGTAATCTCTTTCAAATAACGTGAGCGAGGAAAAACCAGTCACGCATAAGCTGCTCGAGGTGAGGGACAAGCATGTGGGTTTGTATGGGGGAAGAGGATCCTTCATACCTAAATGTGATCCTGAAGTAGTTTTGTATCTGGCAGAAGCAGTTCGTGCAAGCTCTGAATTCATAGGAACTTCCTACCACAAGCTGTTTCAGGCCCTTCCATAGCTGCATTGGAGCCCCTGGGTTTGTTTTGCCCAGCCTCTCACAGAAAGTTGTGCAACCTGGTCTGCTGAGTCCATATAGACACTACATATTAGAAGACTTGGAAGGATAGAGACTATTTAGCCGAGGGCTCCACGACTCCCAAGACCATCTCCCTTCTGCTCTCACACACAGAGAATCCGCTGTGTTTCAAAGACAGCACACTTAGATGACTGTGAGCTGTGATGTGATGCGGAGTTGCTGCTCTCCAGACCTCCCTGTTCAGCTGCTGGCTCCTAGAGTGCTCCCAGTAACCCCAGTGGTCAGAGGCAAGCTCTGACCACACGCTGGAGAGATGCAGAAGTGTAATTGTGCCAGGCTGCCTCGACTCTGTGGGTTGGTGCTGGGGTGAGCCGCTGCCCCCAGAAGGGCAGCTTGGAGTACGGGTTTGTTGGCGGAGTCTCTCCAGCTCCTGTCGAACACCTGCTTTTCCATCCACCGCTGAATAGGAAAATTCCTTCGTTTAACACTAAGCAAGCAGAGGTCCCGCTCCCAGGGAGGTGTCCTGGCCCAGCCACACACAACCACACATTTTTTGCTCTTCCCCAGTGATACATGGAGCCTCTCTGTGCACAGCAGAGCAGAGGCACCTCAAATGGGAAGAATGGGGACGCCATTAGTTAAGCTAGAGACCCTGAAGCTAATGATTTTCTGGAGGAATAGCTAGATAAAGGGGACACCAAACTGCCAGCCTGTTGGCCACCTTTTTTTTTTCTGGTTTTATTGTTGTTTTTTTACTTTTTTTTTTTCCAAGCCAAAGTTTGGTTTGTTGCTGTTATGACAATTTTTTTGTTGTTTGTATATAAATATTTTAGCTTGAAAATAGGGAGGGGGGGAACAGGGTGTTGGGGCTTTCACAAAATCTAGGAAATGAGGGAGACTTGGGGTGTTTGGAGGCTTTTACTGCCTGAGTTGGGGTAGAAGGAGGAGGACTTGTGGTAGAGGTAGTCATATTCAAGGGGAGTTATTTCCACTGCAGAGCAGCCAGGGGGACTTGTGGAGCTGGGATGCAGCAAAAGCCTCTACTGGACTTGTTCTCCCCACTGTGGATGGAGGGCCTGAGCGAGGCCGTCCCTTCCCTTCCCGCAGGCAGTTCCTCGGGCTGTGAGCCCAGGAGCATCTTCAGAGCCCCGCTGGGGCAGCTGCTCCCCCACTGCCCCTCTCCCACATTCAGTTCAGCTGGTTCTGACTGCGGCTCCCCAGTTGCTGGGTTCTCCCTCCCTGAGTGCCCTCCCCTGCCCTGGCAGAGCCACCTGCAATCCCCCCTGCCACCTGGCCTCCCTGGGAGTAGGGAGGCCAGCCCCATTTCTGCCTCCTGGCAGAGTCTATGCATGGCAGCTTCAGCCCGCCCAAGTATATTAGGAATGTGAGGGGTTTAGTGCAGAAGCACCCAACCTTTGCGGGGCCGTGGTCCCCCGATCTCCGAGTAATACCTGTTCCAAGACCATCCAGCCTGATTCCTCCCGTATCCGAGCCTGGCCTGCTCTGGTCCCTCCCTGCCGGGCTCCTCTGGTGCATTAAGCAGCCAGTGTCTCTAGGACTCCACAGTTAATGCTGCAAGATCCCCGGAGGGAGCTTGCTGATAGCCCGGCTTCCTGCTCTCGGCACTGAGCTGCAGGGGGGACACCGGGATGCTTGCATGGCTGGGGGCCAGAGGTAGCTCACTGGTTCCAGGTGTTCAAAGCACCAGACCTCCCAAAAACTTGCATGGCAAGGTTTCTTGAGTGAGTGTTGTGCCGTGACAGGAGAGCTCTTCAGCCTTTCTTCCCTGTTGGCGAACAACAGCTCCAGTTTCACTCTGATGTGTTATGAACTGGCTAGAGATGCTTTCAGAGTAGCCAAGGTGTGGCTATATCCATCTTCTGAAGAAGTGAGGACAAAGCCTATATCTCCCTATGCAAAATTAATTACGTTTAATAAATTGAACTGGGCCCTGGCTTGTTAGAATGATGGCAGCTAGTGCTTGTCAGTGCGATGGGTCTGCAGTCACAGGTCCCTTGCAAAGCAGGGTTTGGCTTTCTGAGGGAAAACGCACAGGCAGCCTGGCAAAGAGCTTGCTATTTGTCACCTTCTAGTCTGGTGGCACCTGGGATTCCTCTTGATGCAGAGAAAAAAATGTTTCTTTAAGTGTAGCTGTTTGTACTGTCTTGCAATAGGTCCAGCCAGCACATGATGACATACAGAAGAAATTTTGGTTTGAAGAATTGATTTATATGATGTGCTGGTCTGTATTTCCTTGCAGTTACAGTTGTGCTGGTACAAAGTAACTTCTAGTGGTATAGCATATTCTCTACTGGGAATAAGTTATATTGATGCCCAGCACGTTAGCAAACTGTTGTCTCGGTCCCCATGCTTGGGAGGCTGCACTGCTGTAGGTGGGTTAGCTTTTCTACGAAAAGCCATGGACAGGACTTGGAGGCAATGGGGAGCTCAGTATGAGCCTGCTGTAGCCAGCTTTTCCCAGGTTAAGCAGTTACGTGGATCCTGTGTCACGAATTCAGATAGACAAAGCCATGTTTAAAGATAGCTGTGGCTTGGCTGTTCCAGTGCCTGAGAGGGAGCAGACTTGCCCAGCGAGGAGCACTGGCTCCGGAGTCTGAGACCTGTGTTTCGGACAGGGCTCTGGCAGCGACCCCTCAAGGGTCCCTGTGGGGCAGTCGTGTCGCTACTTTAGACTTCGCTTCCCCGTCCCTAAAGTGAAGTTGAAGTTTATCCCCTGTTCTTACCCGTTTTGAGATCCATGGATGTGAAGTGCACAGCAAGAGCTGAGGAGGGTTTTTGGAGTAGCTGGCTCGAGTGCTGGTTGTGGAACGGTTAATAAAGCCATTTCCCTGCCTGAAAAGAGACGCTGGCTGCTGGGCTTTCAATTCCGGCACCCAGAGCTCCATCAGTGGGGAATACAAAGCAGAGCCTCCTGGTTCTACCCACGTTTTTCCCCAGCCCATCCCTATCTGTATCTTCCCATCCTAGCCACGAAGATGGAGGCAAGTGGAAAACAGGTTTGGGGAGCACTTAGGAATTCAATGAAGGGAAACCCAAACAACAGCTCTGGGGAGCGCTTTTGCTGAGTCTAGCTCCAAAGGGAAAGCACACAGGCAGCCTGGCAGAGGGCCTGCTGCCTGTGACCCTCCAGCCTGGCGGCGTGGGAGAATGCTGTCCTTGGTGCAGAGGGGTGATTTTTAAAGTGTTTTACCTGTTTGCACTGTTTTAAAATAGGAGGGGGGGGAAACAAACCAACCTAGTGAACAAGATGAACATCCAATGTAAACTTCTTTGTGTTTTTATTTTTGACATGCTCTTGGATAATGTCAAACATTTTGTAGTATACACCAGTGAGACTTGATTCTTTGTTGCATAAAACACTATTTTTGGTGATGTTAATGTCTGAAAAGCCCGTTCCCTCCATCCCCACCTTACTGATTGCCCTCTCTGCCCTCCAACCCCAGTAAACTTCTCTTCTACAATGAAAACTCCAGTCAACAAGACAAGCAGGAGTCTGATAGCCAGTGCGTGAAATGGGGCCCTTTGCAAGCAGGCTGAGGGGTTTCTGCCTGGTACGCTTCGCTCCAGCCACGAGTTGTCAGGATAGCCCCCATCCCTCTGCAGTGCCTGCATCAGTGGCAGCCTAAACGGGACTTGGGATGGCCAAGCCCCGTCTCTGTTGCCGCTGCTGACCCTGGAAGACAACTTCTTGCTGGGGCTGCCAGTGCTGCCCATGGCTGTCCTCTTGGGGCCACGGGCTGCAGCTGGCCCAGGCTTGTGCAGGAGACCAGGTTCCCACGCTGCCTCTCAACTCCTGGTAGAGCAGGAATGCATCAGCCAAAAACCTTGCCTGATTTCACCAGGAGATTGCTGGTGTCTAAAGCCGTCCACCCAGATGTTCATTTGGCTGGCAGTCAGAGTCAGAAAAATGCCCTTTAATCTTAGGGATATTTTTTCTTTTAAAATTTTTGTTGTTCTGAAGTGGGTCAATAAATCTCTTGCCAGATTCCCAGTTCTCTGCTGGTGGAGGGGCTTGTTGCTTCCTTGAGGAGTAAATTCCTTACAGAAATCAGGCCTCCCACATCACTACTCTCAGTTCTGGTCATGTTTTTCTATTTTTTTTTCTGTTCACAGTATTTTGTGTGTGCGAGTGTTGTAGTTTTGGCAGCTCGATTTGGCTGCATTATCAAGTGACGAAATCATCCTCTTATACCCCAGGGGATATGACTTGGTTTTGTTTTCTTTCCTTGGTTTTTTTTTGTTGTTGTTGTTTGTTTGTTTGGGGTTTTTGTTGGGTTTTGTTTGGTTTTTGGTTTTGGGTTTTTTTTGATGATAAATCCTGCTTGTAAATAGCTGGAGCTAAAACCTGGGGCTGATAGCAAATGAGAACCAGGGCTGTAGAGCGATACGGAGCTGGTGGAGTATTTTACTGACCTCACAGGCTGATCTCTTTGAGACTTGGAGATTTTCAGTGCGAGGCTGAGATGCCGCAGCACCTCCATTGGCAGCGACAGACTTGCCCCTTCTTGCAGTCTCCCCAGCACCTCCCATTGCCAGGTACCGCCGGGGAACAGGACGTGTCCCACGTGGGACGCGTTCCCTTCCCCTGGATCACTTCCTAGGACGCCCGAGCCGCTTGCCCAGGGTCCCATTTCCCTGCTGACTCTGGAGAAGCAGTATCTGCATCCCAGGGCTTTGTGACAGCCTTTAACTTCCCGCCCTCCCTCGTTAAGTATCATATTGTATAGTAGCTTTCAGACCATACAGTATTCATTGGGTTATTCCTATTATTATCAAGTAGCTGGAATTGTGAAGGTTGGAGTAGTTAGATCTTTAGCTTTTATTCCTTTTTTTTGTATTACTATCCATGTGTATAAATTATTGATCATGTTGCTGGCTTTTATAAACTCTAAGCAAGGGGGGAAACCCTTCCTAACCCTTTGCAAATGGTAATGAAGCACTGTTTTTAAATAAAAGAGAGAAACACCAGTCTGCTGGCTCCCATGTGTTGTCTGTTTTTCAGCACATCTGGATGAATTTCGCTGGTGCATCTCCCTGGCAGGTAGAACGCAAAGAAGGGAAGCTGGTGTGAAGAACGAGCCGGGAGATTGGATCTTCTTAACAGTGATAAAGGGTGAAGCCTTGGCAAGTCACGCTGGCAAAGTCCCAGCCCCATCTGTTCTTATACCAACCTCTCAGAAAATCCACACCTTTCCCTGCCATTCTTTCCCATTGCTGCTTATTAGCAGAAAAGGGCCAATTGTCTGGTATTTGATAAGAAGCCTTTTTATATTTTTTTTTTTTCTCTCCAAGCCTTGTCGGTGCTGGAGCCTGTTAGTGTGGAAGGAGAGACAAGCATTTCAAATTACGGTGTCGGCATCTCCTTCATTGCCTGTGCAGCCACCCTCACTCCGCCTGTGTTAGCACAGGTTTAATAGTTAACACACACAACTGGAAGCTGGGGTTCCTGTGTCGGCGTAAATTTCCTCTGGGAGTTTGGACACGTCTTTTTATCACTGCCCCCGTTGTCCTGCCTGTAAAAGGAGTGTTGCTGCAGACAAGCAGAAATTCATTCACATTCTGTGTAGTACTTAGAAATCCTCCAGTGAAAGATGTCATGCAAATACAGATCCGTGTAATCAGGTGCCTTTTAAACTGAAATGATCCTAAAAATAGCAAATAATAAATCCCTGTGGCTAATTGGAAGTGATTATTGAAACAATAACCGAGCAAAATTATACAGCCAAATATGCCTAGTAGAGTTGAGGCTGGTGCTTTAATTGCTTTTGGAAATGCAAGGTACCAGGAACAAGAAGGGTGGGATAAGGTGTGTCCCTGGGCAGTAGGATTGTTGATTATGATGCAGGAAGGTGTGCAAGCTCCTTAAGCATTCCTTCCCAGTATTTACCAAGGATATGTTCCTGTCAGATGATCCTCATTTCATTCTAACAATAACTCAAGAGGATGTTCAACAGTGACTGCTAAAATTAGATGCCTGGAAATCAGGGCTGAATAATTGTTGAAGAAAAGCTGGTTAAGGGATTCTGCATCAGTGGAACTGGGAAAGGTCTTGAAAGGAAGCTCTGCTGTGCTGGGAGAAAGGTATTGCAGAGGCAGGCTCCAGAGGCACAGCAAAGGAGTGCTAGGTCTTCCAGCCTACCTTCGTCTCAAGGCAAAGCTGTAAAATGGCTGATCCTGGAATTCACTAATTAGTCAGTAAAAGTGTTGTAATGTTCAGTATTGCTCAATGTGCTTTATCGAAAGTAGAGCTCACCAGAGGAAGCAGAGGTTCTTTGAATGCACTGCAAGGTGGCTGAGGAAGCAAACGCGGCAGATTTAATACAGTCCCCCTTTCTATATGCTGTAAATAATTGTAATAAGTAATAGAGAAATCACACTAGTCACAGCTGATCACGAGCCACGGTGCTTGTTTCTGTGTGTGTAGGTAGCACCACCTGAGAGTGGCAGTAGCACCGTCAGCAGGAAGGACCTGGGGGGAGGGTCTGGCAATAACCTGGGCATGGGCTCTGTGCCACGGGCCTCGCTGTCAGCCCAGGGTCCACCAGCGTGGCTGCTGAGCAAGAATCTCTGCTGCATGGCTGTGCCTGCCTGCTGCAGGGTGGGATGGAGTCAGTAAATGGAAACGTTTGCTGGAAAGCATTCGGATCGCACTGAACTGGTTTATGAATTCAAACTGAATTTGCGGAAGAGCTCAAGGGTGAGGTCAGTGTGAATGCTAAGGCTGCATCTTAGGCTGGCACTGACAAGCTGCATCAGGAGATTTGACCCAAAAGCTCAGGGACAAGTCCCGATCCCTCTGCCAGTAGCAAATCTGACTTCTTGTCAGGATTTTGCTGCTGGACTTCTATTGACTTTACTGGCTCAGAGATGGCAGCCTGAGCATCCCTTTGATAGGAGAGCTTAGCTTAGCAGCTGGTGTGGGAGGAAGAGTTATTTGCATGCCCTCTTTCTGTCTTTATGCAGAAAATTGCAAAGTTGTAGAATAATTTGGGCTGGAAGAGATCTGTGGAGGCCATCTAGTGCTATGTCTTGCTCAAAGGTCGGTCAGGTTCATGTAACTGTAGCATCTTCAGCGTGAGCTCAGAGGGGAAATGCATTTTGCTGTGCCAACAACTTCACCGTGTCCTGGGAGGTGAGAGGTGACCCCTGCTCTGGGGTGTGCCCGCAGCTGTTTCCTTCCCCGTGCAGCCGGGGTTGGTTGTTGCTTGCGGCTGTTTCACTGGGGTGTGGAGGAGAAAAACTGCAATGTGCTTAACTTTGATTTAGACAAGATGTATTTTTTGTGATTGCTCTCAGTTTGCCCGAAACACGATCGTTTCTGGCGTAGCGTGTCCAGTGCTGGCTCCTTCTGCTTCCAGCGTGGTTCAAGTGCTGGAACTGGGTGGGGGAAGAGAAGGGAAACAGGAAAACAACTGTGAGAGCTCATCTGTTATTTGTCAGGAAGGATAATTGATCGCTTTCTAGAAGCACCTTGCAAGGAACAGAGATCTGACTTCTCCGTGTCCTTTCTGCCAGTTGGTGTAACATTCCTCAGCACACAGCAGGTGAAGCCAGGCAACTCCAGCCATAGCTGTGGGTTAAGGAACTTGCTGCAATTGGTGATTTCTAAAGCACTTCTAAGTGCCAAACGCTAATCCAGGAGCTTCTGGTGACTTACACCATCCAGCCCTATTGCTGACCTCGCTGGAGATGAACCATCCTCTCTCCTGGGTGCTCTCTGTTCACCTTGGGCTCAAACTGACCCCTCGGCCCAAACCTGGAACCCTTGGGTGCTGCTCCTCTTCCCTCTGCTGGCTTGTGGAGGCAGCCCCACAAACCAAGTCCTTGCCCACAGGGCCAGCCTAAGTGTGCCAAGCCCAGCATTCCCCCACGTCACCCGCGGCAGAGGAGAAGGCTCCTGGCTTGTGCGAGCCACATAACCAGGGAAGCAGTGAGGATACTGGAGCTGGAACTGGAGAATTTTTGTTTCTGGCAAGAGGCAGGCATCTCCTGCAGGTCTCCGAAGGTGGAGCAGGGACTGTTTGGCTCCTGAGGTGCAGTGGCCACCGGCCCATGACCAGACTCTAGGAGTCAGCCTTCCCGCTTGGAGACGCCTCGCTGCGTTTGGCCCCTTTCCTGCTGCAGCACACCGATGCCGGGGTCCCTGTGTGCGCCAAGGAGGAGATGCACAGAGCCGGCACTGGGAGCAGCTGTCCCAGTTTGTGGAAACTTTCTTGCCTTTTTAAGGGCATGCAGAGTGCTGTGCTCTAACTTTAGCACAAAGGTATGGTTGACTTGGCTTCTTTTATTAATGGATGAGTATAAATATATCTGCTCTTGGTGCCTGTCTTGTTCTTCTATGTGTAAACACTGAGCTCTGTCCCAGCTCCTTTTGATGATAAATTCCTTGTCTTTTGAATCACAAATCACCTTTTTGTGTGTCAGGAGGAAGCATCAAAGCCCAAAGTCACTTTGTTTTTTATAGCACCAGCGCTCTCCAGCTGAACTCCGCTCAGACATCACCGATTTCACGGAGCTCTGCAACAACAGCGGATCTGGCGTGTTTACGGTCTTACTGAAGTAGCCTTTGAGCTCCTCTGGAGCCCTGCTGCCACGGAGCGCTGCAGTCTTCTCTTATTTTTGCAAGGATGTCGCCCGTCCTTCCCGGCGGGAGGCTGGGAAACCTCGCTCCCCGTTCGAAACACCAGGGCTTTTCTTTTTCGGTCAGTGCTTCTGAGCTCTGCCGCTTCTGCTCCACGAGCAGCGGCTCTCCAGAAATAGCTCCCGCTCCCGGCCGAGCGCAGCTCACGTGGGCGCGATGCCGCCGGCTGTCCCCGCGCTCTGCCCCGGTGCGGGGCGGCTGCAGGCGCCTGTGCCCTCAGCACAAGGGCCCGGGATGGGATTTCGGCTCACCCCGGTGCGAACGTGGGTGAGCCGCCTGCTCTGCTGTCCCACTCGGCTGCAGGGCTTGGAGGTGAGGAAGGAAAAGGGAGAATCAGTGCCGTCCGTGCAAAGCTTTGCACAGGTGGTAGGAAGCTTTGCACCTGTGTTGTGGGGGGGCTGATGGAAAAGTTTGGGGAGAAAATTAAAAAGCCAGAGTTGGGGAAAAGCTGGTGTGTGCTGAACTTGCACAGCGGCCTTGAGGGTGAGGGCTGAGCTGGCTGCAGAGCTGTGACCCAGGGATAACACTCTTATTCTTTGGGGACCTGCAATGGGGTTTGTGGTACAGGAACAGAAATGCCCCCCTTGCTCCCCATTTAACACTGTGACGTGACCAGCGCTGAGCTGAGAGCCAGTGCATCCAGAGGTCTGGAGAGGTGAGTCTGACACACTCCACAGGGTCAGACTGGGTGAGACAGCCTTGAAGCATTGGAGATGACAGCTGTGGTGAAGCTGACTCGTCCCTGGTTGAGATCCAGGTCCTGCCGTGGTTGAGAGGGTCATTAGCTCTGGAGGGGAGGCCAGGCAGAGCCTAGCTCAGCAATTCGGGTCACTGAGCAGCTGTGCAAAATATCTCTTCAGCCCTGGGCTCTCAGATAGCTCTGACTTGAAAAGAGCAAATACCTGGAGTTACTGCAGGGTTGAGGGAAACGTGCCATTCCCACAGGCTCGTTGGTTACATCAAATACCTCTTGCACTACGGACTTGGGACGTGTCAACAGCAGCATGAGTAAGTACTGGGGCCTGTGCTGGCAAGTCACCGAGCCCCACTGTTATCCATGAGCTGTGGGGGACCATGAAAGGCCTCCTCACCATCAGCCAGAGGCCTCACACCAAAACTGGGCAAAAACCCCTTGTGCAGAGCTAAGGGAGCTTGCTCTGGTTGTCCCCCCGAGGAGCGGTGTGCAGGGGGTGGCTGTAGGACATCCCTAGTAGCAAGGAGGGTCATAAATAACCCCAGGAATGGGATGCCAGACCTGATTTTCCTCTGCCTGATCTTGGAGCCTTCAGGCTCTCAAATATATTGCGTTCCATTGAGGAATGGTCCCCTCAAAAATGAAGCTGAAGCCAAATTTCCCGCCAGGAGCTGAACACATTTGTGCCTGGCCAAAGCTGCTCAAATTGTGGGAGTGGTGACCATCCAATGGCTCGCAGCAATGGCCTGGGGTGCTTAAGAGCTGTGCTAGCACCCTGGGAGGTGTCTCAGGTGGGACATCCCATCACCTACACAAAACCCGCTGTGATTTGCAGGCCAGGTGTGACTTGGCACTGCAGGGGGAACTGAGGAGATTTCTTCTCAATGGCAGTGAATTGCCACTGCTCACCACGCAGGGAGCTTTGTTCACCGTTCTTCTTTACCTGTGTGTTTAATTATTTCTCATTTTGTTGGAGAAAAAGCATTTGGGGGGTTTGCACTGTGGCAAGGGGGTATGTTGCAAGCTTCCTCCAACTTCTTGTACTGGGGAAAGGAAACCAACCCCCTTCCCTGCCAGGTGGGCAATAAACCCACTTTTAGAAAACTAAATGCTCTGGAGCCTTGCCTGTCTCTTGCATGCCCTCATCCTGCTTGCAAGTCCCTAGCAGCTGCCTTTCCCCAAGGCCTCCACTAGAAACAAAACACCTTGACAAAAACAAAGGGGTCCTGTGAGAAGCACCTTGGCTGAGCATCCCTCTCCCTGCTGGTGACGGATGGCACCAGGGACACGTACTGTGTGGCCGTGGTGCAGAGCCAGGAGCCACTTTGTCCCTGTGAGGTAGCAGCGCTCAGCTCTACTTGGAGCTGTGCAGATGCACGGTGGATTTAAACTCTGATTTCCTTTGGGAAAATGTGAAATATTGATCATCCTGTGCCTTTTTATGACTCCCTGTCCCCTTGCAGGGGATCCTCACAGCTGAGAGGCTCTAGCGGAAGAGGAGCATCCTTACGGGCATTGCCAAGGCTGAGATCTCAGCAATCCTGCGTGTGCAGGAAGCGTGTCCTGAAAAGGAGCTGGGTCTGGGTACAGTACATCTCTGACGTGACCCTGGAGATTTTGCTCACCACGTGTATCCGTGTCATTCCCTCCCTGTCACTGCAGCTACATCGGTCTCCTGGGGCCACATGTTTCTAGAACAGTTACCAGCACTGAGTCTGAGCACCTGTGCCCAAAATACAATGAGAGTTGCCAGGAGGAGAGAAGAGGCAGCAGATGAATCTCCTCTTTTCTGCTTTGCAAGCAATCATGTTGCAAGCTTTGAGCTCTGCTACGCTGCCCTGACTGATTGGCTTGGTGGTAGGTGGCTGCTCAGGGCGTGTTGCAGAGCAGGAGTTACCTTTCTCCAAATCCTTTGCTTCTGCCCTCTGCCTCAAGCAGTCCTCATGGAACAAAATCCTAACATGCTCAGAGGCGTGTTTCATGCCCAGAAATGTTTCTGGCCTCAGTTTCACTCCAGGCACTGGGGAGAATATGAATGCTTTTAGAAGCTGCCATCTCATCGTCTAAGTCAGAGAAACCATGCACCATGAATGTGCCCAAAGGAATGACCCATGGGAACAACAGGGCTTGAGCACGCAGGATGACGCAAGGCAGAAAAAGCAGCAAGGCACATTTTGAACAGTACTTTACTAGTTTGGTCACGTGGATAAAATTAAAAAGAGAACAGGGACCAATAATGCCAGGTCTAGTCAGCCTCCCAGGACACGCTGCAGGACTCAGCAGGGCCATGAACACCCAGAGCTGTGTCTTACCCACCAGGGCAGTGAAGGCCATGATGTTTCTAAGATTTCTCTACCCAGGACAGTTATTATTACAATTCATTTTACAATTTATTTTTTAACACCTCTTTTCTTTCACTAGTGTTTCTGCAAACAGCCTGGAGAGGTCCCAGAGCTTGGAGTTACCAGCCCTCGCCTCCCAAAGCCACAGCAAGGCACCTGGGTCTGTGCTATCCCATGTATCTCCTGGCTCTCCATGTGCAAGAAGGCCATTTCCAGAGCCAGAGCTGTGCTGCAGCGCTGAGGGCCTGTGGCCACATCAGGAGCCGGACTGGCTTCTTCTCTTTCACCTTGCAGGTGTCACTGACCAGCAAACCCGGGACCCACTCTCAGACCTGGCCCACTGGTGGTCTGATTTTACAGCTGCTTCCTGCAAAAAAAGCAAGCCCCTGGGTGGGAAATCTGGAGGACTAAAGGCTTGCCAGCATGGTCCTAATGCTAAAAATTGGGTCAAAGGATTGACCAAAAGGTGAAGCCTGGCAAGGGTGGCAGGGTAAGCCCTGGGGAGACATCCTGGCACCGGGGCCTCCTGGAGGGAACAGGAGGAAGGGGCTCTGTGTAGTTTCATCCCAAACCTCAGGCACAGGATAGGAGGGATGGCTGTTTGCCTTAGTGACAGCCAAGGGGAAGAGGCTGGAGACTGGTGTGGAAGGACTGATGGGCTGTGTCCTCTGGACAGGGGCATCACCTCCTCCTGCCCTCGAGACCACTTGGTGCCTTCTGCTCAGCCCTCAGTTTGAGAAACCAGAGTTGTCTTCATTAGTATTTGTGCTCTAGAGAACAATTCTGCCAGGAGCCACCAATGTCCATGTTTTCATTGCCATCGCTGCAGCTGTTTGTGTTTCGGATTTCAAAGTATGTGGCTTGTTAGACATCAGGATGACCTGGTGGAGACCGTGCCTTCCTCAGCTAATGCATTTCCCAGGATGTGGGCACAGTGACTCAGTGATACCGTGTGATTTCCTCACTTATGTTTTCCTGTCCCAGAGCTACTGCCTTGAGGATTTTCCTTCTGCATCTAATCCCATAAATGCCCTGTTGGTTTCCCATGTGCAAAGTGTGAGTAGTGAGGTCTCTCATACCTCTCCTCTCTAGGTTGCCCCAGGTCCTGCCTGTAGCTGCATTTCCCATGTGGAGCCATACCCACATCTGGTCATATCCCTTCACTCCTGTAAGGACCCAGCGCAGGCTCCGGCCATTCAGAGGTGTTTTTTCCATTGTGCAGGTGGTGTGTGACTCTAGAGCTCCTGTTTCCAGTCCTGCTCACCAAAGTTGGAGTCATGTCTCCATCCACTTCCGCTGCAAGCTCAGGGCTGCTTCAGGAGCACCAGGGTTTGAGCCAAAGCTTTGGGAAAAGGTTGATCTCCATGCATGCTCTGTGGGCTTGGAGCTGGAGCTGCTAGGGGCTGCAGCTCCTCCTGTGTCTCTCTGCTCCTCAGCATCTCTGGGGTGGGAAGTCTTGGATGTGAGCTCCTCAGCATTTAAGGGTGAAAAGATTATTTTCCCCACCTTACCTGGCTCCCACCCATCATCTGAATGTCACAATAATTTAGGTGTGGCAAAGGTAACAAGAGTCACTTAGGTTTCACCCAGTGTGCCAAGAGCTGGAAGTTAGGTCACGTGTGTAAGGGGACAGGAATTTCCCTTAGGTCTTCAGGAAATGTATGGGCCCATGCTGGGGTCCCAAAACTGGAGCAGCTGGACAAGCCCTCCCAGGGCAACTTGTGTGTGTTGCTTCAATGCTGTTCACATGGGTTTACCACGGCAGCACCCTCAGGAGGTGGGCAATGCTACTCCAGTGCCGCCAGGTTCAGCTGCCAGGAAATCACCCGTGGCATTTTACAGGAGACATTTGCCTGTGTGGGGATGTTTGTGCTTAGGGTCATGTCTATTTTTGCTTCTGTGCCTTGTATTTTTAAATTGGGTTTGATCGGCACACAATGCCTGCAGCATAGCTCCTTTCAGATCATCTGTCATGTCAGAAAATGGCTTTGAATACCTGTCTGCTCATTTCAAGCTAAATATTTACTCTGTAATTAGATAGGTTTGTTTCAAATGCTTTTTTTAAAAAAAAGTATGAATGAAAAGTCGGTATTAAGTTGACTAAGTGGGTGGGAATAAGCAGGTGGAAAGCCAAACACTTCTGCGAAGCTGGTGTGGGTGTTTAGCCTTCACAAATTGTCCCCGTTTCTCTTTTCCCCTGTGTTCATGACTGTGAAAACCTGCTCTGTTGGTTTCTGTGCCAGGACATGCCGGGGATATTGCAGCCATGTGCGTGGAGGCGGGGCAAAGTCTTCAGCCCATCCCGTCCCCACTGGACGGCGCTCCTCGATGGTGTCCCCAGCTGGGCTCTCGTCTCTGGAGACATCCATGCCCTGGCCCCAGGATGCTGTCCGGGTCCCCCCAGTGTGGGTGCGATGCAGCTGTTGTGGTGTGGCAGTGCTGGAGGCATCTCTGACACAGCCCCCCAGTCCAAGGCACACCCCGTGTGTGCTGTGCAGGGGTCAAAAATGATGGGGAACTGGGGCAAATGTGGTTTCATGTTTTCCTGCTGCCAGAGTACTGAAAGTCACGCTCTCACAGAGACAGAGGGCTCATGCAGTCACACGTGGGCAAAGACAGAAAGGAAGGAGCAAGTTTCATACTTCGCTGGGGCACTTGGAAAGCATTTGCTGCTGTTGTAAATTTACTCCCAAGATGGCCAAACCTGTGGCTTCTGGTTCACCTGTGAGTTCAGAGGGAAGAAAGAAGAAAGACAATATTTATGTCAACTTCACTCAGGCTGAAAATATTTCTTTTAGGTTCCTGGCAAGCCAAAAGCCTCCTGACACCCTGGCATTGTGTTGCATCAGGGGTCTACATGGTTTGATTTTGCTTTCAGATGAAATCATAACATTTCCCAGCTCGACTCCCAAGGCAGATCTCCTTCCAATCCGTAAGATACTTCTGAACTCCTGCATGAGGGCAGGGAGGAAGACACTGGCCAGTGACACAGCTGCCTCCTGGCTGCCTGAGACTGCCCAGCTGGGGGAGCATGAGATCCTGTCCCCCTTCACCAGGGCACTCAGCTTTGCAGATGGAAGCTGCCTCTGGATTTCCAGCTAGAGAGATATTAAAGGTAAGAAAGGAAGATAAAGACTGAAATTAAACCTAAAACATAACTTCAAAGGACACAACAGTTAAGCTTCTAGAGGAAATGTCTGAACTCTAGGGATTTGATTTGGTGAGTGGCTGCAAGTGAGAGCTTCCCACTGGACCTGAATTCGGTGGCAGGGGAACTCTGCCTCGGAGCACAACCTTACTTTTAATTACTTCCAGCTAAATCTGTATGAAGTAATTGTGTACTACTAAACGATCTCACTCGGCGTAAGATAACTTTACTTTCATTATTCTTATCCTGTGTAAATGAGACACATATCCACTGGCTGTTTTGTAAATAACCTCACTGCCTCACCTGTGCCAAGGGGTGGCCCTTCTCTTTCTGCTTCGCCTTCTCACCTCTGATGCCTTTTGGCTACGTTTTCTCCTGTCAGCAAGCCTAAAGCCAAGTAAAAACACGCTGCCTGCAGTAGTCAGTCATATTTTCTAAGCCACTGCTTACACTGCTGTCTTATTGTATCTGCTCAGGTAACTCTATCCGAGCAGGGAATGCTGAGCGAGATGCTCTGATCCACCACAGGAGCTGAGATTAGGTGCTGGTTCTTCACACTGTGCATTTCTGCACATGCTGGATCGTCATAAGCTGCTCTAAAAAGTTAACTGGGTACATGAGCTTGTGAACCCAGCCCTAGAGTTATAATTCGGAAGTGAGTGATTAAATTTTTGACTTACAATAAAGCTGGCTTAGAATTATAAAGTCATGGAATGGTTTGGGTTGGAAGGGACCTTAAAGATCATCTAGTTCCAACACCCCTGTCATGAGCAGAGACACCTTCCACTAGACCAGGTTACTCAGAGCTTCATCCAACCTGGCCTTAAACACTTCCAGGGACGTGACATCCACAGCTTCTCTGGGCAACCTGTTCCAGTGCCTCACTCCCTCGCAGTAAGGAATTTTTCCCTAAAATTTAACTTAAACCTACTCTTTCAGTTTGCATCTATTCCTCCCATGTCACTACGTGCCCTTGCAAAAAGATTTCCCCCCATCTTTCATGTAGGGTCCCTTCAGGTACTGGAAGGATGCAATTAGGTCACCCTAGGCCTTCTCTATTCCAGGCTGACCAAACCCTGTTCTCAGCCTTTCCTCACAGGAGAGGTGCTCCATCCCTCTGATCATCTTGGTGGCATCTCTCTTCCTTTTTTGCATTTCCCTCCTCCCTGTCAATGTGCACAATCTTGCACAGCAGTGTGGATATCCTGCGAGGCAGATCCCGTGGGTGTGCTGATAAATCTCCGTGGCCTCTCTGCCCAGTGCCCCCAGCTGGGATATGGACTGTGCTCACCGCTGCGCTGAGCTCCTTGGCCACTGATCAGGCTTAGGGGCTCCTGTGCTTTCATGTCAATGCTGCTTTCCCAGGCAGCTTTGTGTGCAATGCCTGATATGTTAATACCAGCAGGCACAATGTGCTTCAGAGGAAGTATCCACAACATTTTCCCTCGGGCAGAAAATTCCTCTCCGCAGAGGGAACCAGTTACCCTGCTTTGTTCTGGCAGCTGGAGGCTAATGGTGGCCAGAGGGTGGCCAAGATGTGCCATGCTTGGGAGTCTTGTGGTGATTTTGGTGATGTGGTTCATGTGGATTTCCTCTGAAGGCATTTCTCTGAGGTTTCAGGTTAGGAAACTGCCCCAGGAATGCTATGAGCTCTGTACAGTTCCTGCTAAATCACTGGCCAAAATCATCCAAACGTTTCTTGAAAGGTTTCAGACTTCAGAACATAGGGATGATGTTTGTGGAGCTGGTGGGGTGATCCCACAAGAAAAGTCCTGCTGGTGCTCATGCTGCACCAGCACCATGGAGTACCTCCAGCCATCGAGGCTGCAGAGTGGCTATTCCCACATCATCAGTGTTTTCTGGTACTTCCTCACATCAAGCTTTGCCCTGCAGAAGCTCAGAGACTTCTAGGATCCTGTTGCCAGTAGCCATCAACTACTTTGGGAAATGGATTGAAAATCCTGTGGCCCAGTGGAGTCTGTTTTAGGCCTGGGGTGTCGAGGCTGAGCAGAGCCCAGCAGGAATGGTATTTCCATGGTGTGCCCATGGAGGGTAGCAGGACTCCCCAGAGGAACCCATCTGGGGTGCCACCCCCCAGTGATGAGCTGGGCAAGAGCGGGGCTGAGGCTGGTGCAGGGGTGCCCTCCCAGCACAATACAGTGTGAGTGGGAGGAAAGGGGGGCAGAGCAGCAGCCAGAGCAGAGAAACCATCTCAGTCACGGTGCCTTTCTGATGGCACCACGTCTGGCACCCTCACAGTGGGGCCTTTGCGCTTACCCCACACAAAGAAGATGAAATACCAGTCATCTGGAGAAAGAGGAGGAGGGAAAATAGCATGGAAAAGGGAATCTCCGGGAGAGGGAGACATTTCTGCTGGGAGAAGTGGAGCAAGGAGGATGGCTCTTAGAGTTGCCAGGCAGGGAATTGCCGTTTGCACAGAATCACTGTGGAGACTGGCACCAACTCTCCCTCTTGTGGGCATTTCCCTCGGCTTTGTGTAGAGTCTGGCAGCTGCCGGTACTGCCAGCAGCCCTGAACCTCTCTTGGCTTCATCCTAATGAGATGGTTCATAACTCCTGTATTAAATACCCATGTGAGTTAGGCCAAGAGGGTGGCCTGAGCTGCACAGCCAGCACCTGGAGTGCCCTGGCATCGTGCTTATCACTCAGCAGGTGAGAGGCACATCTCTCTCTGTGAAATGAAGCACCCGAAAGCAGAACCTATAAAAAGGGAGCAGCAGATATGGAATCAATGACTTCTCATACTCACTCGTTGCAGGTCAGACTGGCCAGGACTACACTTTCCTGCTTTCCTCTACTTTGCTCAAGTCGGTCTTTTTAGTTTGTTTAAAAAACCAAGCAAGCCAAAACCTACTCATGTTCCCATCTGAATTTCCACCTGAATTCCTCCCATGCCCCAAATATTCCCTCCCAGCCCAGACTGTGCTCATGGATGAGACATTTGTATTACATGTTTCTTGACACAAAAGGTCTGCCTGCTTTGTCTGGTCTATCTGCAGTCCCATTTATTTTCTTGACTTTTTGATTTGTGGTCCCAGTGTGTCCTTGTCTGTTTTTCGTTTATGATTTGGACCCTCTCTGCCCCAATAAATAGGTGAGGCCTCGTATGTCTTCCTGTGAGGGCCAACAAACCTCTCTCAGCTTCATGAGCTGTAGGTCTACAAGAGCAGCAGGTAAACGCTGGCCTTTTGCTCAGGAGGATAATAAATCCAGTGTAATTTGGCCCTTGCTGTAACTCACAGACAAGTCACAAAATTAGCACTGAAACACAGAGAAGGAACATGGATTCGTTTAGAGCAGAGTCACCACGTGGAGCAAAATCTCTGCTGCAGCTGACGGGGAAGGAAATAAAAGGACTGCAGGCTAAGATGAGCAATTTCTAGACAGATGCTGCCACAGACCAGCTGGATCCGACCAGCTGCGCCACCAACACTGGAGCACTTAGCAGGAGGAGGAAGATCAAAAAATAAAACCATGGTGTTTGAAAAACTCGCAATTAAAAAGGACCCAGAGATGGGAGCCCTGCGTGTGCAGAGATCTTTGAGGGTAATGGAGCTTCATTTTTATTGTTGGTTTGGTTTTTTTTAGAATGAGCACGCCTTAAAGCTGTTCATGAATGGTTAGAAACTGATTATCGGATTTTTGTCTTTGTGCATTGGCTGATCTTCTGCTAAGTCACCAAGTCAGCAGGTTGTTTTAAACAGTTTGACCTAATAAGGCTGCAGCCATGTCTGAAGTATATTTTGGGGAGCATGTATAAGAGGATTAACAAAAATTATGAACTCATGAAGAATTCTGCCTATGGCTGTTAAATGCAAGCATGCAAATATAACCTTGAGAAGTCCTTTAGCCTCAAGTTGCTGTGATGGAATAGAGCAGCTCCTGCTTCTTACACTTTGCCTGGGCATCTGCCACTAGTGCTGTTGGGGGAAGAGGCCAGATGAGCTGGCATGAGTTGTCCATGCATCCTGTGTATGTGAGATGCTTACAGGTGAGCTTTCCAAAGCTGTCGTGACCGGGACATGTAACCCTAACATGCATCCCCGGACCTCAAAGAGCTGGGAGGGCTGGCCAGGCTGAGCATTTGTCAGGTATGCTGTGTTACACTCGTACCACTACCTGAGGAACCACTGGACCAGTATTCTCAGCAGAGGTGAAATCTTACAGTACTTGTGGTTTTTGTGCCAGTATCTTGCAGCCAGCAGCAAGCCCCACCACTGTGGTTGTCTTGCCAGCACGGCCCTGAAGTGGACAGGGCAAAAGATCTGTCTGCAAGCCCAGCAAAGGAAACAACAGGGAGGAGATGCAGAACAGAGACCCCACCCCAACTGAGTGGTCAATGTTCTGCTCAGGCAGCCAGGCCACAGGTGCTGTGTTGAGGGTGCTCACTGCTGCCCGGTGCTGATCAGCTTGAAGAAAACTGATTGTTTTGCCAAGTTTTTTTTTTTTTCAGAGGGATCAGTTTTCCTGTAGGAGTTCCCGGTAAGACCAGCGGAGCACAGAAAGCACTACTGGATTAGGGGCTGCTTAAAACTGGTGCTGCTTCTCAGAAGAGAAAAAGTCCCGGTTGTTCCTCTCCTCCCTAAGGGTGCACTTGGTGTTGGAACGATAATGCAAAATGAGACCTTGAACTTTGAAAAGGGCCAACTGCAGCTGGAAGCGAGAACCTGCTGGAGCTCATTAAAAGGCAAGTGTAAACATCAATAAAAACAAGGGGTAGATCTTGGCTTCCCCACAGGCTCTTATCTTGCAGAAGCTCCGTGCTTTGTGGATGAGAGGTTGTTTTGCCTGCAAAGGGAATGAAAACGTGCATCTGTTTTCTCTCTTTTCGCCCCATGAAACTCAGGCAAAGGGAAACCCTAATCTGTATGTGCTCTGTTCCACTAGTCAGACAGTGCTGCCTGGGGTTTTGGAGGGTGGCTCCATGGGTGTTTCTTCCACAAAGGATGCCTGTGTAAGTATCTCTGCCTCCCCATCCCCCTCTGCCAGCATGCGTTGGTCCAGCTGTGTGACAAACCAGACCATGGAACTTATCTGGCTTCAAAATACACTCTCCAAAAGATAAACACAGTTACTTCAAACTCAGACCAGCTCCTTAATCCAGCCCTCAGCCTTCATTTGAAGCCCTCGTCTGGCTCTGCACAGGCATCATGGGGTGGGGGAGGATCTGCTGTTATTGCCTCCAAATCCAATTTAAAAACATGCACAGCCTCGTATTAAGTGCTGGTAGCTTGAGGGCCATTGCCTGCCCAGTGGGCCGAGAAGGAAATTTGCAGCTGTATCACCAGTTTTACCATGCAGTGATGGGCTTTCCCACTCTTTTTTTGGGAGGCTAAGCTGTGCACTGTGTGCTGAGGCCCGGTGCCTCCTCTTCTTCGAGGAGCAGCTCAGACAGGAGGAACCATTCATTGCTGAGAGAGTTTAACCAGCAGCCAGGCCCTGCTGGCTCCCTGCAGACTCTGGGCATGGCTGTCGGTGTGTCCCAAGGAAGGGAGGGCTGCACACACGGCACTGTTCGCACAGTGGCTCAGCTCTGGCACTGCCGAGGCTGCTCTTGCTCTGGTCTTGGCCATGCTGCAGTTGCTGCTGCCTTTGCAGGCACCTGAGCACCTCTCCAGCAGCACCCAGCCATGCCCAGAGTGCACCCCATATCTAATACCGCAGGGAGCCTTGCAAGGCACCACCCATATGCCCAAGGCACTGGGAAGAGGAGAATGAGGACATTCTCTGGCATAAGGTATGGGGTGGGGAGCAGCCACCCCTTCCAGCTGCCTGGATTTCATCTAATCTGGTCATTAAATCCCAGCCTCAGCCATGCTGTAAACATCTCTGTTGCAGCTTCCTGTGGGTAGCTCCGAGCTGCAGAGCTCAGGGTGGCAGGCAGACACCCAGTACTGAATGCAGGCTGATTGCTTGACCTTTTTTGCCCATATGTGTTTTTGTGGCCTTGCCTTTCTCAGTTGTCCTTCAGCAGGCTCTGGTTACAATATTTTATTGATGATGAGGGACAAGGGAGAACTTCCTCTCTTGCTTTAGTGTTTCAGTGAGCAGTACACAAACCCTTGAGTGCCAGTACGGTGTTACGAAGTCTAATCCACCTGAAGGGACTGCTGCATGCCACATTTCCCACTGACTCCTAGAGATCTCCAGGGTCTCACTGGTATAACCCATGTTCTTACTTCTAAATGATAATTTTCTCCTTTTCCTCCTGGGTGGGCAAGGCTTTAAAATCTGCCCGTTGTTCTCTAACCATATTTCTTTAACTGCACTCACAGTTTCCCACACAAAATCCTCAGTCCTTTTGTGCTCTGCATTCCCAGTCCTTCAGAGAAAGTTTGCATCCCCAGAGAGAGCTGCTGCAGCCCCAGAGACAGCCTCAGTTTCTGTATTGTAGCCTAAATATTCTTGTCCTGGATTGCCCTGCTGCTTCCCTGCACGTTCTCCCACTGAATGCAAGCCCTGGAGTCTGCAGTGTCTTGTTTAGCCGAGATAAACATTCTGTCCGGGTGCTGTGCAGTGTCACACACGTTGTGAGATGCCTCAATAACTGCACAGGAGCTGTGGGTCGTGCCTGTGTTTTGTCTGATGGTCACCAAAGGCTGGATCCTGTGAGCACCAAAGCAAAGGCTGCCTCCGACTTATGGCATAGGGCATGATCCCTGAGAGAATCCATGCGAGATACTGGTAAATACACAGCACAGCTCTGCAAACTCACAGCCCAAATCTTGTCCTGATGCTGAAATCTTATGCTCCTAGTCCTTCCTCTTCCTTTTAAGCAAGCGGGTCAGGTCACCTCTCAGCTGCTGAAATCCATCAGTGTGCAGGAGGCCTGCCTGGAGGCGTTGCTAAGAATAGTGTCTAAGAACAAGGGGAAGAGAGGAGTGAGCCTGGAAGGCATTTGGCCGCTGCCATCATCAGTTAGACTCCACCTCACTTCCTACAAGCAGTGGAGGCTGCACACCACTCAGTTTCGGATGGTGCTCTTATGTGACAGTCTTCTGATTCTCAGAGAAGTGAAGCCAACGGCAGGGCTGTAGAAAAGCCAATGCTCTTGCCCTGCTGTGAGATCCCATTACTGTATCCCTCACCTCTGCAGCTAAAGCTGCTGTGAGTGCAGGGGTCTCACCTGTCTGTCTGCACGGGCTGAGCTGCAGGCTCCTGAAACAAAGCTCAAATGAATCTCTCAGAAGCAGCCGTGTTTCAGCAAAATGCCATAGAAACCACAGCTGCGTTACAGAGGGCCTTTTTCCTGGCATTATGCAAGAGGTAATTATGTAAGTTGTTGTTATATAATATTCCTGGCTTTTTCGGAGTGCCAGCCTCCCCCTGACCACAGCAGCGTGTATTACTCACGTCACAATCACGCTTTATACAACCCAGGCTCGCAGCAGAGCTGGGGCTGCTGTCATCACCACTCCCAGCCATGGGACCCTTGGCTGCTCTCAGGGCTTTTTAAAAATTGTGTCGTGGGGGGAAAAGCTCATTGAAAAGAAAAGAAGTATTTGATCAAAATATCTGTTTGTTCCTCTGAGACGTTTTGCTGTGTAAGCACACAAGATGGTTTGGGTTGTTTCTTGAGGAAGGACTGGATTTTGGAACATCTCTGTCTCTTCCTTGCGGGAAAATTTAATTCTCAAACCTACTTCAAATGAAAAAGAAATCTATGATTTCTGCCAGTGCCTCTCTCTTGGGTGCCCACTTCCTCACTTGCAGCAGGTCTGGCTGCAGAGGAAGCACAAGGCTGGAGCTGTTCTCTTAACCACCAAGGCAGTGAGGGGCACTGCTGGGCTCTCCAGCATTCACTTTCCAGCCCGGGGTTGGATTTCTGTCTTCACAACAGTGACGCTCTAAGAAAAAACTTGAATGCGGTCAAACAAACTTGGATCTGGTCCATCCCTGTGGCTGCTGTGTGTTCCTCTGTGCCTCCCAGCTCTACCTGGGTGACTGAGGCCCACAGTAATAACTACAAAACAGCTGGTGTTTCTGAAACCATCCCCAAGAGGCAATCCCTTCTCTTTCACTGGTGTGTCTGTGGGCTCAAGCAAGTCATAGAACTTCTTTCATCCCTCATCAGTGGGGAGGATAAGTGGCTTTTCTGTCCATGGAATTGTGGCATGGTCTAAATTCATTAATACGTGTAAGGTTTGCCAGCTGTGGAGCAAGGCAGAGGTGGGACTGCACCCGATCTTTTGCCAGAGATGGCTCTTCACCTGTCTGCTGAGCCTGTAAAGTGGGGGGACCTTTCCTAAGCACCTTTTGGTAGCATTTTTGGGTACAAACAAGCCCCACGAAGTCTCTAGAACAGTATTTCTCCTCGGCAGTACCCTGAGTCTCGTCTGTGGCTCTACTGCTGTCCCATGGGATCTTCCTCTGCCCCCATCCCACCACCCCAGCCGTCCGCAATATCAAGGCTGGGGGTAGGGGGCAAGGCACAGCATCCCAAGTGACCAATAACGATGTCTCTACATCCCGCGCTGAAAACGAGCCCCTTACAGAAGTTCTGCACCCAGCGCTGCAGTCCTGCCGGCCCTGGGGTCCCTGTCCTGCCTCCGAAATGAGAGGACTGCCTGTCGGCCAGCTCCCCGAGCCTCCAAATCGCGGCAGGGGCTGGGAGGCGTCCCCCGGTGGCTGCGGCTCCGTCTCCCGTGGCCACGAGGTGGCAGCAAGCCCTGGCCCACGGGGCCAGAGCCGCGGCACCTCCGCCCGGGCCGGGCCGGGCAGCGCGGGGGACCCGCGCCGGGCACCGAGCCCCAGAGCGGCCGCGCCGGGAGGGACCCCGAGTCACCCGGAGCGGCCCGCCCTGCCCAAGCAGGGGCTGCTCGAGCACGTCCACCCGGGGGGCTTTGCAATGGGGTGAAAGCGGCCGCCCTGCGCTAGCGATGCACCCCAAAACCTGGCCAAAAGCATCCAAGGTCCATTTATGGTGGTTTAGTGAGAGTGCTTCGTGTATGGGTGCAGAGGCACAGCCACGTGCGCCAGCACGGCTCCGGTGTGGGCAGAGCTGCTTGGAACAGGCTATTCAGTCACCTGGTGCGTTTTAAAGGAGGCAGCCAGTATGCCGGCTCTCTGTGGTTTGTGTTTATCCAGATGATTATGCAAGTGATAGATTTTGCCCCAAGGGGAAGACAAGAGGCCTGTAGGTACTAAAATGTTATGTCCTTTTCACGGCTGCAGGGTTGAGGGGTGGTCTGGTGCACTATAAAGCTTTTAGTATTTCTGTAGACTATTTATTTAAGCTCTAGGGAGAAGAGCTTATGATTTCATTTCATTACTACTTTGCTTGCAGAAAAAAGCAATATGGAATCTCATATTCTTTTTAAGTCTTCTGACCATTTAATGTTAATGTCCATACCAGGACTTTTGGCTTCACAGCCCTGGGGAAAGCTACAGAGAGCGAAGAGGCAACCAATTTCAGATGAAGTTATTACAGCAACTGCATAGTTCCAGCTTGGGGAATATACAGAGCTCGGTGCATAAGCAGCAGCCTCTCATGTACCGGGAGCACGTTCCTGTTGTGTCTGAAATGTGTGTAAACCAGTAAGGTCAGTGTTCAGGATCCTGCCCAAGCCTGGAAGGGTACAAATGCTTCATTACTGCTGTGAGGACTTGGGCAGTGAGGTTGCAGATATGTGATCTCTCCCGTCTCAGCCTGGTGCTGTGGAGAACTGCCCAAGGAATGAGTTGGAGGAGTACTAAGCTCTATTCCATCAGTTTAGCTTAGTTTGGGTAATTGGTAGTGACCTGGTGTTTTCACAGGTAAATCAGGATGAAATCTAGGAGTGTTGGATGTAGATTTTTGGATGTGAAGCAAACTGGTGCATAGAGGAGATGGAAGGGAAGGATTTCAGAGTCACAAGTTGACTTGGCTGAACATAATGGCCAAAGTGTCCTTACCTCTAGGCTTAGATGCCAGCTGACACTTCCACTGGGCTTTTGCCACCATTCTTACCCACAGTATTCCCTTTAAACCTCTGTGTTTCTAAGGGGTATGAGGCTCTGTGCCTCCATCATCCTTGCTGCCCAATTACCATTGTATGCAAGGCTGGAGCAGGGAACCTGTAGAGAGTGGAAGGGTGCGGAGGCAGTGAACCACCTCAGGTCCTGCAGCACTGTGGAAGAGGCTGTGGGCTTGAATGCTCTTCTCTGGAATCCCAAAGCGTGTGTCTTTAGCCTATGGTTGATATTTCTTGCCTGCTTTCTCCTTGGAAACATCCAGAGGTATCAGGATGTTCAGGACAGCAGTGCTGGCTGGGCTTTATCAGCTGACTGCAGCCACCCCTGGAAGGGACCAGTCACCCCACTGGTGTGCCAGGCCATTACCAGTCCCAACAGGGAGGGAGGAGAAAGTCTGGGAGCTCTCCCAAAGCATACCCATGTGGTTTGTCAGCTCAGTGGCTTTTCCATCCAACACCGAAATTTGTTTGGCTTGACAGAAGTAGCTGGAGACCAGAACTTCTGGCTGGCTGGGTGTTGAACTTTACTGTGTCCTTGTGTCTCCGGTCTGCTGAAAATTACTTTTCTGGCTCAGCTGTACAACTGTTGGCTCCAATACTCAGGTTCAGCCATCAGCTAATCCTAGGTGTTTCCCAGAAGAGCAGGCAGCAGGATCCCAGCAGGCAGATGTGGGAGAACTGGCTCCCATACAGCTTTTATCCCCTCTGTCTTCCTGCAGCAGGTGGGGAAATGACTGGGCTGCTTTGAATATGGTTATCTCTTAAGGGCATGTCACAAGTGGTGTGTTACCCCAGGAGAAAAGGATGGTGAGATCATTATGGGAAAGGAAAGGCCTCTGGAGTGATGGAGTCAATGCTGGTGGCTGACCCAGCCTTTTCTCCTGCCTGCCCTTGGCAGGCCAGGGGAGAAGGAGTTAGGGCAGCCTTGCAGATGACAGTGCACTTTGGGAATCTCCTGCTATAAAGCCTGACACTGTCTTGGGAACCTGGGACAGGCTCCTGGCACAGCATTCCGGCAGTGCCCTTTCTGTCTAGAGTGGGACCTGTGCCAGTCCAATACGAAAAGCAGAAATGATGCCATCAGTGGCACCCACAATAGTACCTGACTCAAAATAGCTTCCTAGGAAAAAACACGGAGGCTGATTAGGTTAGACAAGCCTGAAAGAGAGCAAGAAGTCCAGCTGATGAGTGACAGGTGTAGGTTTGTGGGCAGGGGCTATAAATCCCACGGGTGAGCTCTCCAGCTACCCTTTGGGGAAAGGCAAACGGCTGCAGGAAGCACTCGGGAACTGTCTTTGGTGAACCATGGGGCTCAGTGACCAGGAATGGCAGCAAGTCCTGACCATCTGGGGAAAGGTGGAGGCCGACCTTGCTGGCCATGGCCATGAAGTTTTAATGAGGTAGGCAAGAAGCTTCAGTTCTAAGAGTAAAGCTGAGAGCTTTTGATGAGAGACACGTTTGTCAGTGTTTATTTCAACGAGGTGTTTTCTTTCTTGTACGTTGGTGGTTTTTCCATTGCTATCATCTCAGTTAAAAGTTACTCACTGTGCAAAGTGGCTGTGCTTCTGTCTCTCCATCTCTCTATGGCTGCAGGAGCAGACCAGTGCTGCTTTTAACACATGGCTGTGCTTTGTCTCTCTGCCTCTGGTAGCTAAGCTCTGCTTTGGGTCCTCATTTCCCAAGCACTACAGTGAGAAATGCTGGAGTGAACTGTGTGTCATGGGGCTTCAGATGCTCTGCAGAAAGGATGTGGGGAGGCAGGGAAGGCGAGGAACATCACCTCTGTGGCAATTTTCTTGGAATCTATTTCAGTAAAATTAACCGTGTAAAATTACCTGAGTATTTCCCTCTCCCCACCTTAGTCTCACCTGGCAGAGCCCTGCCCATCCTGCTTTTTGGCCAGAAATCTGTGTGGTAACACTTGTCCACTACCTCATGGTGAATTTGACATCCAAGTATGAAATGAGGCACATCCTTCCCCTTACGTCCCTCCTCCGTGATTCCGGTGTCCGAAGTGCTCATGAGGTCTCCAACTGAGAGGACCCAAACCTCCATGTTGTCCTTGTGATCCTGGCACTCGGAGTGGTGAACACCCCAGATACTGAAAAATGGGAAAGAACATTAGGTGGACATTGGAGCCTAGCCTGCCCCTTAAGACCAGAAGGGATGCAGATTTTGAGGAGATTCTCTTCAGCTCTCCCCTCAGACTGTGCACACCCAAATGTGCTGGAAGGGTACAGACACTGAGGAGAGTAGTGGGGGGTTTTCTACCCTAAGCATGGCTAAAGCAAGGGGCCCACACCACCAGGCATATCCACTACAAAGCTTTGAAAAATGTTTTTCACAGATGAGCCAAAGCAAGGGGCTGTTTTCCTTACCTCCTTTATCATGTCCCAGATCAGCTGCCATTTGATGGTAAGGGAGTGGGAATGGAGTGGGTGGAAATGTGATGGCTTTCCCCTCATGTGGTTCAGAGCAGGCATGCTGGAGGGGTAGCAGGAACCTGAGCCATCCTCACCCATCCATCTCTGAGGTGGCTACTTTGGCTCTGAATTTGCCACATGATAGTAAAAGCAGTTCCAAATGAAAAAGTAAAACCATTTTTCTTGCAAATGTCACAGAGTAGAGCATGGCATTAAATAAATAGATGCCACCCTGTGACTTTGTGCTCCCCTGCCAACCCAAGTCTCCTCCAAGGAGTTTCTGAGGGAGGAGAGAGGCAAGGGAGAGAGTGGGAAAAAAGGTCAGGAACCAAACTCCTCCATGTCTGCAGTCATAGGGTTTGGGGGCACAGTAAACTCTCCCATCCAGATGATGTTCAAGAACACATGACCTCCAGATGTAAGAGATCTGAGGCTGGGGGCTGCTCCTTTTTTTTTTTTTTTCCTATGAGAAGCTTGTAGAGTTCTTCTTTCCTGGTTGACAAATGATGGGCTCATAAGAGAGTTCTTGTGAGAGGCAGTGGTCTACAGGTTGGCTCCTCAGCAACAGCAAATCAGTGTAGACAGGTGGTTTGGTTTTGGTTTTCCTTCAGATGAATACAAGAACTCACCTCTCAGTACCATGACCAGCCTTGGCTCTTGTCTCTGTCTTAAAACAGTTGACATAATGCAGGGAATGGGTGCTAAAGAGTCAGCAGAACTATATGGAAAAAATACAGACCCTTGCTCTGTTGCTCTAGTTGGACATGTTTAGGGCAGTGTCTCTGTCGTGACTGGAGGGAATGGAAATAGACAGTGGTGATCATCTTAGGCATGGGTAAGAAGATGGGATTAAAGTAGATTCAGTACTCAATGGGAGGTATGTCAGGAGTTTCTGCTCTCCAAAGTCCCTCTACTTTTGTCCACAGACTCTTTAAGGACCATCCTGAGACCCTTGATCGCTTTGAAAAGTTCAAAAACCTGAAGACCCCTGATGCGATGAAGGGCTCTGAAGATCTGAAGAAACATGGAGTTACTGTTCTTACCCAACTGGGCAAAATCCTGAAGGCGAAGGGTAATCATGAGGCAGAGTTGAAGCCTCTGGCTCAGACCCATGCAACCAAGCACAAAATCCCTGTCAAATATCTGGAGGTATGGAAAAGGGCAGAGTCTCAGTGTCTGATGTGTAGTGAATGTGTGCAAGACAGCTATGTGAGAGCTGTGCTTTTATTTACTGATGACTAGTTGGACTTCAGTGAGCTCTCTCGCAAGTCCAAGGTCTGTGTGTACAAGCAGGAGGAGGCACAGAAAGGCCTCATGGTATGCAAATGGTATGTGAATATCCAAGTTTAGATTTCCCATTCCAAACACCACACACAGTCTGACCAGCTCTTGACAGCAATAAACCAGCCCATGCAGCCTTTGCATGCCTGGGAAACTGTATTACATAAGCCCTGTCAGTGACTGGACACAAGGGACATACAATTTTAGAGTAAGCCCTGGAGGATCCATTGGAGACCAAGACCCATAAAATGAAGTGTTATACAAACACAGGGCATGAATTTGCAGACTTAATGGATGAGGCAGACAAAAAGTGGGAGGGGCCATGGTCTACTCAAGGTCATGAAGCAGATCAGCGTCAGAGCTAGGAATAGAGCCCAGTGCTTCTGCCTAGCCCAGGCTCCTTGCATGCTAGACCTCACTGTCTCTCCAGAGGCTGCAGGAAGGGCTACTGAATTAGCTCAGAGATATTTCCAGGCTCTGCAACCTATTTCCTAGTCTGGCTTTTCTGAAAATAAACGTTGAGTGTCCCTTCAGTTTTTCTTTCTCTCTTTCCTTCCTCACAGTTCATCTCTGAAGTCATTATCAAGGTCATTGCTGAAAAACACGCTGCAGACTTTGGGGCTGATTCCCAGGCTGCAATGAAGAAGGCTCTGGAGCTGTTCCGAAATGATATGGCCAGCAAGTACAAGGAGTTCGGTTTCCAGGGTTAGCACATACGCACAAAGGAACACCACAATGGAGGGCCTGGCCACGCATCTTTCCCCAGCACTATTTTGGACATCTCACAATTGGCCATCTCTGATGTGTGGGAAAGCTTTGATGAGAGGCCAAGAGTCACTCCCGGCAGCATAGAGGCACTCAGAGCGATATCCATGATAAACTGTCGTTTCCTGGCTTAATGTATGCAAAAGAAATATTCTGCTTTCTTAGGAAAAATAACATTAGGGGTTATCTGTGAGCTTCAGCCTATCTCATCCCCTTTCTCTCTCTCCCTGAAACTCAGTCTCATCTGAGAGGCAAATGGCATGGCCAAAGATGAAGGGACGTGGAGGATCAAGGGAAGTGTTGAGTGTGGTGAATGAGTGAAGGAATGACTCAAATGAGAGATGTGAGAATGGGAAGCAGGGACACAGCATCCCATTCCTCCCACAGGTGAGACTGTTAGCAGGTTACTATGGAGAGCTTCCAGCACAGTATTACCTTGCTTTGTGGGAGTGAATGCAGCCAGTCAGTCTCCAGTGCCTGCCAGCTCTGGAGGGTTTAGTTATTAAACTTACATTAGCAAAACCAAAAAGAGCAGTACTCCCTGTGATCTGTAGGCTTCTAGCAGCCGCCACTATGTGTCTGAAGGTCTGTTGCACTGGGAAGTGAAGTATGTGTTTCTCAGAAAATAAAAATCCCTGCACCAGAGTCGTGTGTTTGCTCCTGGCTGTACAAACACTCCAGTGAGATCTAGGGGAGAAGGAGAAAGTGGAAAGGCGTTTTGCATACATATCTGGCTGCGGTGCAACCTGCACTGTCAGTCCATGACCTGAGAAGCACGTGGTATCTGTCTTAGCCAGGGACTCGGGGCACTCAGATGTCACCGTGGGGACATGACCTGATTACCGGACCTCGCAGCAGGAGACAGCAGCCTCAGCTCAGTGCCTTGGAGCTGAGAAGTGCTCCCTGACTAAAGGCCGTGGCTGCTGTTCCGGGGCAATGTGGTGAGGGAAGGTCCCTTGCTTATTTATGGGGTGGTGGCGTGTGCAACCGAGTCCCGGCAGCAACACAGTGCGTTGCTCTCTCCAGACATTGGAAAGGAGGGATGATCAGCTCAGGAGGAAGGTTGCAATGGCAGCATATGCTCTAAAGACCCAAACTCTGGTCTTTGCAGCCTTTTGAATTTTTGCTGAGGTGCCTCTGCAGTGCTTGCTGCACTGTGTTTGAAGATGTACACCCACATCCTGTGGAGGACCTTAAGGGACAGACATAATGGCAAGATGCCTCCCTCTGCCTGTTGCACTCTCCCCATCCCAATACCAGGGGGTTGTGGCTAGGGGAAATGCATGGAGGTGACACAGCTGCTCCTTTTCGGTGTGGAGAAAGCAATGTGCCGTACCTCACAGAGACAGTGTGAGGGCAAGCACAAGAAAGAAAAATGAGGTGCTCAGTAACAGGAGCTACTAGCAGGACCTAGTTCAAAGTACTCCCTGCTACACTGTGTGCAGTGGAGACAGTGAAGGAGCCACCAGCTCCCTTAAAAATCAATCTTGAACCAGCATGATCTGCTGTGTCTTTGGTCAGGGCAAGGGCCACAAGAATTCAGCCTCTGAAAGGAGAAGGAACAATAAATTCCTTCCCAGAACAGTGCATATCTGATTTCTTGCTGTTTACAAATCCTCACTTTACCTCTGGGAGCTTGCTTGGTGTTTCAACCTTTCAGAGGGGGTCACAAAGGCATATGCTGTCACCTAGATGAAGTTACAGCCAGGTGGTCCCTGGCTTAAGCAGTGTGCTTCGTCTGACTCCAGTCTAGTCTGTCTGGTTTTGTGGGGAGGGCAATATATTTAATTAAGGTCTAGGATTGCTTGTCCAACACAATAAGATTTCCTGCCAGTGACAACAGACTCTGCTTTAGGATTAAAAGCTCTGCTATAACAGCTGCCTCCGTCAGTCTGAGTGGGACTGGAGTTGTCTAGATATTTTTATGTAGGGCAGTGTGGTGGAGGAGGGAGGGTTTGCATTTGTGTTGTGCCTAGTTACGGGTTATTAGGTACCTGAACTAAATGCCAATCCATTGGGAGCACTGACCTTCTCTCTGCCTGCCTTACCCTGCTGTGTCAGTGCACTAGGGACCATCCTGAAATCTGCTGGTCAGATGTGGGGCCTGATGGAGGTTTTCTGGCTGTGCCTATGGTTCAGCAAAGATGTGCAAGCTGAGATGAACCAGCACGTTTGGGTACCAATAACAGTGATGGTATCTCCAGCAGGCTCAGTGGGTTGGGGTGCTTGTGCTGAAATCCACATCTTTGCACCTTTGCTACTCTAGGCACAGAGTATGGCCTCGGTGGAGGCCTGACATAACTGCAGGGAATAATTCCCACAGAGTGAGTCTATAAAACTCTTGCAATGGCCCCTGCTTTAAGGACAGGGGAAGTTTCCTAGAGCGACGGTGGGGAAAGGATTTTTTATCTCTGTGCTATATTGATTCAGAGTCTTTGTTGGAGCCCCCCCTTTCACTCTGCTCCTAGCATGTAAAGCTTTTCTGGTTTATATATGGGACAAAGTCCTTCAGAGGAGATAAACCATATCAGCTCAAGCCCAGACATTTTCCTCCTTCCTTTCCAGGAATAGCTTTACATCAGGTGGATGGGTCCCAGGGACTTGTCCCCGGCCCCCCTCCCTGTTGGGACCGTGTGGTGTCACATCCACGTTCCCAGTCACACGATGGGATGTGGATTGTGTGGCTGCCAGCCTCCTCGCCCCAGCACGTACGCACCGACTGCAGCCAGGTCGCGCTTGCGGCCCCTCTCCCTGCTGCGGCTTCCATTGCATGGCAGAGCTTGCCATGGCACCGAGCCAGTGACCTGTCTGAGCTCTCCTGGGCTTTGGTGTCAGACACCAGCCACTCATCAGAATCTCAGATGGGAGGAGCAGGCCCTCACTTCCCAGACGCTGTGCAAATGAGCTGTCAGCCCCAGCCAGGGTGCAACAACACTGCAGGCTGTGCTGCCCGTCCCCCTTGTCTTTCCCTCTGCCTGCTGATCCTGCCTGACTCCAGTACACCTGCCAACATCAAGTGGCACCACCGAACAAGTGCTGGGGGACCCTGGGGACCATACTATTAATCCTGTGATCTGTCTCTTGGTCACCTCAGCAGGAGAAAGGGATAGGGCTCCGGTGACTAATTATGTTAAATATTTAGCACATTAGTATGAAGCTTGTGACATTCTTCATGTTTGCATCTCCCTGCAGGGCTAATGTGAGGAAAGGGCAGGGATGTTTCTAGTCTGTGTAATAGTCACTGAACAGATAAGTCTGGTTTCTGAGAATTGAAACACACAGAGTACCTGAAGGATGTAATGTCTATATGATATTAATTTAATAAGGAGACAAATGCTCACCTATACTACATGCTTTCAGATGAGGATTATTTGTGTCATGATCCCGATGGTTTCTACCACCTGGCCAAAACCTCTTCGGTATGTTATGCCACTGAGGAAAAGAAATGGTGGAACCAGGTGGTTTTTTGATGTAGACATGCTTGCCCATAGCATTTCTTCCAGAAGGTACGTGGCATCAGAGTATGTCCTCCTTCTTCCTAGACTCATTCTTCTCAGGTTTGCTCAAGGCTGCTTGTTCAGGCTGTGCAGGGCGTAACAATCAGAGTCTGTACTGCTCAGACCGAGCGCATACACACAGACAAGCACACACAGACAGACAGACACACACATATTTATACACAAGCACCAGCTTCAAAACACACATCATAGCAAAGCCCATCTGTCTAAATCCTTCAGGTTCCAGCATTCTTGTGTGCCAGTTCTTCATCTGCGAGGATGATCTATATGAGTTCTCACATTGTGTTCAAATGAAGTACAGCCTTGAAATAGCTAAGGTCTAACCAAGTGAGAAGACAGACTATGCAAGGACAGGGCACCTGGAGAGTGCTGGTGGGTAGGAGGGCTGTTAAATTTCATGAAGTTGTGCCAACAGAGTCAAGGAAGTCACCTGGAACTAAGTAAGTGAGAAGAAAAAGCCCAATCAGCCTCTTTTATCTAACAGCCTAATAAATGAGCATTTATGAACGTGAAAGAGTCACAACAATGCAGCGTTCTTAACCACAACATAAATCCTTCCCTCCCCTGTGATCATAGGCACAACAAGCCCATCTCCCAGTCCTGTGACTTCTATAAAATCCTTATCCAAATGTCAGCAAAGGTGACCTTGTGGCTTTTTAAAGCAGTACTTTATAGTCACTTGACTGCACTTTACCAAAGTCCTTTCCCAGTTTGGCTTTCATCGCCTGCAAATAAATAAACAGAACAGGCTGCCTCCACCTTCCCTTCCAGACCTGTAATGACCACCCGTGATAAGCCATGTCAGATAGGCGGGTCTGGGGCTCTCCTGGGCAAGGCAAGGAATGCCCTGGCATGGGGCACACCAGCATAGCTGGTTGTTGCATGGACAAGGCAATGTGTATTTGGGATGGGGAGGGATACATACTGGTGTGTATCTTAGCTGCACTTTATGTCTGAAGGGGAGCTTAAAGGAAATTATGCCTGTTTCCCATTTCCCTTCTCCAAGGAAAGCTCAGTATGAATGCAGCTGCTGGGTGCCCAGTCTTATTTTAGACTGTCCTTAAAGCAGGTTTCAAATGTTCAAGTGTCAGAGCAGATTTGGGTGGAAGACTTTCTGGATTATTAGCGCTTAATTCTCTATGTCTCCATGCTTAGCTTGTGGATCTTCTGTTACTTCCCAGTATGTATAATTAATAGTGCTTTTATTAAGTTTTTCTATCTTCTGTCCTCCCTTAACATGTTTCCTTACTCAAGATAAATTCCAGCATCCAAGCTCTCACCAAAGGGGTGGAAAATTCCTGGAGCTGATACCCTCACCAAGATCTGGGATTGCTCTGCTCAGGGCTTGCATGACATCAGGCTTGTCCTCTTGGCAAGCTTTGGGGTTATCTGGAGAGTTAGCTGATACAGTGTCAAAGTGAGTCTGTGTTTTTTCACTCAGCTGGATGAATAGTCTGCCCTTTGAGGGATGCCATGGATTAACTGTGAGTTGGTCGGGTATAAAGGAGGAAAAATACCACAGAGTTTTGCCTAAACCAGCCATATGGTGTCCCTGCAGAGCCTGTGGCTGAGCAAAGGGTTTGCACCAGTCATGCTCAGACAAGCTGTCCAGAGATGGTGGAAAAGCAGGCAGGGCACACCAAGTGCCACACTTGCAGCTATCCCCCTCTGAGGGCAAATGAATCCATGGGGTTCACAAGGAAGAAAGAAAAATGAAACACAGGTGGGAAATGGAGGCACAACTGCCTCCCCCCAAAGGCTATTTACTCTATGAGTGCCTTCTGCAGAGCAACAGCATCATTCTGACGACTCTTCTGCTGTAATGCAATGGAGAGAGTTTCGTAACTCAAGCTGGTAATTGGTGTGCTTTCGTATGGGAAGAAAGATGGTGTTTTCTCATGGGTCTAACATTATGGATGTGATGCTTTCACAAAGCTGGCCCATAAATCATGAGAAAGAAACTTTTTGTACATTTTGGTTTTGCCCTGATAATAGCATGTATTCCTAATTCAACTAATTCCCCAGCTAATTTTAGCATGTCATGTTTAAGGTGGTGTCACTGTGTCTTTTGCTACGTTCCCTCCACAGCTGAGAAGTGATCCCTCAGTGCATAAAGTCATCAATTTTTTTTCTTTTCAGTCAAAATCCTCTGTCCTGAAATGGAGTTCTTCATAACAGTCACAAATTGCTAGCTCATAACAAGATGAGTAATTAGAAAATAATCCTTCACATATTTGCTGCTATGGTTTTTCTAGTTGAGCAGTGTTGTAGCTTCCTTATCTGTTTTAGATCAGAAACTTGTTGACTGTAAGTGTCATCTGGGACAAGCTCTGTTCTAATTTCTAATGGTAATTAAGAACTCAGTTTCATCCAGTTTAAAACCTTCAGTCTACAAAATACTGAAATAACACCCTTCTTACAATACCCCTGAGTTATTTGCTCTACTGTTCTTAAGCTAGACCTTAGAGGCCTATCTGTGCTTTCCGTCTACAGTACTGTGCAATTAGGCTCATTTTAGAGGGGGTAAACTGAGGCAGAGACAGGCATGAACACATTGTTTTCAGTCTTTTTTCATTCAGCTGTCCACTAGGCCAGGCTGCTGACTGCAGGGCAGTGGATGTTTGTGATTTATTCGTGTAGGAAGACATGTGAAGTTGTGCCATCTGCCAGTTAGCAGTTCTTGCTTTGAAGTGGTTGCGTTTTAGCAGTTGTCAAAGGACATCCTGTGTATAGATGTGCAGTCAAAATGCGGGTGCAGTGTAAATACCCTGCTAGATTACAGATGCTGCATGCAAAGTGAAGTCTTTAGACTTTTGGGCTGAACTTGAAATGAAGTTTTCTGATTATGATTAATGAACTATGGTGGCACTTGCAAGATTCCTAATCTTCTCACTTCCAAAGAAAAAAAGGCTTCCACACTGAGATAATAAAGGACATGGATATCTAAATACGTCACCAGCAGAAGGGAGGTCCCTAAATCCAAGTGTATGAACCTCAGATCTTCCTGTGTAATTATGTACATGCTTACAATTTCATCTGTGATCCCCTCCTTGATTTCTAACATCTGGCCTCTGCTATGCCCAGATTTTCCACCATCTTGGGTGGGTCTAAGCCATCCAGTGTTCATTTGCCTAACTTAATTTATAATCCACAGAAGTGACCTTCTTCTGCCTACTTTGGCAGATCCAGTCATATTTTGCCTACATCCGACCTCCAAAAAATGCTGTTCCAGCTACCTCCATCCAATAGTGGGATTAGTGAACAAGGTTCAGGTGCATGCCTGTTATCACATAGACAACTCATCTCATAATCCTTCAGTCTTTTAAAAGTGAGCTGTGCCTTTCCATTCTGGAAAGGGCTTGCCTTCAGGAGACCAGGTTTCAGTGACTGATCCCTGACTCATGTGCCTAGGCTCAAAAGGAGCAGGCTTAAAAAAAAAACCAACCCAGTGCTGGTTTTCATACTGACTGTACTTAGCTTGCCCTTCTCACTCAACACATGGCTGGCTGAATCCTTTTAAACCACCAACCCTCTGTTGGTGTGCTGGAGTCCTGGGCAAGTGGCTCAGCCTGGAGTATTTCTACTCTAGCAACCAAGGCTGTCTAAAAGCCTTCATACACCTTTGAGGCTGTTACTGTCCTAATGGGACCACTCCTTCCCAAGGAGATTCTCTTTGAGAAGTAAAATGGAGAGAGGAGGGAGAAGATATTTCTGTGCCTAGCATTAAATGACATATTGCAAAGCATGAGGTATCTGCTTGGGAACAACAGCCAATGTGACAGCCTGCTGTGTGGTGTTCAGAGAGTCTGGGGTTGTTTTTCCTGCGAGCTATGCTTCCAACCTCCCTTCCCGCCTCACTGACAGTAACATCTGGATCTACCCGCACTCACAATTCTCTTTGGAAGAGTGTGAGTGCAATGAGAGAAAGAGGATTTTCTTTCCTTATTGCTCTGTTTTGAGGATAGCTTGCAGCTGTGCCTGGCTGGAAGGAATGTACAGATTTCATGTAGGATGGTTGAGAAACATTTCCTTTCCTAACTTCATCACATCCCTGTTCATACACACAGTGGCTTATAACTAGGAAGTCTTCCTTTCCAATTCTTCTGGCAACATAGAGTAGGGAAAAAATAGAAATGGAGGCAATGCTTTTTCTTTCCATCTACAGTCAGGTTGGAGATGGACAACACTGCATCGCTCCCAGTAAAGGGGTTAATTATGGAGAAAAGTGTGTTAGAGCCTCTCAGCATTAGAAGTAGACCAAAATAGAGTAAGTGCTGCAGAGTACAGCATCCTTTCAAGTACTGGTGTTGGTGAGATAAGAGATAATACATACTAGAGAGAGTCTGTTGAGAGAGAGGGAGAGACTGAACAAACATCACTTGTATCCTGAGGGCACAGCATCTTAGAAATAAATGTAAAGAATAACCTTTCTTTGGGCATTTAATTTCCCTCCTGCTGGAAGTGCTTACCTACAACTACCTACAATTAAGTCTGTGATGAGAGCACATGTGTGTGGGTGTGTACGCACAGCACAAAGGCTACAGTTAATACACAGAACTAAATGTTTTGTTCCGGAGCCCCAAAAGTACATGGCCTCTCAATACTCTCAAATTTCAGTGGGTGTGAGACCATTCAAAGACCTGGATTCATACAGCAAATTCTTTGCCACAGGCTTAGGATTAGTGATTTCTTTCTGCTCATGATGCAGTATAAACTTGGAAATCAGCTCTGCATCTATTCATCAGCTGAAGTATGAGCCCCTTTTATTAGTGTCTTTTGTGGCAATAGCTGTGATCTATTTAAAGCCTTCAAACTGCAACTCCCCACAGCAGATGTAGTGGAAGCAGATATCCATGGAAATCAGTCAAAATGAACTCATGTTGCTGTGCAAAGGGTGGGCTCCATTCTGATCAGCAACAGTTACCCAATTCCTGCCACATGGGCTTTGGCTCCTTCTTTGGTGGTTTGGGGCTTGGAGCAAAGCTAGGTTTCCTGGGGAAGTTTTGCTGCCATTTACAGTCCCTGCTTCATATTCACTCTCTTTCATTTCTCCCCCTTAGATGGCATTCAAGGAGGAGACACTGCTGTTCTTGTGGCCTAGCTCTGCATCGTCAAAGATGTCATGGCTAAATCCATGTGGTAGGACTGCCAGCCATGGTCCCCTGTTAACAGCAGCAAACTCATTCTCATCTCAGCAAGTGATTCTTAAACCTGAACTATGAAGCTGCATAAGTGGGTAAGTGTTGCAGGAAACCAGGGGGGCCCAGCCAGATACTTTTACTGGGGAAACTGTTGAGATGCTTTGGTTTGTTTGGGGTTTTTTCTTAACTAACCATTTTATTTAACTCTCGTCATCTGCACTTGGCTGATTGGTGTCAGAGCTGGCCCAGTGCAGGGTTTCTCTGCCTGGTAGGATACCATAGATGGCTATTAAGAATTCTGGATAGGGAATTTTTGGTACAAATTGTTATGTAAACCAAGGCTCATATTCATCAGAGTTGTTCCCTGTTAGGCTGTTCTTATTGGAGTGAGACTGGAGCAAACGGAGAAAAGAGCAAAACATGCACTAGGTATGCCTAAGAAGGCAGAGTGGTGTCCTTGCAGTGTGTACTGACCCTCTCGTGAGTGGTGTCCCTCAAAGGTCCATACAGGGAGCAAAATTATTCAATATTAGTACAATTTAATAGTAACGGCACAGGTAATGGGATCAAAGTGCATCCTCAGCCGTTTTGCAGATGACACCAAGCTGAGTGGTGCAGTTGACACGCTAGTGGCAAGTTTTGCTCCACTCTTCATACTGCTGTCTCCTAAGAAAACTCTTCTATGGAGGAGTTAATGCAACTCCCCAGTCCAGGCTAAACTAGTTGTCATGACATCGCTTGTTCGTTCGTTTATTTTTCCCTGAGTAATTGGGATTTGGCTTGTGACAGAGACAGAAATGGGAAGCGTATTTGCCCACCCAGGCTGCAGAGAAAGACTGTAAATGATGACATTAGTCAAGTAGCAGTTTGAGTCATGTTTGGTACCACAGCACAGCTGGGTCAAGAAGAAATCCTCTGGGGAACTGAGCAAGTTAAAATGGGAAAGGAAAATAAAAAAGTACTTTAACTAGCAGTGACTAGTTCTTCTTTCTTGTCTTTATTTCCTTGGGATGTTGTCACACGCATTACTGGGGGAGATATTGTTTGGCCCAAGTACGAGGGACTTCTTCCTCCCAACACTCCAGTAAATCCTAAAGTTCTTTTCAAACCAAGATTGCTATTAAGCTGGGATTCCTGGTTCAGACTCCTTCTTCCATTCAGTTAATTGTTACTGTCCAGGGTCCCAGATGTGAGACAGCTGCTCACACAGCAGCATCTAGCCAGATGTTGGAGATCTGATTAGACACTGAAATGAGAACTGGAACAGGGGGAAAGGACATTTGTATCTTCAGATTCAACCTGCTTCTTTATCACAGACATAGTAGTGGGTTATGTCATTCCACATTCAGATGACTGGCTTCAGAGTTTCATTACAGACCATCTTCCCCAGCCTTCCACAAAGACATCATTTATCTGAAAAAAAAAATACTTCCTCAATGAAAACCTTTTGATCCATTTGAGACATTACCTTTATTATAACATGTGGAGGGATAAGCACAAGTGTTTGGACAAAGCACAAGAGACCAAAGATAAATAGTGTGTGCTCTGTAGACAACCTTGCTGAGCTGACATTTGTTGACAATAAGATTTTTTTCCAATAGGGTAAAATTAATCTGTTTCACTCCCCATGAGTGTAAAAAAATAAGAAGAGCATGACTATCATTCCGTAAGTCACCTGACTGTCTTCTTCTGGAGGTCCACCTTTGCATTGATGTAACTGTTACAGAAGACCAGATGCAGTTTTGTAGTGCAACTTCTAAAGTTCCTCTACAAAAGCCAGGTGTAAGCACAGCCTGCCTGACATGCAGCTGTTGACTCCTGCTGTTTCTCTTGTAGGCTTAACCTGCTCCAGAAAGGGACAGTCACTTCAACCGAAGACAGACTTCGCTCATTTGCTTCCAGATGCTCCATCCTGCTGCACAAGGTAATGTGACACTATTTCATTACATATACTCAACACAGCTTTAAAGTGTACAGAAGCAGCACCAGTCAGACACAAAATATACTCAAATGGATCTACTTGTTCTTCACATAACTCCTTTGGGTAGCTGTGAAAGACAGTGTGCTCGATATATAGGACTCGGCACCATGACACAAAGGACTTCAAAGAGTGATTCTAGCAAGTACAAGATGTCCAGATAAGAGGTGGCTTGGCTTGGTTACAAAACAGCCAGAGGAAGGAGATGAGCTCTGCAACAAAACTGGATTCAGTTGCAGAAACTAACGCCAAATGACACACTCAACATTAGCTTAATTGTGAGCTCAACTTGAAGTTTATGGAGGGAACTTCTTTAGCCATGCTGTACTGAAGGACAGAAAAGATGACCTCAGATGATACAGAAGATCTCTACTACTTTCTAAAGAAAAAAACCCCCAAATCTATTTTTCTAATGTCATCTGAGGAGCACTGAGTTATACATAAGATGTAGTGGTTGATACTGTCACAACAGATTTCCCTCGTTTTGGCAGATGTAATGGGTTGGATTGCACCATTTCCAGTCAAGCCAAACAGCATCAAACCATTCCCTGGGAAAAGTTCAAATGCAAATAGTCGTACTCTGTCAGCTTTGACTCAATGTATCAAATCCAGTGACTAAGAAGGTCAAGAACAATGAATTCAGAGACCAAGGTACTGGAGCTTTCAGTTCTGCTGCTGCACTTCAGGACCATGCTTGGAATAACACTTGAGAGCTCATTTCACCATCTTCTCTTCCTGAGCTTTGGGATCACCATTGTTTCTCCGAATGTTAGCCAAGCACTCTGAGGTGAGCCACAGAGGACAGTAGCTGCCTGACAGCTGCTCACAAGGACTTTTATTTTGCCTTCCCTCTTCCTTTGACCAGAATTTCCATGACTGGTCATGGAAACCTTCCTGTAACACTGCCAAGGCAAGCTGCGCATAGATGAAGACCTTACTGCTATCCAATTTCCCAGCTGAGAATCTTCCCACCTAGCATACACAGCAAAGGAATGGTTACTCAGGCTTTTAGTTACCATCACACCACTGGACTTCACAGTGGTTAAAGCATGAGGTTTAACAAACCGGCATTTGTTGATTTGAAGTGTGTTTTGTCAGAAAATTCCTCCCAGGCCCAGTGGGAGAGCTGGGCCGCTGGGAGCCGCACAAGCATTCCCAGCCTTGTGGCCGAGGGGCTGCCCCAGGAGCCACCGAGTTTGCACAGCTGCAGTGCCCTGGCTCGGGGTGTGTGAGGGATGGGAGCTGCATTTCGGGGCACGCTTTCAACCCCGCTGCTCTGGGGTCGTGACTGCCGCGGAAATAATGGGAAGCGCTTTCCCGCGTTTCAACTCCCCCACCCTCCAAATAATCCAGTTCCTCAGAATTTTGCAATTTGCGCAGGAATTTGCATTTTTGGTGGCACCCCGGCAGTGGATGGAGCCAGTTCTGGGCACAGCCGAGGGCCCTGGCGCGGACGTGGCGCGGGGCCGTCACTGAGGGGGAGCCGCCACGAGATGGCGGCCTGGCACCTCGCGCCCCCGCCGAGGGGGCTGCCTGTCACCGCAGCGCTTGTGGGGGGACTTCCCCTCCTTTTTTCTTTTTTAAGCTTTTTTTTTTTTTTCCCCTCTGTGTTTGTTTTTTCCCCTCTGGTTTGTTTCT
>VXBT01010117.1:999023-1022771 GCA_013400235.1 Oriolus oriolus
CCCCTCCTCCTCCTCCGGCCGTCTCCCACAGACAGCGTGGGGAGCTGTGCAGAGCTGTGGGTGAGGATGGAGGGAGCTGTACGGCGCAGAGGTGGGATCCCGGCTGCCAGCCGTGGTGCAGGACTGTGAGGGATGCTCCCTGGATAGCCCCCGGCAGGGAAAGCGCGCTGCCCCTTCCCTTTGCTGCTCCCATACACATGCCCAGCCGCTCTCCCCAGCCCGGGACAGGACCCGCAGAGAGGGCCAGCGCGCTGACACACGGCGTGGCTCAAATCCATACTGAGCGTGGTGTAGGAGATTTCAATCTCCCCTCTCCTCCTGCTGTCCTCTGGGCCCCACTTGCACTGCCACCCGCCGCACTGGCCTCTCCTGCGTTTTTGGTTGCCCTGTACCGAAGGCTCAGGCGTTTGCAGGTGAGGGACAACAAAATGCGGGAGGGTGGAAATCCTGATGAAACCCGGTGCCAAACCAGCTGGACAACTCCAGCCCAACACTCTGGCAAAATATGCTTTTCCAGGAGGCTTTTTAGTTCCTGGAGGCCTGGGAAGGATGGGGACCCCAGCACTCACTAAAGAGTGGTAATCTTGAGCCACTGAACATGGATAAGCCCAGAAGAAAGATGTGGCACCAAAACAGACCAAGCACCAACACCTGTCTGACATGAACCTGCTCTAAGCAGCTTCCCCTTCCTTTCTCTGTGCTTCCTGTTGTCTTCACCAACTCCAAGGAATGATTTTCCATGAGGCTGCAGGGATCTCTGCTGGGAAGAAGGATCTGTTTTGTGAACTCTCATTCTTTTTTCCCCATTACATGTCATTTATTTGACTGTTGGATGTACTTCATCAGGGGTGTAAACTAGATCATTGCACTAATCTCATCTTAAAACTTTTTACTTCTCTTGATCATCCTTAAGAGCACTCAAAAGCTCACAGGGCCTGCCTGGTGTTGGATCTTCTGAGATCTGCAGCTTCTCTTAAAAACAGATCTTAGGTCCATTGAATAACGATGGCATGAAAGACTTTGGGACAAAAGATGGAGTGGAAAATGTGATAGCTGTTCTGCAATTAAAAAAACCCAAAATAAATAGCAGATTCTGTTCTTTTTGTATTGGGGGTTTAGTGTGTAGGAATTTACTAACTCAGTTAAAAATAAACCAACCCCAAACTGATTAACATGAAAAGTCAATTAAAAAAAAAAAAGAAAAGCTTCTAAACTGTAGGAAACAAAATGATTTTTGGACACATCTTTTCCCTTAATTGGACATCTATTTCTAGATGGAGTCATTTGTGCATGGAATCCAGCTGTATGGCTTTTGTTTGGCAGTGAAATGATCAGTTCCTGAAAGTGTGAATGTCATGTGGAGAACCCCATCCATGCCTTGAAAAGGACTCCTGCCCGAGCAGGGCTTTGTTGGCAGTGTCAGAGGGTGCAGAATCAAGCTGTGCTGTAATCCCTAATTGTATGTATTCACATAATGACCTTTTAATGGGACTGGTGGCTTTGTGGGTTGTACTTAACTGCCCCAAGAAGGGGGTGCAAGTCCATGTGCCAGATTAGCCCAGGGTCTGCTGCTTTTACAAGAGAGGCCAGTGGAGATGGGTCTGGGTGTAGGCAGGACAGGCTGCCTTGAGCAGCAGTCTGCTGGGCAGGTACAGGGCAGCCCTGCTTCTGCAGCTCCCTGTGCCTCTGCCATGGCTGTTGAAGCTGGCTGGGGCTCCTGACAGACTTCGGCCGGGGGCTGATGACTAATGCTGGGAAGAGCAGCTACTGCTCCAGGTACTCTCTTCCCCCTGAATGACTGCAGGAGCATCTACCCCTACCCTTAAGAGCTCTCTCCCAGTCTTCCACCTCCTTTTACATCCTCTCTCCTTATGGCTTCCTTTCTCACATCAAAATGGACCTGTCCAGGTTGCTCATCCCAAAAGATGTCAAAGCTCATGACACTCCAGTGGTATGGCTCTTTTAAAAGCCCAGTCCAACCCCATTGCAAGCCTCCCCTCTTCCCTTCCTCCACTCAGATCTCACTGCCATCAGTGGAGGTGGTGGGCGCTCACTGTTGTTTGACTTTGGGGTATTAGGGCTCCCCTGGACCCTTTTGCAAGCATTCCTAAGCCTCACAGTGCCTGTCTCAGCAATATTAACAGCCTTGCTTTGCAGAAGGTGGAACCCATGCTGTACAGGTAAGTCTGTCCCACTCCAGGTAAGTCCTGACTCCAAATGCACTGAATAACCACTACGCAACACAGATATTTCTGTCACACCCCAGTCTGAGGTATAATTCTTGTTCCTCATTTGCAACCAGATAAAATTTAGGACCTACCAACCCCCCTTCCAACTCCATAACATCAAAATTAACCCTTCACAGGATGTGAACATAGCTCCAGTTTCCAGGCATGCTCAAGCTTTGGAAAGATTCCAGTTCAGTTCTTTGCAGCTCCGCACCATTTCTAGCTACCGCATGTCCCCTCTTCTTAGGCCAACTTTTAGCAGAAGACTTCTGCATTGAGCTTCCAAGATGTTATCTGTCAACATGCAGACATGAAAACCGGCCTCCCACTTCTCTCCTTCTTCCTTCCCTACCTCTCTACCATAATGCAGAGTCCCTTGGGCTCCTGCCATGTGGAAATAATTCCATAAAAACCATCCAGCTATCTCTGGTAGATGGATGTGGATGACCTGCCTTCACAGAAACCCTCCACAAGTAGGGCATTTTCCTGGTATATCCCTCACCCTTTCACCCTGAACTGTTTTGCTACCAAGGCATCATACAGTGGTCCTAAAAATCAACCTACCTTCTCTCTTCTCCTCCTTAAACTAGTCTGTTTCTTTTTTACAAGAAATAAAAGCAGCCATGAAGCCATGAGTCCTTCAAGGAAAAGATGTTTTCCTCTCCTCCTCCCTCCACCTACATGGCATGAATCTTCAGCTGTATTTCACAAGTTTGATTTGAAGTAAGCTTCTTACTGCTGGCAGAATCTGCCTCCGCGCCCTCCCTGCTCATTCAGTGAGTGACACTAATCAGTAGTGTGGGAGGTAGGGACAATATCAAGTACCAAGGTGATTGACAAGCCTCACTCAGATGTACATGTACCCCAAAAGGTACATGAGGGTGAAATAGGGTGGATCAATCAATCTCTTTGTATCATTGCCCATTGCTGGCACATTATTTCATTTAAATTAATAGTTCACTGGGTAGAGAAGAAGAAACAAAGCAAGTTTTCCCCCAAAAAAGCCCAATTTGGTGAAGATTTTTAGAGTATTTTTGGGTTTCTTTTCTCCTGTTAAATGAGAAAATGCCTCCATGTTAATCACAATATGGAATCTACATGAAAAATCAGATCCTGCTGGGCAGGAAAAGATCCTCTGAATTATCTCAGTGGGAGAGCTGGCACTAATATACTGCTGTTGTGCTCCAAGTACTTTTGATGCAAAAGATGAATGGAGCTGAAGGTTTGTAACTTTACTTGCATGTACATTTAGGCTTTTTGAATAGCATCAGCTGGGCAATGTAAATTGGCATGAGACCCTTGATTCGTGTTTAGAGGCAGCAACCTAGCCCTGTGTGACCTGCCCTCACACATCATTTCTTTTTGAGCAGTCTTCCTTTCCTCCTCCCTACCACATACATTTTTGCTACTCCAGAGCCCTAGATGTAGAAATATACTGCTGTTTCTCTGCTTTACCTTCCAAAAAGGTGAGTTTCATGCCTGTTTAGTTCATTCCCATGAGTTTGCCAGTGGACCATTTAATAAACAAGAGACAGAGATGAAGGAAGCAGCCACAGGTCTGTTTATCAAAGAGATGTGAAGGATGATGTTGTTTCACACCAAAAGCAGGTTGTATGAGAGGTATTTCCAAACCCTGTAGCCTTTTCTACCCTGCTCCTTGAATGATACTGGAGGCTACAGCTATACTAGAAAACTAAATGTAGGATCTTTCTCTGGCACTGAAACCAGCTGGAATGGAAAGGTCTGCATTTACTTACATTAAACCTCATTGCCCTCCAGAACAGGGTGCAAACTCCTTATGAAGAATTGTTCCTGGCCTGGGCTAAATCACAGACTGCTTAAAGGCATTGTCTGGTAGGACCCCTCCTTGGTCTGGGTCAAAAAAGTCACAGGGAATGTACTACAATTTAAGAGTGGATGATTCAGTTGTGGAGCCTGGGAACACAGCCTGGCACCATTTAATTTTTAATACAGTCCTGATCAAGATGTCTCTTGCTTTTGAGCGTTTGATTTTGTAAATTCTGTAACACAACTGCCACCTTAAAGCTCTTTCTTCTGTGTCAAGGTGAGAAGTGACAGTGGACCAGAGAAGAAGGGAAGATAGAGGCAGCATAAACCCTGCTGGAGCAGAGCAAAAAGGAGCGCCAAGTGGGAATCTCCCATACATTATCTTCCTCTCTGCATGGGTGTCACTCCACCTCCCAGCAGAACACTAGAGACTGTAATTGCCCAGGTGGGAAACTGTCCCAGATTTCTTGTCGGCTTCTGTTTTGTAGTCTCCTTTTGCCTGAATGTGCATTTGCTGTTTCTGTGGCGAGGCAAGAACTGTGAAGCTGTGGTCCGCAGGCTGGGGAAAGCAGTGAAGACTTCTAGCCAAAGATGAGACCTATACTTCCAACAGATAAGTTGTCTCTTTAACCACTGTTCAGCTTCTCAAGTTTTATGGTCAGATATAAAAGACGAAATCTTTGGGGTATTGGTTTCCAATGTTTTTGTTTAATATTCAGGATCAACACCTCCAGCTTTTTGGGCTTGCATCAGATTACATGCTGGTATGGGCTCATCCTGGCAACATGTTCTCACAGCCTAATTGGAGGCACAGACTTCGGGAATACCTTGCATGGGCTTGTGCTTTCACATCAACTCAGCATGTCAGAGGCCATTGGTGCCCAGCTACTACTGCTGGCCTGATGTCAAACCCCAGATCCCAGGAATAGCACTACTACTCAGTTAAACGACACATCTGACATACACGCATGCTTCGATATTTTTTTGTTCATCTGAATTTGCTTCCCAAAGTTTCCTGTTTCCCTCTGAATTATTTCTGTTTGAAAGAAATTAAAGGTTTGGTTGTTTTTTTGTTTTTTTTTTTTTAATTTCTTTTCCTATCTCCTTCAGAGAAAGAGAGTGAAGCTTGCAGACGGCCAGAACCCAAGCTCAGGAGCGCAGTGCTGGAATGCCTCTCCTGGGTCAGGGTGTCCATTTCCTGACTGCAACATCCTATCATGTCACACAAGGTCCTTCATAATGCGTCACACTTATCTTTAAAAATAGTCAGGCTCTTGCCTCTGGCCTCTGGAACACAGGCAGAAAATGAAACTTTTAAAACTATCCCAAAGAGACATTTCCTGTCCACAGGACAGACTTCTCCCAGTGACAGCTCTGTCTGCTCAATTTTTCCCATGTTTTGCCCCCTTTGTGTTTTCTCTTCTCTGCCCCTTCCAGGCTTCAGGAAGTAAATTGTCTTTAACTGTGTTGGGTTAACCTGAAGATTGACTCTTGTCAGCCTTGGCCTGACCTTTTTCTACAAACTCAGCTCCTGGCAAAGAGGCAGGCAGTACATCCCACCACAGAGCAGTTTCTGGCTTAATGCCCATATTCAGCTGGAGCCATGTCAAGGCATGAGCCTCTGATGTTTCCTGTCACAGCGGACAACTGGTGGACCAGTTATCATGTGTCAGGCCTTTGTGAGGTTGCTGCCTTGCTGGCATGGTCTCAAAGACTAGTTTGTCCATAAACTTGCCCTGCAGGCTTGTTAGTGTTGTGCCAACATACTCTGTTCCCTCTGAGGCTACTGACCCTATGCTCTGGGCTCAGCTGTGCTTTTCTGTAAGCACCCCGAACTGAACTGTTTGAACACAGCACCGTTTATCCAGCGACTCTTGCATAACTGCCCTGGTGTAGCACTGCAAGGCTTCCAAAGTGCTCTCACTTGACTTCTCACTTCTGAAGTTAAAGCCGTTTTGGCTGGCTGTACACTTATTTCTGGGATAGTCTGTAGCTGTGCCCCACAATGGACTTGTTGGAAGACACCATGCATCTGTTGGAGCATATCACAAGTCCCTTTTTAGGGTATTATCGCAAGTTTCATTTCTCTGTGGACCAAAACAGTTATGTCTGGTATGGGACACAGACAAGATAAGCACTGTGGCAGGAAAATTCAGAAAGATTCCTGTAATCTAGGCTCTTCACTCTACAGTTTCTAATGCTTTGCCTGGCACCAATGTTTACTTGTGTGAAGAAGGACAAGACAGGGGAGAGCTCTCAGTTCTGGCAGTAATTTGTCGTTCTCTGTGTGACATGGCATGAAATGGTCTCTGATGGCTTTTTGAGATGGAACACAACCTATTGCAGAGGAGAGCCACTGTTCCATATGTACAAAAAGCCTGTGTCTCCTCAGCCACCTCCCTAGACATGCCAAAGGGAATAAGCTGTGGAAACTGTGTCTGTATCTGTGGAGACTCTGATTGCAGGCTTGAGCATACATCAAAGTCATGGACTAAAAGCCAGCAAGAAGGCACAAACATGGCACTGCAGTATGCAACAACATGCAGGTGATGAAGACAGTCAGAGCACAAGTCTGACATACAAAATGGGGAAGTATGTGGCAGTATCAGCACAGCTCAACAGAGCCATTTGATTTCCTCTTGATTCTGGCTAAGCAGAAAAAGAGGAAGATTTCACCTGAGGTTTACCAGGGCCAGAAATAACAGATACTCTCTTTCCCTTCTGGGCTTTTTGTAAAAAGCTGGAGTGGAATAGAAGAGGACAGGACCTTTCTAGTTAAGAACAGTGACAGATGCAAAACATAGAACTAATTTAGAGATAGTTTTCTCACTCACTTGCTAATGATGTTCTACTGTGTTGGGGTCCTGGAACACCCCACATACATCTAGTCAAAACAAAACTGGTTCCTTTATATGTTCTCTGCTTCATATTCTCCTACAGTCAGTGAGGTAAAAGATAAAGGTAGGGAATATGGAGCCAGCCAAACCCAGGTGAGGGCACATCCTCCATTTTCCTTTAATTCCTGGTTGACAAGAAGATACTGTGGGTAAAAATGCAAACCCAACATTTCACTCTGGAATACACTCCTTTTCTCAGGTCTTTTAAGAAACAGAAAGCTTCTCTTTTCTTTTCTTCCTGATGTAAATGAGTGGGAAAGCAGAAGGGCCTCTCAGACAATTCTTGTTTTACTAAAAAAACCTTCACTAAAGCATCTCTCAGTCAAAGTCAATTATCTTTCCAGTTTTCTCTTTCCGTGGAAATTTGCTTCAGAACACTATTTCCTCCTCATAAATCTCAGTCCTTAAATGTTCCTTCTTCACTCAACCAATTTGGATGAAGTTGAAAAAGTGTTTAAGTGAGCCTAAGCTTATTTCATTTTCAAAAGTCAGTTCTGAGTCTGAAGTTTCATGGAAAATCATCAAAACTCAAGGCTCCTTAATTAATGAGGTGCTTTCAGACATTTTCTTCTTTGGCAGAATTCTTGTCTGAAAAGAGAAAGTTCTTTGGGGAAGATCTGAAGTCTCGAGAAGAATGGATAAAAAACATCTCTAAGGCGCTCCCTTAAACCGAAGGTCTTCATTTCTTACACGTCTGCTCACTGTCCAGCAGAGCAGTGTCCTGCTGCTGCCCAGGCTCTCTCCTGGGCATTCTGGATTCTGTTTCATCTGTGAGGGTTTTACCATCCAAGGACAGCCCTTTCTCCAATGATCATGCTGTGGAGGGAGGAAACAAGGTTTTAGGGTACCGCGAACTGTTTTGTCAGAGCCTGTGCCAGAGATATTCCTCTCTGGGACGTCAAGGTCAAATAACATCTCTTTCATGGGCTACAGCTGTATAAAGGGGTCACTGAGGAGAATCTCAGTCTTTGTGTTTTTTCACTGCTTTCAGTTTTAATTCCTGTAGGTGGCTAAAAATGTCTGTTTCATCAATTTATATTTCAAAAGCGGGTACATACCCTGCTCATAGCACTGTATGATTCATTTCTTTCTCCTGAGATCTATGGGAGGTCCCAAATCACAAGGAGGAGAGGGGCAGTTAGCAGGTCTTTGCCATGACTAGGCAACACCAGCATGGCTGCATCACTTCCTTGCCCTGCCCTGATTCAGATTTCATGATAACCTTGTGTAAGACAGCTTCTCTGCCTGTCTCAGGACACATTCCTGAGGTAGGTCTGAACAACCATGGGCCACTACTGGCTTGGGGCTGGCACAGCAACTGGACTACCAACATTCCACAAAGGTGCTCTGTTTGCCTAAGAGAAGTCTCCTTGCCAAGATCTGCTGGGAAGCACTGCGAGGAACCAGTGCAAGAATAATAAAGAATTTACCCATCCCATGAGCATTTTGGAAGCAGTGTATAATCCTTACACCTGCTTTCTCTGTTTCAGTAAAACCAGCTGAAGGAAGAGCATTACGAAATTGTATTAGGTCTTGGTGCTGCTGCTGCCACAATGTAGTAGTTTCAAGGTCTCTACTGAAATAATTAACTCTCAGATGTTAATCAGGGAAGTGGTGGGTTAATATTGCATACAGCAGCTTCTTCTCACTTTAAGTTGCAGATAAGATACTGGTAGGAAATAGGTAGAAACCATCATAGGATGTAAGACAGGTGCTGTGGAGTACAGAAGTTAATGGGTAGGATTCTGCCCTGGTGTTTGCATACATTGGGATTTTCTGTTTGTTGTGCATTTGTATATTGTCTGGTATAATGGAGTCCTGGTCTGTGGGCAAGACTCCATAATACAAATAAATACCACTGTGGTTAATGGCAGACCTTGTGTAACTGCCCCAAAGCTGACAAAAGTTGCAAGCAGTCTGAGTCAGTGCCATTGTGTAAGGAGATAATTTCTGCCTTGACAGTGTTGTGGCCAGCTGGAATTGTTCTCTCTGATAATTGGCAATCTGGATTTCTCCCAGATGACAGTATCTCATAAAGAGTATCTGAGAAGAACTCTGCTCCTCCCTTTAATAAGGCTCCACAAGAGAGCTGTTCATCCCTGTCACCCTTATCCGTTGCCTCAGGCAAGTCTCCTGTCAATTTGCAGAACAAGTCATTGCTCTGTGTTTATTTTTCCTTTTTATTTTATTTCTTTTTAGAAACTTCTATTTATTACCTTGGCAATGAGCCACCCAGCAAGGAACAAACTGTTTTGTGACAGAAGAGATGACACATTCTGCCCTGGACCAGCCAAAAGCACTGCCACTGATCTTCCCCATGCCATCCTCTAACCCCTCAGGTTGTGTTTAACAAGGCTGTATTTTCCTGAGGCACTAGTTTCTCCAGCAGAGAGAGGGTGAGAAAAGATGGTATGCTGTACATCCACCCAAGGGTCCCTGAGCTAAAACCTTTCTGCAGCACACTACTGCTTAGCATACAGGTAGGTAGTGACCGAGGGACAGGGTGTTGCCAGTGTGTCATTTTAATCCTGGAGCTCCTAGGACTTCCCAGCTCAGCAGATGCTGAAGAGAACAAGACTGTAGGTAGAGCAGAAATCAGGGATTATGCAGAGCGTAATTGCTCTCCTGTGTGGCTGGCACTGCAGCAGCTCAGCTCCTGATTGAGGTGATATTTGTTTCTGGTCTGCCTCTTCACCTTTTAACATGTTTATCCATCACTGTGGTACCCAAGTGCCTCACAATGTAGAAGATGTTTATCCTCTCTCAGCTATCCCATGAGTGCTGTTTGCCCTCTCTCAGGGGTGGGAAACTAAGACGCTGATTTATGTAAAGAGTGTGGAAACTGGTAGAACTGTTCCTAGGGGTGTTAGATCTCTGACCTGAAGAATAAGACAGAAATCCATATTACCTAACACACTTATTTTACCAGCTTGAGCTTACTTTAACTCTGAAACTCCTGAAAGATTTGCAAAGACGTTGAAGAACTAGTTGGGACCTGTCACAGTCCTGATGCTAGTGGGTTCTGAAATGCAAGATGCACCTGCACTTCTGGGAATGTGTTTCTTGTGGTTTTGTGTGGCCTTAGTTTCCAGTGGAACCACAGAAAGACCACAAGTCCCAGTTTAATAGAACTGGCCAGTTTTCCAGATAAGGTTTCAATGGGTGAAGGAATTGTTTCTTGCAGCTAGCATTATCCATCACTACCCCTTCATCTACAACTGTGGAAACTGTAGAGGTTTTTTGGTTTTGCTTCTTTTTAACCTCGAAATAGGGACTCAAGACATATTGTTAAAAAGAAGTGTAAAATATTCCATGCCTCCACGAGTTAGTGCTCTATACTAACTGCTGAAAGCCAAATGCTTGTGAGACGACACTCTTGAATAAATACAGTCCATCTGAAATGCCTCTAAGTCAGAGTAATGTGAGGACACATGTTCGACTGGGATTTTTTTCCTTTATGTTGTTTTACTTTGCTACATGATGTCCTGAAACACAGTGACCTCATTTGTCCTTGTTTTCAGTTTAATCTGAACTGATAATCTTAGTTAACCACCCCACTTAAAGCACAGGACCCATTTGCATTAATCAGTCATCAAATACTTCTGAACAATAAACAAATGTACAAAAAACTGTTCATGGACTATTCACCAAAGGAGCTGTTTGCTCCAAACGGTCCAGGGATCTTTGAGGAAATGCTCTGAAAAGCAGGGTCTGACGTAAGAAGTATTGTCTCTGTTGTTAGTGGTTTGCTGGGAGGGGACTAGTGGACTTGTGGCACTGGGAGTGTGCAGTGAGGACAGACAGTCTGAGGAAGTTTCTTTGAAGCAGACTTGGGTTCAGGGTCCATCACAGAAACAAGGGTGTGGGATCAAGATAACCTACTGGCTCAGTCAGTCTAACCCACTGCCAACACCAGGTTACCCCTGCTGGCCCTGTAGGTTTCAATGTTTTTCCCAGTGTTTTCCTAATGGGACTTTCCTGAGATGTCTTATAAAATTTTCCAGTAGATCCCACTGCCCTGAAGTCTGCCCTGCTGTCTTGCCTATTGCTTAATACTCCTGTTCCCACTGAACTATCCCCCTGTCCAACTCTAAAAAAAGAGCTGTCTCAGTTGTCATCTCTACCTCTCAAACACGTCTAGGGGTTTTCAGCCAGGCTCTCTGAGTTTGTTTGCCTACATAGCACAGAATTATCCCTTTCAGAGTTTTCTTAAGGCTTACTCAAGTCAATCCCCTTAGGCTCATAAAATGTTTTTCTTGCTAGTTCTTGGTCTCCTTCCAAGCTGTCAATAACTTTCTAGGAACAAGATGCCTGGGACTTAACGTGGTTCTGCTCTCTGTGGATGACCAATGATGGCAGAGGCAAGGAAAGGTCTTTGGCTGATGTTGTCTTGATGCAAAAGGAAATGTTTCTCTGGGAAATCTCAGGCTCAAGCTGTACCAGACACAGGGAAGAGTGGAGAAGGTCAAGGCTCACATTAACTGAACCTGAGTGCAGCAGTTGGTTTATAGCAGTTTGCCATGTGTATTCCCCCATAACAGGCACTGTGCCAGGAGCAATGCCCCAGTTTACAATCGCATCATGGAAATGGAAATCATGGAAAAAACTTTCTTATCTATGGTAAATGTCCATCTCACAGCTTTGCAAGACATACTGAGTAGTCTGCGAAGCAGATCTGGGTGGTGGTCTTTTTTTTCTCCACATAACAGAAACTGAAGGGAGGAAAATTTCCCATGAGGACTCAAAAGTGAAAGATCTGAGCAGGGCAGAGCCACTGCTACTCATCTTCCCCCTGCAAATTCTCTGCTCTTTCTGAGTACAGAGAAAAGGCTGTTGCTATAGAAACCAGTGGGGAAAATGTACATTGTATCATGTTTTACATACTTTTCCAAGGAGATCCTTTAATCTGAGCCTGCCACCATGTAATTTTACAGAAACAATAATGCTAATAAAGCCCCTGAATGTAATAGTGATTTCAAATCAAATCAAATAATCATCAGTTACTTCAAAAACACCTCTCCTTGTAACCTTCTACCCTAGCCAAGACACTGGTACAGGGCTAGCAAAGCAGCCCATAATAAGGCAGATGACAGGAGAGTAAATCTAAGGCGGCAAAAGGTATAATGAAAGGTGGGGGGTGGGTTCTACACAACAGGAAGCAGCGGCTGACATTTGAGGAAGGACAAAAAGGCTAAATAAAATGTCTTTTTTTTGACTTGTGTGCAGAGAAGTATGAAATAAAGATGAAAGGTGCATTTTATAGCTTACATTGTAGCCTATCTTTTTGATTATTTACCTGGACAACCTCCTATTGCCACCCTACCTTTGTGAGTTCCCTTTCAAAGCTCTTTTCTGCTGCCCTTTTAAAAATTATCCCACCATTTCCTAGTTGCCTTTGTAAAAGGCCTTTGACCCCTCAGACAATCAGACATATTGGACCCCAGGGTCCCAGGGAGACAAGGCTCTTTGTGAGGCTGCACCATGAAAGCCTCTCTCTAGCATCAGGCTGGCCTGGTGGCAGCAGCTCTCCTGGGGATCCTTCAGAACAGAAGCCTAATTTAATCCTTTGGATGTCACAACAGGCCTTTGTTCTGTCCTTCCCACCCTCAGTTTGTTTTTTACTTAATCCACCATGATGACTATTTCCTTCCTGATTTGTACTGACCCTGTGACTTGATTAGATTTTTGCCAATATTTAAAGCAGCTCCTATGTGTTGACTTGTAATTTCTTCAGGAGAAGGACTTTCTTGCTGTGTTGAGCAATATACAAAAAAAAAACCCTCAGTCTTGTCTTGTCTGTGATTGATCCTCAGCCAGGTCCCTGCTTGTTGTCCTGAAAGTAAATACACAAAAACCATAAGCGAGGCTTTGTATCACTAGTGCTGGGGTTTATATACTGTAATGTAGGGCGAGGTAGCTGTTGGAATAAAGCAACTTAATTACACCAGGTAAAACCAAGTAAGGGTGCGCGTGCTCTCAGCATCTTTTCCAGACAGATTCCTTCCTCCAGACCTGCCCTTAGTCCTGTGCATTTTCATGACTTCTTGGGTTGCAGTAAGTTCCATGCAGGTCCCTTGAATCCCAAAGGGGAAAAAAAAAAGAGAGAGAGAAAAAGAGGTTGTTTCTCTTTTTTCCCTTTCCAGTGCCTCTGAGACCTGGCTGTAGGTCTCTGCTCCTTTCAGGGCCTCACAGTTTCTGAACACACATAATAGAGTTTCCCATAAAGCTCTTCTCCATTCTGTTCTACAGCCAGATGCCTTCAGTGGTTAGCAGGGAAGAAGCAATTCCCCTTTCCTCTTCCTGCCTTACCTTATGTCCCCTTGCTCTCTGTTTCCCAGCCCTTTCCACAGAACATAATGGCTGCTAACTGTGAATAAACAACTGATACACATACTGTCTGGTTTAGGGGCTGTAAGCACTTTTAGAGCCCAAATAATAGATAGATATTAATAGAATGACTGTAATGATACAATAAAAGAAAAAAAAATGTCCTCAGGAGCTTGAAAATCTAACTTCAAAAGCAATTTCCATCAGTAACAAAATGCAGTGAGAAGACTAGGATTACTTTAATGAGATTATCTGCTTACTGCCATTTGTTTTTGTGGGTGACTGCAATGCTGCTTCACCTTCATTCCCAGCCAGTTTCTCAGATGCTTCTCACTTCGAGCATTGCCTGGCCAGTCTGGACTGTGCAGCTGGGGCTCATTTGCTTTCCTGTGGGATCCAGCATAACTCTGTGAGCACCTTCTCCTTTGTCCTCAGCCTCCCCTATGCTTGTGCCTTTGTTGCCACTGCAACGTGGTTTTTCCATGCTGGGTGGCTTTGTGTCTGTGGTGGAAGAGGCAGGAATGGGAAACATGGAAAGGTGTGGAAATCTGGTGTCTTTGTGGAGGTGGAAAGACTGTGTTTGTGGGGATGTGGAGAAGTAGGGAAAATAATGGTAAGGTCAATGTTGTAAGACAAAGGCAGAGACTTGATTTTGAAGGCTCTTTAAAAATTCAGCTTTATCCTGCAGGCCAGGGAGAGCGAATGCAGGGTCAGTAAGGCAGTGCATGGTTTATAGTACAAGGAGTTCTCATTTAGCTTCCCAGAGTCCCTTAACCCAACCAATATCCATTACTCATGCCTTTCTCACTCCATCTTCAAACCCCTTCCATGTCCTTGTGGCACACCAGTCCCAGAGCTTGATCACTGGTACATTCATAGTCATACACTTGGGTGGGGGGTCTGTGGAGTGGTGAGGATGTGCTCAGAGGGACCAGGACTCACAAGAGGGGGAGGTGCAGATGGTGCCTTGGAGAGATTGCTGAGATAAACACTGATGTCTCTGCAGGGACCACGTTAAATTGCACCAGGGATCAACAAATCAGCTCTGTGCACAAAGGACAGACTTGTTCTCTCATGTTGGAGGCAGCGTGGGGAAGACTAACTGTCTGCAGATACCTGTATATATAAGTTAATGGTCAAAAAGATGATAGATAGATAGATAGATAGATAGATAGATAGATAGATAGATAGATAGACAGACAGACAGATAGGTGGATGTGGATATAGACACAGTTCTGTTCCAGACAGGCAAATGTGCAGCCCCTGGTGTCTGGAGGACATAAAAGGCTCTTCCAGAACTTACTGGAGATCTCATCAGGACTCTCAGCCCAGAACTCACTTACCTAGATACTCACCTGCACAACATAAATACAGGACCTTCCTCATTATTCTTGGAGAAAGTAAAAGAAAAACAAAACCAAACCAGGACACAGCTAATAAATAAATCAGGTTTAATCATAAACCATGTACATATTTATAGATAGGGAGGGAGACGTGGTCAGAAAGGTGCTGCCCTGGCAACAGGAATAAAAGAACAGTGTATTTTACCAATACAGTACCAATGAAGGGTGGAGCTGATAAATGAATATGGGATTTTGAATCCCGGAGGCTAATTTTTACAGACAATCATCATTCTTGGTTTCCTGTCAAATTATAGCACAAATCAGCTCACAGCTCTGCCCAGGACACAGCAAGGCAGATGTAGCCAAACACAGAACTTGAGGGCGAGGGAGGGACAATATATCTGAAGATGTTTCTGAGGTATATATAACATATATATTCTACTGTTGTGTACTGTCTTGGGGCCATGCTTTGCCCACAGATATGTGTGCACACATCTCATTCCAGTCAGCAAGAGTGGCAAGCTCACATTTGAGAGAATATATTGGACTTTGAGGGCATACAGGAGCTCATCAAACAACAGAGCCAGAAGCAGAACAGGGAGAGAGCTGAAGATAAGGAAGCCTGTACTGGGCTGAGAAAGAAAAGAAGTGAATGGACAGCCCCAGATTTATCTGACCAATCAGTTTAATCCTGTTTGAACAGCCAGGGCAAAGCTTTTGTTCTGAAGGACTCCTGCAGTGCAAACGTGTCCATCAAGGCAACCTTTGCTAGACAATGAGGGAAACCATGAACAAAATGACTAGAGGCATGTTAGCAGAAGAAACACAAAGGAGCTGGCCCTATAACCATTCAGTTCTCTATTTAGAAGAAAAATCCAATCCTGCTTCTGAAGTGGTCTGAGTCTACATATGAATCTGGTCACTCTCAGCTGATACAGGCAGAGGAAGGAATCATTAGTCCAGTGTCCAGCAAGGCAAAGGGTGGCATTTGTATTATGGTACTCAGAATTGGTGTGGCTGCTTTGAGAAACAACATCACACCAGGCTTGCAAAGCAGTCAAATGCATTGGCTTTTTGCAGAATAATTTCACTTTCAATCAATGTACGTATTAGAAAGTGTTACAGATGAAAACCACCTTTCACTGGTAGAAAGCAGACACTGTTTAATATCAAATGCACTTGCCATCTGATTTTGCTAAAAACCCACCCCCAGACAATAAAAAAACCCAACAAATCCCAAATAAAATCTATAATACAAACCAACATTCATGTCAATGTCAAATGGTAACTGTCCCAACAAACATAAAATCAAGTTCTTAATGCAGGTGCTCTCAGAAGTGAGTGAAAGTCATGCATCCATATATAGAGTCCACTCCCAATCTGGGAATCCTCAGTTAAGACTGCTGCCCTTTGAAATGCAAGTCCCACTTTTTGAAAGGAGAGCTCCACACATGCATGCACATGGGCACGCAGAGATACACACACATAACCTCCTCTCTCTTAGCAAGAGCTGCATGCTGGGTAACTGTTATGCCTTCTGTGCATTTTTGATCTATTTTCTTTGTAATGATAACATTGAAATGTCTTTTCTTCTCAGGACTGTATTTTTCAAACAGGAAGGGGAGTGAAGAGGAACTACATTACAAAGACAAAAAATTGCACTCGTATCTCAGGTGTATGATTTTTCCCAGTCATCTTCAACAATGATGTTATTTACATTTGTGACTCAGCAGAATCCACAGGAAGTTATCCTTTCTCCGTGTTGGGTTTTCTCAGTAAACCCCATGAGCCTGTTCTTTGCTTCCACAGACCGTTTTTTCTTTAAGGCACTGCATGTGGCTGTTATCTTCAGACAGAAGTGCAAGCTTCCTTTCACTGGATAGTGCATTTCTCTCTCTCCCTGGACTGGCCTTCCCTGAGAACTTTTGATTTGATGTACTTCAGGTCGCTGTTGACACTTGGCCGGCGAGCAAAGGGAGAGATCATGCCATAGGCGTCCATGTCCTTGAATCGGCGCATCCGGAAGGATTTCTGTTGGAAAGTGTCACCATACTGGATGGAGATTTTCCTGTGGAGGGAAGGGCTCATCTCATGAGGTAGCTTGGCCATGCTGAAGAGGACATAAAACATCTCATCCACATTGGTGTTCTTCTTGGCTGACACTTCGAAGTAAGCACAGTTTTCATCACTGGAGACGAGATTCTCACCTTCGTCAGTGCGTACCTTGCGATAGACTTCACTGTGGTCATTTTTGTTGCCACAGATCACCATGGGGAGGTCAGCTGATTCCTTGGTCTTGTTCTTCAGGCAGGATTTGACCTCAAGGATCTGTTTCTGGAGTCGCTTGACCTCATCAAAGGATTCTCTGTTGTCCAGGCTGAACACCAGGATGAAAACATCCCCTGCAATTAAAAAAAAAGATACTGTAAAGGCTTGTTGGTCACAGACAGTTTCAGAGGAGCAAATTTAAAAAAAGAAATTTTTTTATTTCCATCTCCTCCCGATATCTTTTTTGGTCCTTTGGCACCTATTCACTCAGCTGTACTTTAGTTCTTCTGATTCAACTCCCCACACCTTTCTACAGTGCTATGGAAAAGGCTCTTGGCCATGATGGTACTTCAGTCATATCCAATTGCACTCATATTTTGCACTGGGCTTGTAACTTATTGCCGGTTTTTATCTCTTTTGTAAACACATTTCTATTTCAGCTCTGCTGCACTGCTCTTCTTTTTACTTCCTTTCATTTGTATCTCTGTATAAAACACATCCTGTTCTGACACCAGAAAGAGTGGAGAGCTGGTAGCCACTCAGCCTTAGCCCTTTGATTACACAATACACATAGCAATACCTGAACTGCAGGTTTACAGCTAATCAGTCCTGAACACCCGAGTCAGGAATGAGAGGTCTCTCAGTGTGCTCTGCTGTCATTGCATTTGCTCAAGAGAAGCAGACCATGAAAAAAACCTAATGCATAAATGACACAGATCCCTTGGCATTTCCTTTTGACATTTCCCGACTATACTTGCAAAAATTCCTTTTGCAAGTACAAAATAAGGCAAATCATCGCCTCTTGAAGGACATCCGTGTGGAACATGCTAAGAGAGCTTTCAGGGGCTACAGCTCACATTTGCACCCCAGAAACTGGTTCTAGATCTCAGTGGATATGAATTGTAGCCTTGTCAGATGTGAATGTCATGTTTCACTGGCCAGTTAGAAAGGTGGATAGAGAATCCAGAAAGAAGGTTTGTTGTGAGCTGTGGCCAAATATATATCTACTGTCACTTCTATAATTAAAGAATATATTTTAGCTCATAACAGGAACTTGGGCTTGACAGTGAGAAGATGCAAAATTATCCCACTATTTTCCCTTTTTTTCCCTTTAAACACATTTAATTAGCTGCAGACTAAGGAGAAAGGGTAAAAGTAGAGCTATCCTTCTACTGGAATATTAAATCAAGGAAATAAGGCTGGAAATTTTAGGAATAAAAAAATCTTTGGGACTTTCTTGGTTGGAATTCCCTTTCTGTGCATTTTATATTTGATTTTCTTATAACAACATGCTTAATTTGCCCTTTGCTGCTCTTTATACCCACAGAATTTCATTCAGCTATTTATTTGTGACATCAATAAAAATACAAAGCAGGACAGGAAGGTAGATGGATAAGGGAAAATCTCCATTTCAGACCTTCACACACTGGACTTCTTCAATGTGGCTAATGCATTCTTTATAGTGCTGGGAACATGCCAGCCAGGAAATCTCTCTGTGTAGAAATGCATCTTGCAGCAAATCAAGCAGTCTGTTTAGCTATCTCCCAAAAAACATTCATCTCCAGGCTACGCTTTTCAAGCTAATGTCTATCCTTATGACCTTCCCCACGACGTTCTCACCTGTTAGGATGGAAAGCCTCCTCATGGCAGGGAAAGGGTGATTCCCAGAGGTGTCCAGGATGTCCAGCTGATACATGTCTCCCCGTATGTTGTAGACTTTACGGTGAAAATCCTCGATGGTGGGAGTGTACTGGTCCTCAAAGCGGCCATTGAGGAAGCGTGAGACGATGGAGCTTTTCCCCACCCTGGAGGCTCCCAGCACTACCATGCGGTACGAGTTCTTGGCCGGCACATTCAGGTTGCAGTTTCCACCAGACATAGTCTTCATCATTGCTTGGTCCTGAAAGAGGAAACAGCAGAGTTGGAGGAAAGATCAGAAGCCAAATGGAGGGTGAAATAAGGCAGCTCCTCACCACAAGCTTGCCAAAGAGCACTCTGGAGCATAGTCCTGCATAGTAAAGCAGGGTAATCAAAGGTCCATACAGAAATGTTTTCACTGGAAATGCTTAAGCTTTTTCAGTCTCATTTCCAGGGAGTGGTTTTTTTGGTTTGCTTTGGTTTTATTTTATTGTTGTTGTTTTCTTTATTTTCTTTTAAATTATTATAAAAAATGAAGGCATTTACACTGAAAATAACATGCTTTTGAATTGTAGTTTGCTGTTACATTTAAGCATTAAGGGCTGAATTTATCAGCTGCGCTTCAGCTGAGACAACAGGTTCCTTCCCACCATCTGCGTTACTTACACATTACCAGATTTTTCAGTAGAACTTGGTTCTCACTTAGACACATAAACATAGAGGTCAGATTCCCCAATATATTACAGCCACTGCAGCTGCCATTAGAACCTAGATCACTTCGTTTGGTTGCCTAAATAGGAGCTGTGCATAATACTCATTTTCTGAGATCGGCCAAAAGTCAGACAGAAACAAGAATCATGCTTAACCTCAGTGCAAGCTAGACATCTCAGTAACTTTAAATAGCTGGTCCAATGCAATATTCATTGCTGATGCAGGGAGCCTGAGCCACAAAATAGCACTGGCTGGGGATAAATTCAAAGATCTGTGCCTCCAGCGACCTTTTAGAAACTAGATTTTAATTTTGCTGTTTGGATTGGTAGTGTGGGAACACCCTATAAGCAAACTATCATTGCTGCAGCAGGATGGCTCTCAATGGGTGGAACTGTAGAAATACAGATTTTTTAGGAGTTCCGGTCTTTATACATACAGATGTTGTGGATGCCACTGACTTTGCTAAGCACGGATGCTAAGTACAAGCAGGAGAAAAGATGAAGGACAGCCATCTTAAATAGCTATTAGACAATATTTCCAACCCCTGATATTTAAAATGAGTCTAGAGACCCTGGAGACTGCATTTTGACATAGCACTCAGATGCAGGAAACTTTGGAAGGAAAGAAAAAGTGCTGCTCAGACATTTTTTGTGTACCAGTTTAAATGAATTGTGTGCTGAAAGAAAAATACAGCCCCTGTGTGGGGAAAGCTAACTGTTACAGCAAAGGAGGCACATTTTGGACAGAGTTTATTTTGGTTACTAGGTTCTTATTAAAGAATAATCAAGTTCCCACTGTGCCATTTATTTAACTTAGGTGTTGTTTATTTAATATTACAATGTAAGTACTTTATGTACACTGAAAGATCATTTCTGAGTCCAGATCTGAATTCCTATCTTTCCCTTGAGTGAATTTTATCTCCCAAGCTTTTATGTAGCTGACAATTATCTCAGTGAAGAGCTTAAAATATTTTACTTTGTTTAACATATGCTAAGCACCAAAGCAGCAGTGAAGATACGGTCACTTCTAAATAAAGAAGTCTCTGGAATTCTGACCCAGCATCATTACAAGCTCTGTGCTACAGCCCAAGGAAACAGCAAAACACGACTTTTTATTATTATTGCTATAATTCGTGGCATGACAATGGCATATTCAGCCCTACCTAAAGCACAAAAGAAAATGCAATGCTCTCCTCAGAGTAGCTTACACTCCTAATTTCATTCAGAGGGCAGGACAGCCAGACTAATGTCAGAACACAATTTTGGATGGACACATGCATGCAGAATTATGCTACTGTTGGGATTACTGTGGCAGGAATGACAGCAAGGAGTGCAGCTGGTATTTGAACTGGATTCTGTGTTTTGTTTACCACAGGACCTATCTCCAATAGTGCAGAAACACCATATTCAGTCTCTGAAACTCTGCCATGTACACTATCCTACATAGCCACTCCAATACTGTTTTGCATCCATGGGCAGACAAAAAATTGTTTCCTTTCACCCTCTCAGGCTTATTTATTCAGCAGAGAAGAGCAGGGAAATAGATAAGTTGTAAAAACTACAAACTGCTTTACTGCCCAGGACCAGCATATAGAGATGAGGGAACTCTTCAGACCGTGATGGACCAGTGTAGCTGCATGAGGGCAAGTGGACTGTGTGGTTTACACCTGCTAGACAGCAATTCCATACAACTCGGTGCAAAAGCATCTGGGAGTGAGCACAGTTACGCATTTTGAGCAAATGCCTTTTATGTGCTGTAAAGAACACGCATGCTGAGGGACCTGATCACTTTACACTGTCCTTGTTCCACCTGTCAGGATATTCGGTCAAGAGGACTCCTGTGCTTTCTTAACTGCATTTCATTTCACTCAAAATATGCTTTTCAGCACTTCGATTCATGGAGTTGCTACTCATCACCTCTGCTGCAAATCTGACTCAGGGCGTGCCCTTGAACTGGGAGCTTATAATTGTGTTCTGTGCCTTCTCTTCTTATCCCCTCAGTCCTGTTTTTCTCTAGTTCAACACAGTCTGCCTTCTTTCCTCATCAGAAAAGGAATGAAACTTCAGCCTTGACACCCAGGAGTGGCAAAGGGGAAGCACAGGGGCTCATACAGTGAAAAAGATTAAAGACAGAAGAAAGGAAACAGAGAGAGACCACATGTTCATGTACTAAGTAAAGCAAAATCAATCAGAAGGGAATGAAGAGACAAACAACCTCCAGCTGGCTTTAATCTACATCTTTTCCTTCCAGTTTATTAAATGCTTAAGCACAGATTAATTCCCAGTGGTACCTTCTGGCTTGATGCTAAAAACTTTATATTAGTATTTTTTATTGGTACAGTGCAGGGATTTCAAAATGTCATAGAAATACAGGCAATTAATGTTATCTCCACTAAATAAAGAGAAAGGCACATATGCCCAGAAAGAGCTGAAACTGTGGTCCAAAATCAACATTAAACCCCATTTCTCCTGACTCCCTGTGTTGTCCTCTACCTGCTAACCACCACTGCTCTTTTTATAGGCAGGCATCAGAGTGAATGACTCTGAACCTGCTTTTGTATGCTCTGGAGAGCGCTTGTCTGAATTTCGGTGGGGTACTGACAAATTCGATCATGAGCACCCACAGGGAGGTATCTAAGGAAGATACTCTTTATTCAACCTGCCCATAGCTATTGCACCTTAGTTTTCCATCCTCTCATCAGGGTGTATGCTCTCCCTACCACTCTCCATTCATGAAAGACTTCTGAACTACCTCCCTTGCACTCCTCTGTCTTCAGCTACTGGTTGTGTCTCTGTTTGCCACCCCAGTGTTAATCACTGCACCCAGCTAAAAAGGACATAGGCAGACACAAACTGTATCATGCATAACAGACCTGTCACTTCTTAATCACTGCTAGTGTCCCCGTAATTTCTATGCACACCAAAATCACTCCTGTGGGATGTTTGTTTCCTACTTTCACCCCAAACTCCGTGCTGGTTTCTTACCTCTCTTTCCTTGGAGGAGCAGTCCTGGGTCTCGGTGCAGTCGGATGAAGCTGATAATGTGAATCAGAGGTGGCTGCTGTTGTAAAAGGCTGTTGTTCTGTGGATCCCACGTTGCTTGTTCTGGGCTCAGTTCTTCTCCAGCATTTCCCAAGAACTTAGCAGGATTGGGAAGGACCGCAGGGCTCCAGAGGGCGTTTCCCCATGGATGTAAATACTGGATCAGGCAACAGACATAGGCTAAAGAAGAGTCTCAGAACCGGTGACAGTTTTTCCCTTTGGGAAGATGAGCTCTTTTCCTCACAGGCTCAGTTCAAGAAAAGGAGAGTCAGAGTCTCTCCCACTCCCACTCCCACTGCCTTTTCTTGCAAGTTGTACTTTGTAGGCTCTGCTGCGGGGAAAGAATTTCAGGCGCAGCACCTACTCCTGCAGGGTAGTGGGTGCATCCAGCTGGCCCACCCAGCCTCTGTGCTGTCTCAGATCCTCTGCAGAAAGATCAAGGTGGGCATGGAAGTTGTCTACAGAGACCTTATGCTTCCCCAGATCTTCCCTGGCACATCCCTCCCTACAAGCTTCTTTTCTTCTGGTCTGAGATTTGCTTTAAAATATTCTCTCTCTAGGACAGAAGGGGCTTTTCTTCCCATTTGCCAGTTAAGTCTTTTTCCTTCCCTCCCTGCCTTTCTCCCTCTCTCTCTCGCAACTACTGGCAAATTGCAGATTTTCCTTCTGTAGGACTCACAGATAATTGGCTCAACTCCTCCCTTGAAGTCAGTGTCAGACACAGGGGAAGGAGGGGTGCTGAGGGGGTGGGATTTTGTGCCTATTGGAAAAATCTTTTCTTTTCTCCTCTAAACAGAAAGTTCATGTGCATTGCAGACTGCACATTCCCCGTCTTTCCACCAGAGACCTGTATGTATGCATGTGTGGGGAATGAGTTAGCGTATGTGTATGAGAGACACAGAGAATTCATTTACTTTGCAAGCTGTAAATTCATAAGCTGTTTCTAAAAGCTCTACATTTCCGTGCTGATTTTTTCTGCTGTGAGACTGACTCATTCCCCAGGTAGGGGCTTTCTGTCCATAATTTCTGCAAATCTTTTGCATTATGGAATGCTTTCTCCTGTTTTCTCAACCTCAAGACATTTACATTAGAATGGCTGGTCGGTTTGATTAAGAAATGAGAATAATGTGTAACTGTGGTTCTTTCATTAATATTTAAATAAATGAAAAACTAAACTAGGGATGAGTAATAGAAATGTTAAAAAAGGTCAAACAAACTGAAAGTGTGTGGAACTGAAGCTCAGGAAAAAGAGAGAAACAAACTAAAAATAGGGTGAATTGAAGGAATTTGTTCAACCCCAAGTGAAACATTGCATTCGCAGTTTATTTAATAGCTGATTGACTTGAATTTTTTCTCTTTTTGAGCTGAAGTAATAGTTTAGATCTATGCACTTATTTTAAAAGGTGTCAAAAAGCTTTCTTTTGAAAGATTTCAAATTAAATACTTCAGCATTTCCCACTTAAAACTCCTAATGGGGGCGGGGGGGGGGGGGGTGGGGGGGGAGGGA
>VXBT01010117.1:1022780-1071143 GCA_013400235.1 Oriolus oriolus
GGGGGGGGGGTTGGGCAGGCAGGAAAGGAAGAAAAACACTGAGATTTTCAAGATATTTTGACAATAAGAAAATGGAAGAGAGGCATAGCCTTCGAAATGCAAACACTGTTTCAGGTCTCCCACAGTTCTCCCTCTTTTTTTTTTTTCCCCTGAGAAATTTACTCTTTGTTGAACACAAAGATTCTTTCAACTACCATGTATGTATCATCCCAAAACCTCCTCCCCTCACCAGTTCCTGCAGCTTTTGAGGAATTTCTAAGATGCTTCACTTTCTCTCCTCCTTTTCCTCAGAGCACAGGGATGTTTCTGTTGCCACCCTCGGAATGAAGCTTCCCTCTTTTGCCCACACTCCTGGTGCTGCACAGTAACCATCCACAGCAACCACTGAGAAGGGTTCCACGGCTGTTGCAGGCACAGCCTGACACGCCTGTGAGTGTCTCTGTGCCCACAGACCTCAAAGGATACAACACAGGCTGTGGGATGAGTCCAGCTGGAACTATCTGTGAGAGGAAGCAGCTCCCAGTGAAGTCAGGGTCATGGTCGTCCTAAGCAGGATGTGCGTCTGGGGACTCACAGGATAACACAAAGGCAAAACAACACTGATCAAATCTGGGAAAGAGCAGATCCTGCAAACAACTTTAGATTTGGGAAGAAAGGATGGGACATGGCACAGCACCACTGAAACGTTGCTGCAGTACTGGACTGGTATTGGGTCATGACCAGAACTGATCTCTTTTTGGACCACTGTACCAAATCTTCTCGGTCAGCTCCTGAGCCTTTTGGCAAAAGGTGGGGAAGTACTTTTATGGCTCAGACAAATTTTTGACATAAGATATGATGTTTCCCATTTCTAAGTCATCAGTTTGGATCAAACCTGGACCATTTCTGGTGTCTTGTCAGCTCTTGTGTATCTTAGATCCAAACAGAGTGACCAGCATCCCGCTATCATTGCCATAGGAGGAGGAATAGCCACAAAACCCAGCAAAGTGAAATCCTGTAGTGCTACAGAAAATAAACTCCTCTTTCATCCCTATAGCTCACATGTCAAGTGTACCGAGTTCTCTACCAAGAAAGAAGTGTAGTCATAGTGGAGACCATCTCATCAGCCTGGAATTTCAGCCTACTCAAGCTTTTCTCTAAACCAAATGCAAAACTCTTGGCTAGCTGGCTTCACCCAGCCCAAACTCCTACTCAGATATTCTCTCCAGTCTTTCAAGTAACCAATCAAATTCCTCAAATGAAAGCAAAATAAAATAAGAACATTCTTAACTAGGCACCTTAGCCTTATTTGATCTCTTATCGAGCAGCTAGTAAAATAATAAATTACTTTTGAAGTAATAACTTTTGAAAGATAATAGCTAACTGTGAGGCTTCAGAGGCTTGAAAGACATTGTTGTAGCTTTTTGGGTTGGTGTTTTTTGTTTCATTTCTTCTGGTGTGCTACCAGTTAAGGACTTGACAAAAAGCTGAGCTTTCCTGTTTTCCCTCAGGGCTCAGGAGACCAGAGCTCAAAAAATCCCTACTTTTTCAAAGACATCCCAGGAATGGCTCTGGTGGAGAAGTCACGTTACATCTGCCCTCATCTGAGGAGTAGGGATGGCAGCACCTCTTTGCTTTGAGGGTTATAAAGAGAGTAAGTGAATCAGAGAGACAAAGTCTCTGCCAAAGCGAGAGGAGAAGTTTCCAGTCTCAGCAGTTTCCTCCAGTTAGAGACTATCAGGCTTCCTTAGAGCTTACAGATATTTATCAATTTAAAAGCCAGGCTTGCAACGTATTATTCTCTGGAGGCATTTCTCCCTCCCACTCCTCCATTCTATAAAGAAAGCCTAAATGAGGTTTTTATCCAGCCAAGGCTGGATCTCGGAGGATGACAGGCAGTGGCTACAGAGAACCACCACTGCTAAGAAGGGCTGTGCCTGCCTTGCTGAGTGACAGGCTGGAAGGAAGGGATGCCATCCAGAGGGACTTTTACAGACTTGAGAGGTGAGCCTGTGTGAACTTCATGAAGTTCAATAAAGCCAAGTCCATGGTCTTGCACATGGGGTGGTCCCAAGAAGAAATACAGGCAGGGCAGGGAATGAATTGAGAGCAGCCCTGGGGAGAAGGACTTGGAGGTGTTGGTGGATGAGAAGCTCAACATGACCCATGAATGTGCACTCACAGTTCTGTATCCTGAGCTACATCAAAAGAAATGTGGTCAGTAGCTCAAGGGAGGGGATTCTGCCCCTCCACTCGACTCTCATGAGACCCCACCTGGAGTGCTGCATCCAGCTCTGGGGCCCTCAACATACTAGGGACATGGACCTGTTGGAGTGGGCCTAGAGGGCCACAAAGATGATGAGAGGGATGGAGCACCTCTCCTATGAAGACAGCCTGAGAGACTGTCTCCTTTCCTGGAGAAGAGAGGGGATTCCTTATAGCAACTTCCAGTACTTAAGCAGAGCCTACAAAAAAGGAGAGGGGATAGGATAACTGGTAATGATTTCAAACTGAAAAAGGAGAAATTTATATTAGATTTAAGGAAAAAAAACTTGCTATGAGAGTAGTGCAGCACTGGAACAGGTTTTCCAAAGAAGTTGTGGATGCCCCATCCTTGGAAACGTTCAAGGCCAGGTTGGCTGGAGCTTTGAGCAACGTGGTCTAGTGGAAGGTGTCCCTGCCCATGGCAGGGGGGTTGGAACTAAATGATCTTTAAGATCCCTTCCAAAAGAAATTGTTCTTTGATTCTGTGGTTTGATGATGCAGTGGCCATTAGCACACGTAACTGTTGTCTCTGATGCTGGCAAGCAGGTCCTGCCAGCTCATCCACGGGGCTGCCTCAGCTGCGGAAGGCGCTGCAAACTGTCCAGCTGTGACTGGTAGACAAGGCAGCTGTGTGGCTTTTGGCCCTGCCTAGACCGTGGGTGAGCAGAGTGGAGGACTGCAGAGGGCGAGTCAAGGGAAGTGAAAGAGTGTGGCAGAAAGAGGCTGGGTGGAAAGATGTACAGAGGGACAGGGAGAGACAAGAGGGAATTACAGCTGATGGGTGTTGCATTAACCATCTGGTTTCAAATGGTGAAGACCTAAATGAAGTGACTTGCTATATGGGGAGGCACAACTGCTCCTCAAACCTCTCCAAGGAGTTTCCTTCTCCAAAGAAGAGTGCAGCTCTCAGGCAGCACACATGCCGACCACACTGGCACCAGGATGCAGGGCAATGTGGGCTCATGAAGCCAAGTTTAACTGTCATGAGTAATTTAATACCTTCTGCAGCTTCAGGCACCGGCTGTGGCTGGAGACAGAGACTGATGTGCTGGGCTGATGCAGCAGGACCAATCTGTTTCTCTCCACCTTAAGGCAAATGACAGAAATGACAATCACATGCCGTTCATCTCTGGTCAGAATTAGTTCAAGACAAAAGATGTTCCAAGCCTTTTGTCTCCTCTTCAAAAGCAAATGCAACGGAGATTAAATATTTAAACCAGTTTTTTCTCTCTTTTCCCATTCCTTTTCATTCTCCTCATTATTCAGTAAAGCAGACTCATTTTTCCACCCCCTCACCTTCCTTCCCTCCCTCCCTCCCACATTCATCCCTCCTGCTTGGGCTCCTCCCTTCCAGCAGTGCTGAAAAGTTAGTGTTCAGGAACCAGTAAGCTGCAGGTCCCAAGTCATATTCTGAGCAGCAAATAGATGAGCAGCTGATCTGTTACTGCCTCTGAATTATCTGTAGCTCCCCCCCACCACCCCCAGCATTTAAACTCAGTGAAGGGCTCTCCAGGGGTGTTGCAGTGATTGGGAAAATAACTAATGATCATCAGTTATGAGTGAGAACAGTATTACTTGAGAGAATGAAGTTGGAGAAGGCATACAATTTAGAAAGTGGTGGTTTGACTTATATTCTTGGTCCTGTCACAGAATTTGTGCATGGCTGTAATTTCTCAGTGTCCTAGGGTGTAAAATGTATTAATAGTATTTACTGCAAAACGGAAAAACATTGCTGTGAAAAATGAATTCAAATCACCTCTTCTTTGCTGCTTTTCTTGTGAATCAGTTTTTTATTACATTTTAATGAAATATTTTTGAGAAAAGGCTGCATTTCTATTCCCTCTCCTTTCCCCAGAAGCTCTCCCCTGACTGACACCTTCCAAAAGACAGAGACAAAATTTTTCCTTTTGGGCCATTTCTACAGCTGTGTCCCCAGTGATGTTGCTTGGATCCCCGAGATACGTACTTACTTGTCCTCTTTTACCATCCATTCTGATGGACTCTTTTACCATCCCTACCAAGGCTGATGATCATCTCTTAAACATTTTTACCTGCAGTGGGAATATAGACGACTAAGGAGAGCAGACGGGGGTGGAAGGGGAAGGAAGACTTGGGAGAAGATGAAAAGAATTGGGGACAAGAGCCCTGTAAGCCTTCACAGAAAAATAGCAAATCAAAAGTACAATTAAGCCTCATTAGATGCAGCTGAAAACAAAGACAAAACAAATTGAACAAGAAGAGGTGCATGAAAGAGAGACCAACAAGCCAGAGCCCTCTGCATCCCATGTGGTGCTGCCTGTGACCAGCTATTTTATTTGTGTCTCAGTTAAGAAGTGGCAATTGCAAATCTGGGTCTGGCCACTATATTTGGTATCAGCTGGTTCCATATAAACATTCCCAGTCAGAAGCTCTTCTTGCCTAGTGAGCTGTTGAGGGCAGAAAATTGTTTCTCTAAGGATCTGGTTTCTCCATTCCTTCATACTCCACCAACACCTTCAGTCTATGGCTGTGCCTCCAGAAAACAGGGTTAACTCACCTGTGAAACCTATCAGTCTTTCAAGTACATCCTTCTAGCACAGCTCTGCTCACACCAATGTCTTTGTATGCCTGGCTGCCAAACTTCTCTAAATCCAGTGCCCTGAAGCCATATGGGTGGACTACACAATGACAAGCTGATCTCTCAGACAATTCTCTTGGTTGTCTTCCTGGAGCCAGAGCCTGAGCACTAAAGCTGTCTAATACTAAGTGATCTTCTTGGGTGACCACCCTGAAGCTCCGTGGTGGCTCTGGCTCTGCATCTGCATGATTCTGCACAGGTTTTATTTGGGACTTGGTTTCACTACAGTTCTTAACGAGAACATGTGAATTAGAGCTCTGTGTCTTCACACAGGGTTAATTGTTTCTGTGCCCTCCTCTATCTAAAGGATCAGTTCCATGTTAGAACCTGGGCATTTACAGTTCCTTTATTAAGAAAATAAGAATGTGTTAGGGATTGAAAAATGCCTCATCCCTTTGATATGAAAGATATACACCTTTATTTTTCATGAAAGGGAGTCAGTGAATGGGAATATCACTCTGAGGGAAGAACAGGTGACAATGACAGGTTGTTCTTTTATATTTCTTTTTTGTTCTTGTTCTGTTTCCCCCTCTCAGAGGACTGCAATCATGTATTCAAGAACCAAAGTAAAATCCATTGTAATAATAATAATAATGGTAATACTACATACTCTTAGTGTAACTTTTTTGCTAATATCTCCACACATTCTGCAAATATCTAGGAAGTTAGGCTCAGTCTCTCCTATGCAACAGGAACATAAATATTTTAGCAGTAAGCGTCTCCAGACTTAAGCTCCCCCTACCCACACTCCAAACTAACTGAAAACTGAGCAGCCATTACTAACGAGCCAGCTGCTGAGCGTGAGTCAATTGGTCCTGGTGAGAGATTATATTGCTTTTGGCTAGTTCAGAGCATGAGCAGAGCGAGTTTTATCTGTCTGCAAAGGGCCACACAAATAATAGCCTTCAGGCTGCACGACTGGAAACAGCCCCCAGTCCCCGGCATCATCTGTATGGCCAGGAGGTGACACAGCACACAGAGATGTGTGTATAACAAACTCATTGCAGAGCACCAAAACCTTCCTGGGAAGTACAGTTAATGGACATGTCAATAACCTCATCTGCGTCCCTGAAAGGAACCAGAGCACAGAACTGCTTTGGCCCAGATTTTAAAAGGCAGTGTTGCCTGCTACAATCTCTCCACAAATATATGTCAGGTCCTCAAAGTCATAAAACAGGCTTAAAAAACTGCAAGATTAAAACCAACTAGGTAAGAGGGAAGAGACCCTCAGGGTGCTGCAGGGCCAGGTTTTTCTCTGCAGTGGAAATGACTAGCATCTTATTTTTTAACTTAAAAAAATCAGAACTCTGATTAAAGCATTTTCACATATCTACTGACAGGGGTCAAATTTGAAAGGGCCCCTTTCGTTAATGTGAAATTGGAAAATTTTCTTGAACCTACCTGGTCCCTCTGCCTGCAAATCTCTCTGATTACCTATAATCAGGAAAAATCAGGTTCTTTTAGCAACAGCTACAATCAGGTCTTGTTTCTATGTAGCCAGCAGTGCTGTTGCCTGCCTCCTCAAGGGCCAGATTTTAAGGCTGGGGCAATCCCCCTCAAACCCTGCCCAGCAGAAGCAGGAGGGCAGCACCAGCCTTTCCTTGGCAGGAGCCCGTGTCCTCTGCTCCGGCTGCAGGCGGTGCTAGCCTGGCACCCCAGTTTCAGCAATGCAAAGAACGATCGATTTTTCTGACATGAAAGCTATCCAAGTGCCTTTTGCTCTGGTGTAAATGACAAAGCAAGCTGCTGAGTCAAAGGAAATCAGATCTAAGGCATCTTCTATGTGTTTTTTCTGGCTGAAGGCTCAGAGGACGTGTGCAGGAGTATAAATTTACCCATTACGTTTTCGATCACTCTGCACGTTCCCAGCCTTCCTCTGTCCAGAGGAACTTGTTCCTCTTAGATAATTACACAACAGTCCAATTAGCAAGAAAACTTTCCCTCTTCAGCGCCCAATCAGACTACCAGATTATTAAAGGCTCCCATTGGCACTGACCTGCACTTGCTTCAAATCAGAGGTCAACTGCATCTATGAAACGAACAGAAGGGACAAATTTAATTACTGGCAAACTAACTTGTCAGGATTTCCATTCCTGGAGTGTAGAGAAAAGGGTTTGTGGTTTATGTGGGAGGTCAAACAAAGATGGGAAAGGGGCTAAGATAGGAATTTGTGCTGGAAATCACTGCTAATTGAGATAAAATGCAAAACCAGGGAGCTGCTTCACCTACCAGCCTCTTCCATGCAGTATAGACCTAAGTCATACTGCTTTTTGTTCTCTCTCGAGGATTTGACCCTTTTACCATGCAACTTAGGTCCATATAGTGTCCTTCTTAAGGGAGGGGTTAGGGGAAGAGCCTAAGGAGTTCAAGTTTTTCCACTTTTGCACTTGAAGACCATTTATGTAAGTGCCTGGAAATAGCAATTCCTCCTTCCTAGTGCCTTTGAAAGGCGCTTTATTTTAATGCTACAGAAGGGAAAGCAGGCACACAGACTCATGCTGAACTTGTGATTCCTTTGATGGATAACAGCACAGACTCTGTGCTGTCAGTGAGGACTTGAAGCCAAATTCAGCAGCAAAGGTAAAGCCCTCGGGACATCGAAGCAGAAATGCTGCAAACCAGTTGCTCTGGTGCAGTCTCCCATCGGTGGCACAAGGGCCACGCATACACACAGCTCTCAGAGTCCCTCAGTCTGCTCCACTGATGGAGCAGAGCCTCTGCTGCAGGTCGATCGTTTGTTTTGTTTCAGGATGGACTCCCGCTCCTCCAGGCCCACGGCATTGTTCAGATGGGGAGGTGGATGGGAGGAACTAAGCAAGTTGGCATAGCAACCTCAGGCTCTGCGCTTTGAGGCTTATGCAACCACAAACAGGTTGAGAAGGTGGGAAAGGGCACTTCCCTTCTCTCGCAGCTTCGTCAACAATTGCTTCATATCCTTGGCAATTAAGCAGAAATAAACGATCTGCCAGAGCTTTGAGCTTCCTGCAAAGCCTCCCCCCTTGCCCTGCTTTTCCTTCTGGAGGCTTTACAAGCTTTTGGGCAACAGCAGGAGCCTGCGAAGTGCCCTTTACCCCATCCATCACCCATGAGAGCATGATCTGAGAGAGGTTACTGGCTTTCCGGGTTTTACTCACCACCAGCAGCCAACCAAGGGTGCTGCAGGTACAGAGTGCATGACTAAAAATAGGATGGATGACCCACTGACTGCTGTGCTTTAGCCCTTACACACTCAGCCTTACCAAACCATGCGCTCCAGGTCTGCACCACAGAAATGCAATCCTGCACCTCCAAGGAGAAGATGAAGAGGATGTATGACAGCTTTTTGCTCTCACTGCCAGTATGAAGCATGGAGGTTTTAGGTACTAAGTGTTTTCAGGTGAACAGCTAAGCAGCTCTTCTGTCCTCCCCATTTAAGCGAAGGAAAAGGTGAAGAAAAGCCAGGGGTTTTGTTAGCAGAATGAATCTCCGAGATACTTTTCCAGCATATAGTAGTTCATGAGGCTGATTGGAGATCTGCTTCCATCTTGGCTTATTTCATCCTCAGTTATGAGTTTTTTAGACACCACTAGCAACTGCATCTATCATGCTGGACAAATTTTATTTGTGAATACTGAAAAGGGCAAATAGGGAATGAATCTGATGTCCTCGCTGTAGCTGAGCTAATGTAAACTCTTGCCAGCAGGGAGAGCTTTAAACTGGACAGATAGGCAGCTTGCTCAGAAGTGCAAAAGGGCACTGCACTGAGCTGAGCATATGGCTGCTCAATAACCACTGCAAATCCTTGTGGTTGTACAGTAAATCTCCTAACAGCTGATGAGTCCTTCAGGATTTGGATCTGTGTGATGAGAAAAAAAAACTCCTCAGTTTTATTTTTATTTTAAAGCAGGGAAAGGAACACAAGGACAACTAAACAAAGTTTTCATGAATGCAGAGAAAATTCTATAAGCATCATTGGAATTAATCCTGCAGATCCCAAAGGTTTGGAAGTAAATGCAGGTCATTCCTATTTTCAGGTAGAAAATAAATATTAATAACTTGTAGGCCAGTCTCATGATTCAGGAAGAGGTGACTCATGCTTCAAGATGTTTGGCAAGCCAGCACTGACATTGCTGCAAACACCTTCAGTGTCCCATTAGCACCTAGTCGGAGGTGCTAGGACTTCCCACATAGCCACCAAAGAAGCAAAAACCCTTGGCTGCCCAGGTTAGGATCCCTCCATGCCTTGGCCTGCCAAACATGCCCTGATGTGTTTCTCAGTGAACCTGGCCAAGCCTCTTTAGGATCGTCAAAGGTGGTGAGAAGCTCAGACAGTTCTCTACTGCTCAGTGGCTGGATGGCTTTTTTCCATATGGAAGTCACCTCTAGCCAGGGTGCAGTTTTCCAGCACTCCTGACACTGAGCTTCAGGGAATTTTTTATATGACTTGATGAACCAAAGCCAGCCCATACACATTCTTTTGGGCTACTTCCATCTTTTCTCATGCTCTGGACAGGAGGAAGCAGAGGAAGGTGACAGGAGCTGGCAAGCTCATCCCAGCTACTCTGAAGATGGATATACTTATGGAAAGGGAACAGCTACACCAGGTGCATTTAACGGCCTTTCCAGCCCTCTGCTCCAACTCCTGTCTCACAACTGTCCTGTTTGTGGCACGTGAGCATCATAAAAAAGGGTCTGCAAAGGGAACGAGGAAAGGGACATTCACACCTTGTGCCAGCACATCCAGAGGGGAACACTGCTCCTGCTAGACCCTGCCCAGAGCAAGCACAGACTCACCGGACTCACACTAAGGAAGGTGGTTATGGTCTGTTCCACCAGCACCTGGGCAAACTAACACTTACATGCAAGCCAGCCTGCACTGAAAGGTCCTCACATTTGGTGGCTTGGGTTTGTAAGCTTCCTTCAGGCTTCCATTTTGATCAACCCCGGGCTACAAAACAAAGATGAAAACTGCAGGTAGCCCTAAGAATGATGTGGCAGGTACTGTTGCCTCCCCTCTGGTTATTGCTGAAGGAAAATACGCAGACCTAAGGCTGCAGCATGCCAGGCCCAACTACAATGAGATCACACAAAGTCCTAAATAGCCAAGAAAAATGTTACAGAACAATTTTAAACTCTTCCTTAAGCTAAAGGTTTTGCATTCCCTAATTGTCCTACAGTTGCAGTGCAGAGAGGTCCTGGAGTATCACCTGTATGTCTGTGTGTGGTAATGGAGACGTCCCTCAGCTTCACTCAGACTGTCACTTGCTACCAACGCCACGCAGACAGCGTCCCCCTTCCTCACCAACCACTGACTGTCCCAAGAGACAGTCTGACACAACAGGCTCGAGTTATGCAGGGACACCATTGCCTTTTGAGGCCGTGGCAGAGTCCAGTGCAAAACGAGGGCCAAGCACACATGGACTGCACAGCCAAGCACAATTTGCTGCCTGCTGTTTCTCCCCAGTGTCTCTGTAGCCACGGCTGCTTTGCATTTCCTCCTTGCCATAGCAGCAAGACTAACCCAGCATACAGACACAGTTAGGAAGTCAAATCCCAGGAGTTCGAGGGAGCTGTGGGAGACACGGTGAGTGCCTTTCACAGTGCTTCGTTGCTGTTGAAGGAATTTGACAGGCAATACATTTAAAATGGGCTGAGTGGCTCTTGGAGGGGGTGCCTTGCAGGGGGTGGCAGAGGGATGGCGTAGAGCTGCTCATTGTTCTCCTGTCTAGCTGCTACCCCCTCAGTCTTTCTGCTCACAAAGGGATTTAACAGCACTCCGTGCCAGCCATTTTCTTGGATTTGGCCTGATGACCAAAGCCACCCTCAGATGAGAAGACAGCCAGATTCCTTCACATCTCTGCTGCTTTCTGTTGTCTGCCATCGTCAGGGAGAGTAAAAGACGATCACGGATACAGTGTCTAAGGGTGATGGAAGTCAGTGGCTGTGAGGAATGGCTGGCACTCTTGCCATCAGACCTTTAAGGAGCTGTGTAAGACAAGCAGAAGCCAATCTGTGGTGAATGCAATGCTTGTTCTCTGCAAAACATCCCTCTGTAGTCCCTCTTTGGCCAGCAAGATACCAGCGAGCACGCACTTAAAAGAGCCCTGTTAGATGGTGCAGCCCAAGCGTGGCATCATACCATTGTAGGCTTTGTCTCCAGTGGCATTTGAGGGTGGGAAGGGGGAACATTACAAATACTTCCCCTTCCTCTGCCACCTTCCTGCACCCAAAACCTCCCTCTCACTCTCTAGCATTGACTCTTACCAGTCCCATGCAAAGTTAGGCTCTGGTGCACTTGCTGTAAAGCTCTTCCCTTCTTCCAACACTCGTTGTTCCAAGTTGGGTACTGCAGACAGCAGGTGTCAGAAGGAAAACAACCATGTTAACAGAAATGGATCTTTCTCTCCAAACAGATGGACAACAAATATTTTTAAACACAGTCTCAACAAGATGTGCTAATTTGTACCTCTGTAACCCCCCAATCCTTTTTTTGTAAGAAAGCAAAAGAACAGATGGATAATAATATGAAACTCCAGGGAGATGGATGGCTGCGTAGTGGACACATTTGATCCTTCTCCAGTTCTCAGACAGGACTCCAACAAAACACTTAATTTTTGAAGCCTAGCCTGCAGTCACAACTAACCCTGAGACTTGCACAGCAGTCCAGGTTCAAAAGCATCAACCATGGTTGCATCAGCAGTCTAAAGAGAGAAGGGATATGTAGGCAAGACAGTAAGAGCAAGTTGTGTCAAATGCTAACTGCTGGGAACAGCAAAAAGCACAGATGCTCCCTGGGAGGGAGAAAGGCAAAGCAACAGTGTCTAAAGAGATGTGAGAGGAATAGCGGGCAGCAAATTGGTCTTGGCTCCACAGGTCATGCATGCCAGCCAGAAAACTAAACATAAGCAGTTTGGTCTGCATTGCTTTCTGTCACAGCCTTGGAAGGCAACACTTGCTACTTAGGTGGCTGTGGCCAGCAATCTTACGGAATAGTGATCTCGAGTGTGGGCACTTACCAGAAAGGTACTGGGGAAACTCATTGCTTAGAGTCAGACCCCTCTCATCTCCCAGAGGGTCACATCTCCCTCTCCTCTCAGTCACACTCTGCCGGAATCCACCACAGGAATCTGTAAAGGGAGAAACCTGTTTTTTACATACCTATTTTGTCCTATTTGGAGCAGGGACAAGCCCAGACTCCTGAAAGTATGACCTGAACATCACATCCCTGATGACTCAAGGGTTGAGGACCCCAAATCTCGCTGGGATTACTCCTCTTTGAAAGCAGGGATGACTGTGACACTATCCTGTGGACCCTGGCACACTTCTTTCCTCTGGTCTCTTGAGTTTGCTCATGTTGATACAATGATACCTCTGCAAATCAAGGAATTATGAAACTTCGTGTATGAGATACCCATGAAGAGACACTCATAAAACCTTTCCTGTAAGAAAGTTCCTTTGTGAAATGGATAACTAAAATAAGAGCATCTGCTGCCTCAAATTTAGATAGGTTTTTCTCCCAAATTAAAGGCAGATGAAAGGCTTTTACCTATTACTGCTCCGGTGAAAACCAGGCAGCAACATTTGGAAAAGGAAATGCATGGAAGAATGGCCCTGAAGAGAGCCTGGAGAAAGACTGCTGTGCTGTATGCTCTTTAAAAGATTTTAGGACCCAAGAGGAAAGAAGCTGCATGGAAGCAGGATTTCATACCTCCATGTTAAACATACAGGACCATGTTAGAAATCTCCAACTGCATCAATAATTTCTTTGCCTGGTGGAAATTACCCTTTGTTTGAAAGACATAGCAGCTGTAGATCCATTCTTCCATAGGTAGTAAGGCCTTTGCATAAGGGAAACACCTAAAACGGGGAGATAAATAGAGGATATAACCATAGTCCACAGAAGCCCCAAGGATGCAGACCTCAAGGAAAAGAGAGAACTGTTTGGCTGCTTTGTGGAGCAGACATTGTGTCCAATGCCATGATGGTCTCTCAGTGCTGGGATCCATCTGGTTTTGGACTAATCTCCAGGGAAAGTGGTGAAAGCCATTTTGCTTTCTGTTGTTTGTATAAAGCTTGACAGACTCAGACTCCGGGCAAGGAGTTCTGGCAAGGAGTTACCATCGCAATAAACACCAGCCTTTCTTGCCCCTAAATAACCCAAGCAGATGCACAGCCCTGCCTTTCATGAACAAGAGTCCCAGGAGTCCTCCAGGGCAGGCTGCAGCACATTTCAACCTTCGGACACAGCAGGGCAGGGAACTCTAGCAGTCAGAAATCCAGGTCTAGTCTGCCATTATGAAGACTGCTTGGAGGCAGTGCAGATAAATGAATATGGAATGCGCAGGTTAAAATGGGAAGCTGTCCATCTGACTGTCTCCTGGAATAGCTTTCTTTGCTTCCACACTCGGACTCTGGGCAGCTCACTCCCTGCTCTGAGGTCTGGAGCTATTCTTGTTGGTGCCACTGGATTAATATTGCAGGAAATGGAGAGGTGATATATGGTGCTGTCAGACGTGGACAAAAGAGAGCATGCCCTTCTCCCTGGGAAGGAGACAACAGCACAGTGAGTGTGGGAAGTCAACATTTGAGTCCCTCCACAAGGCTGGACTCCCGCTCCTCCAGCAGCAGGAACGCTAATCATCTGGGTGAGCTGGTTGTTCCACTGCTCCAAGGCTGACTGACACCAGCAATTAAAACTGCATTTCTTTATGTGGCAGCTTGGTGTGGTTGCTGCATCTTAGGAGCTCAGGCACTTTGGAGATGGATTTCAGAATGGGCTTTGTCTTCTGGAGGGGGCTGTAAAGGACACACTGGCAGTGAAGTCAACAGTCATATCATACAGACCCTCTTACCATGTTAACTCAATTAGCATGTTTTGTGGGGGGGTTTTGCTGTGTTTTGTGTTTTAATGATGCAGATCAACTGATTTTCTTGGTCCAATTAGAGTTACAGCTGCTAAAGCCTAAGGCATGACTGGCTGATTGGGTTTTGAAGAATGTGACATTTTGCAGCTAAAAGCTTTATCAAGGGTAAGCAGCATGAGCCTCTTCTCTTGCTTCCTTTTTCCTCTTTAAACAATAGAGATTTGCTGTCTACAGCTGGACCCACTGTTCACGCCGGAGTCTGGGCAGCTCCTGATAAATGACAGCTTCCCCATAGCTTTGCATCCCAGTCCTCCCAGCTCAGCCAGTGAGTGCCCCAGCCTACTGCCAGGGAAGGTAGATCCCTCTCATTAAACCATACACCTGGTGTGAAACAGTTCCTGTGCAAACACAGGCATGGCAGAAACTCCCCTGAATGTCCCGGCTGGGCTGGGGCTCCCATTTGCTTTAGTAGGAGTGCCCTCATCTGCCTGCTCATCCCACCTCCCCAGACTGAGTTACTGCTCCATATGGATACAACATTCCCTGCTTCTCTCCTCACAGTCTTGCTGCACTGCGCCCACACGCACACCTGTCTGCGCACTCACAGGAAACTCGCAGCACACTGGGAGTTAAGGGGACATTACCTTAATAAACAGGCAGATTTGACCGAAGCCAACGATGCTGCCAGAATGGCCCCAAGCCCAGCTTCGACGTGACTCTGGAAAGGCCACCAGCACATGGATGAACGAGCCGTGGCCTCTCTGGCTTTTTGAAAGCGAAATGCCACAGTGCAGAGAAACAGGCGTCCTTGTCACAGGGCTAATCCAGGCTGAGCAAGAGACACCTTGTCCTAAGCCTCCCTCTGTGTGATTCATCTGAGAAATACTGGCTTGCAAAGCTTTTGATTAGGAGTCTTCTTCCAAAATGGCAACTTCCCTTCACACTCTGTTGCCCACTGAAGGGGTTTCCTCCTCTCATCCCACCCAGCATTCTCCATTCTTTATAAGGGTCTTGAGACAGAGGCTGCCAGAGCTGTTCTGGGTCATGGTACTCTCTAAGCCAAAGGAAGAACCAGGGGTTCTTCCATGCAAACAGGATTTTTCTGTAGGTACAGGCTCACAGCAAGAGCCTGACTTTTAGAAGGAAAAGAAAATCAAATCCTTCAAATTGTGTCTGCTTTGAGGATTAAATCACATTCATTGCAGCCTATTTGTATATTTAGCACATTTTCTTGGCACAGATGTAGATGCAATTCTCATTTCGTTTACACAGCTGCAAATCCCCATCTGAGTTAAAAGAAGAGGGTAAAGTCAGAGCCTGTAAATCCACTCTGGAAAAGATATTCAATCTTGTAAGTCACAGTTTACACTAGACCTTAACCACAAGAGACTGAGAGGTTGTCTATTTACTGTTGGAGTGAGGATGCAGGACTTACAGACAGTTTTCTTCTAGAAGCCAGTTCTGCCCCCATCTGTAACTGCAAAGCAGCTGAGCACATTATGGGTAATTAGCTGCTCAGTGGTGAAAGACTGCTGTGGTTTCCATCGGGATAAACCATATCCACCGTGTAAGCATTGAATGACAGCCTGGCACCACTGTCAGAGTCTGGCTTGTGAACGGTCTGTGCATCAGTACGCTCAGCAATCCAGGGAAAATACACTTCCCTATTCTTCCAAAGGACGGTTTTCAGCAAAAAACCCGAGGGAAGAGACATGTCATGGGTACCTGGAACCATTGGGTACACCGGTTGGAGTCAGTTTTGGAGAATGCCTTTTCTGCTTGCTCAGGGAGAATTTAGAGACTATTCAAACTTGCCACTAAGAGCCCAGTCCTAAATGGGACATGGGGATCAGCCAGTTCTCTCCAGTTTCCATCTCTTCCTTACTAATAAAGCCAGCTTGGTGCAATTTCTCCTATCTGTGTTCATTACTGGTAGATCATGCTATCCTTTCAAGACTTTTCTTTTTAACTGAAATTTGGCATTTTACTGATGCCATGTTTTTCACACCAGGTGCAAAACACGGCATCTCCATGTGGCTGCAAAACATATTAGCCAGTCTGAACATGAATATGGATGTAGAGTTAAATATTAAAGATACAGTAAAAATCTACTATATAGTTGATAATTCTGGCTTTCTTAAAATGTTTTCAACAAGTAAAAAACTATACATGTTAATATAAATATCTGTGACTTCTACTCCTTCCATTTGAAGCCTGGATGTGGACTCCAGCATTTTCCTGCAAGCCTTCAGACTCAGATTTGGTTTTTGACAGACGAAAACAAATATGAGAGGCTGTTGGATGGAACATCCCTGTTCAGTACTGGCGTAGTTCAGAAAGCTGTGCGTGCGTGTGGGGGAAGGTGTGCCGCAACATCTCCCAAACGCTGTGCAGCACCTCAGCTTTGTGCTGAGGGTGCCTTAGCACACCGCCTACCTGGGAGAGGAGCAGGGAAATCATGGTCTGGGGCAACATTCTGCTGCAGTTACCACCTAGGTGGTGGAATGACGCTCCCCCAGCCAGTCTGCACCAGTCTAAGTGCTAACAACAATCCTGCACCGGGAACAGACTGAGGCCACTCCCTGACAGCAGCATCAGAAGCATTGCGAGAAAAATCAGTTTTTCATATTAAGATGCAGTTCAAGAGACTCCAGCACTTGGGCAGGGGAATAGTCTGCTGCTTTGGCCACGAGCTCTGTCTGTCCTACACCCCAGCAGTAGGACAGGGCTGGTCTGATCCTGGGTCAGCTCTCTCACTGCAGAGCATGGTCATGGGAACATCCACACTGCATGGATGTAGCTTACTCTTAGCCTCTGCTGGAACAGATAACACAGCTGCTACTGAGGCAAAAGCTGTGTGTTCTTCTATGGACATTTAACTTCACCCTTGAGGCAGAATGGTGGAGTCCTCACCAGACTTGGCTTCCTCAGCTCGATACAGCCCTTCAGTATTGTGCCCCCAGGCACCGACTGCTTACATCTTCTGCCAAGGGTGCTTTTCTGGCTCTTTCTCTGGCCCAGAGTGCTGACTATCCGGTGGGAGCCTTGGAGTAATCCCTGGGCACTCTGCCCAGCAACCACAGGAGTTTCATGCACCTTCCAAATCTATGGGAACTGGTTTTGAGGTGATGTCCTCAGCAGCACCTAATCAGTGCTCCCCCAAGATCTGAGACTCAATGGTAATTTCCATCTAAGACGTTCTGGTGCAAATTTCTTAGATGGGGAGTTTCCAAGTCTAACTTGCTCCTATAGGAATTTAGTAATGCCTATAAAGACATGAAATAGCCTTTGATTAGGAACTCCTGACTGCTACTTATTTCGTTGGAGAATTTGGCTGTTTACAGCTTTGCTCATTCTTCTGTACTCTCACTCCCAACCAACTGGAGGTTGTTATTTTGGGGCTGCATTCAAAAACACCCATATGGGAAGAACATAAGTTGCTTTCAGAGCAAAAATAAGTCATGGTTACGTACATGCTTTAAAAGACAGTCACTCCCCGTCTGCTTCTTGCAGCGGTATTCAAGCACTTTGATCTTTTGCAGTATTTACCCAGCAACTCAGTCAGCAAAGCACCTGGGACAGATGGAATGTAGCCATAATTCTCTTTTCAGATGTGTATTGGCTGGTTTAGGCACTCTCTTACTCTACAAGGAAACCAGTTGCAAACCCCAGTTCTCCCAATGAATTGCTTAGGCATCTAACTCAGAGTGGGCCACCTGTGCAGCCATCTCCTCCTCTCCTGTAGCATCTGCCTGTAGCATCTTCTGCCTTTTTCCCCTTCCCTCTCCCCATGCAAGAGGTGCCAGCTCTACCTGGCTGTACCCTACCAAGCTGCCTTCACAGCAGGGGGACATAGATGGGACAGGCTGTGGAGGCTGCTCTTAGCTCTAAGGATCTGCACTGCTTCCTCTGGGGAATAAGAAAGGTGAAGGACCGAGGTTTAAAATTAGCAGTTGTCAGGAGAGATTAATTGCTATAAATTTTAAAAACTGGCTGAACCGGCTATTTGCCAGGAGTGAGAGTTTACTGAAGTGGTGGATGGCTTTGACAGCTGAGATCCCTTTTGCAGCTGAATAACATCTTCTCTGCTTTTGTTTCCAGTTTACATCAGCCCAACAGTTAACCCACTCAAAGCTGAGAAGCAGAAGAGACAATGAAAAGGGGAAGTTTGTCTTCTTCAAAATTAGGCTGATCTCTACTAGCGCTACAGACCTGATGAACACCAAAAGGAAAATAACTTCCATTAGTGTATTTTCTTTGGGTAGCAAACCGTATGTTTCCACGTAAAATATTTTGATAAGTGACTTCTGTCCAGCACAGGTAATGTTGTTTGACTTAGCTAATAACATCTGTTTAAATGCTAGTTTTCTAGCATTTTCTAGCTGAATTCTCAGCTGTTTCCTAATGATATTTACATAGAATAGGAATTTTTAAAATGTAACTATTTAAAAGATGGTGAATGGTTGTTCTGCTATACTAAGATGTTTAAGCACGCGCACAGGTTATTCTCTTGATTAGCAAAAAGAAATACCTTATTTATTCTTCAAGGTTTAACTATGTGCAAATCTGACTGTCAAGTAGCAAGGGAGGGGGGGGGAAGAGATAATTCTCTTTTTCCAGATAAACAATTTAAAAGACAAGATGAAAAAAAGAAAACCACAAAAAACTCAAACCCGTGAATAACAATAATAGATTAAACTTTCTTGTTTGATAGCTTTAGTCACAGCTAAATGCAGTGATTTTAAAAACGCATTCATTTTGGCCAGCAGCCCTTGCAATGATGACCTGACATTTCTGAGGGGGGCAATCAAATATGATCCTGTTATTTGTTTGTCCACCTGTTACAAAGCAGGGATAGACAGGTCCCTGCGCTGAAATGAGATTGAGTTCCCGTGTCCTCTGGCTCAGCTATCTCTAACCTTGCCTGCACCATGCTGTCTTTGTACTCTGTGGGATCGTGTTCTTGCCAGAGACATTCAAATGTGCCCCACTGCCTGAATCCTGGGGTCTGCTTAAAGGCATGAAAGAATTGTATAGCTCACGTGTGCCACCCTTATGTGTGGTCCCTTCTTCCTATGCCGAGGAGTTTGCTGTCTCTGTAAGAATGAACCAATAACCTCCCACCCAGCTGCGCTCAGTACGCTCTGGTTCAGTACACTGTGGACCCGAAATACCTTTCCAAGTACAGCAGCCTTGTGATGCAGTGCTTAACGTTCCTTGATCATGTAGCCAAGTAAGTTAGAAAGATTGATTGCCCCGTCTTTTCGCGTTGCTGTAGCTCTGGGCTGGATGATGGGTGATTCCTGGCTCTCTTGGTCCAGCTTCACTCTCGCAGCTTCTCCTTGCCAATCTCTCTGTCAGCCTTTTGATGCCTCCTCCAGCTTTTGCCACCGGTGGGTCTGTCTGCATGCTCAGTTCACAGGCTCCTAAAAAGGCTTTGGCTACAAATCCCTGGGTCTGTCCCGGACGTGGAATTTTTCAGTCTGGGAAAGTCCCTACTGAGATGACTTCTGCTGTCCCTGTGGACTTTGTAACCACGGCCCCTCATCTTAGATGTGAGCAATGTTTTCTTCTAGCTCCCAGCAAATGTGTCTCACAGCAGTGTGGATGTGGGGAGCCCGTGTCTCCTAGGTAAGGATGCTTCCTTAGAGATATCTTGCAGATGAACACACTGCCCTGCACTGGAAGTACACTGGGGCACTGTTAAGGGGAACTTGAAGGGGAGCATTTACACCTGTTCAAGAACTCTCTACTCCTCCCTTCCTACATACACCATAGGAAAAAAGTAAAGTGCCCATATTTTAACGAAGAATCAGGTTCAGTTAAGTCAAACCCATATTTTAGGTGCAAGTGTACATCTGGGTGATGCTGCACCACAGACACCAGGTCTCGATCATCACAGATGCAGTTTTCTTGGGACATGTCCTTCAGTTCACCCTTGTCCAGGTGACACCAGGTCTTTGCCACCCCTAGAAGAGCCAGGAGAAGGGTTGGTACCTGCAAGACACTGTGGCAAGCAGAGGGAGGGAGGCCCAGGAGGCAGGTGTGGAATGGGGAGGTCAGCATGTTCCAATCTCGCAGAAACCCTGGGAGTGAAATGCCCAGCTGGTGTGAAGTCTTCAGATCCCACAGGAAGAGGAGCTGCAGAAATTCCTCAGGAGGATGGATAAGCGCCCTCCCAAATTAGTCAGCACCTAAATATAGTGGCTCAACCCTTGCTGAATGACATGTAATCAGACCTCTACCTTAATGCTGTCTTACATTGTTAAGCTGCATTATCAAGAGTAATCACCACATATGTGTGATTAATACACCAATACCAACGCAATGTATTATAATTAATTTTGTTTCCCCAGAGGCAGCAGATATGGGTGTATGTGGTAGTGAAGACATCCTTTAAAGGCAGGCTTTAAACTTTCTCAGAAATGAATCATCTTGAGATGTGTGGGTCAAAAGATTGCTGTAAATATGTCTGTTACAAACTTCAGGACAACTGCAGTTCACCATCTTGCTTTTCAGGTGGGGAGCTTTGTTCTTCCAGTTTCCTGAATTTTAGGGGAACTTGGGGGATTTTTTTGGCCAAAAGGATTCAGGTTTTAGAAGTATAGTTCTTAAAATTGTGAAATAGCCAGCTGAAAAATAATAAAGACTAAATGACTCAATGATCGCAAGAGTCTCTTCAAGAAGTTATCAGATATTCCCACGTTTATAAAATTTGTCATGATGTTGCAATAGGAAAGAGACTTTACAAGATTTCTGTGGAACGCAAAGCTTTTTAAAAAAATTCATTGCTTTTTTCTAGAAAAGTATCTTATGAAGGACAGCAGTATCTTCTTAGAACAAAGGCCTGGGAGGACCAATTAACTCTATTCCCTTTTCCATAGCAAAGCGCATTGCAATATCCAGTTCACTGGCTCTGCTTTAAAAGCATTGCTAGTTTTTGCCTCGCTAGTCCTATCAGCAGGGGTTGCTCAAAGGTTAAATGCATTTGTGGAAAACTTTAGCTCGTTTCCCACTTTTTAACATTGTCCTTTGTCTGGAACAGCTGCTCTCCCAACCTGATATTTTCCTCCTGCTGTGTTTAGCTGAAGCCAGGTTCCAGAGATAGGCTGTTGTAGTCCCTCCCTGTATGACAGCATCTCCTTAAACTCCGCAGGACACACCTTTCTCTGCCTGCTGGATTCACATTTCCTGAACATGGCTCAAACTAGGGTTGAATGCAGCCTACCAGCCTGAATTTCACCACAGCAGATACCCACTATTCTTTAGATGTCTGAGCATCTGAGCAGTTTTTTCTAATTCCCTGAAAAGGTACTCACATGTATCCTAGGAAGACCTGGACTCACTTCCTGGTCCCTTGTGAGTGTCTTTCCAAAGGCACTGTCTATTTCCAAAGGCTTCTTTCCAAAGGCTTTTCATTTCAGAGTTGACTGCAGAACAGGTGATTAACCCATGGAATTTACCTTACCACAGCTGCTGTCATTTGCTTCCCCATTCCCACCAGGATAAAGTCGCATTGAGATGAGATTCCTTTGGTGTAAAGTGAATTCTCCAGGAAGGCAACTCTGGGGGCTCGTGGCTGAAGCAGGCAGCAGATTGTGACCCTGTGTTGTATTTTTGGCTGTGATGCTGATTGGATACTAAGCATTCGGTAGGTCATTCCTCCTCTGTATCCCCTCCATCCATATTTCTGTTTTGTCTGTTCACACATTCATAGTCCTTGGGGCAGCAGCTCTTCACTCTAAAGCACAGAATAAAGCCCAGCAAAATGCCTCTTGGATTCAGTGACTCTAATTGCTGCTGTTTTAAACACTAATAATCACAATTCAACAAAAAAAGTTGTTTTTGAAGTAGGAATTCTGCTGTCATCCCAGAGGCTGATTGCTCTGACGTTATCAGTGCACAGTTCTAGTTTAGCTTTACCATTTCAGTCCAAAGCTGTAATACTGCACCATGGGAGCTCAGGGCTTTAAGAATAGCATCTTTGCTATTCACATCAGACCATTCAGCATGTAATCTCTTTATCTCCTGCTGCAAATGCTTCTTGTGGTGAGTCCAATCTTCTATTGCAGCATTATTCGAAGTGATTAGCTTTGACAGATTCTTAAATTCTGACTCCCAAACATGATTTTTGGAGGTATCGAGGCACGATGCTTCATGATACATTTCCCCCCAGATTATGATCAAAAATGGAGCAGTGATTGTTGTTGGTTTGAAGTTGAATCTTATTTCCCTTTAGGCATCTGAATAAGGCAGTTTTCTGGAGCTTGATACTCACAGAGGAAACACAAGATTAAGAGCTTAATCAAACTAAGAAACAATGCCTGGCAGGAGCCAAATACCTCCCAGTCTCCTTCGCAGTATCAGCCTGTGCTTAGAACTCTCTGTAACAAAATTCCTGGTCAGGAACTTTCCAGAGAAGCTTTTTTTTTTTTAATGTTTTCATGCCCATCCACTGAAATGAGGATTTTTTTTTCAGGGATAAACCATCTGAGTTGAAACTTGTCCTTAGGGGAGGTTGGTTGTCATTCAGCACTTCGCTGTGTATTTTTTGTCATGGTTGAAACTGAAGAGAGAGACCCACCCCCCAGTAGATTCATATCAATGCAGGAATAGAAGAATATTTGCCATTCCAAAAACTTCTAAGGATGGAAAAATACATTGACTATACATATTTATTCTAAAATATATCTCCCACTGAAGACAGCAGGCTGATTTCCATCTCAAACGAATCACAGACACTTCTACTGGCCTGCAGGGATGTTCTGCATCTATGTGGTCTTCTTATCCCAAAGAAATTGCAAATACCTTTACAGCCCATAGATGTATGATCCAGAGTCAATAGCAGGTTTCACTACTCACTTCATAGGCGTTACATTAGTCCTCTCTACACACAGCAGGATTTACTTTAGGAAGTTCACATCTGGTATGAAATGTGGCATCTGTGTAACAGTCTGGAGAGAGCTTTAAGGTTATCCAGAGTAAAAAAAAAAAAAAAAAAGTCCATCCCAAAGTGCAGTTAAAGTTTGCCAGACTGGAATATGACCAGGACACGAGCAGTCTGACCACTGGTCTTTGAGAAGGTACTTGCAAATGACCATAAATTATGAGTAGCCTGGGTTTTCGTCTGATCAGAATTTAGAAAGTCTTTTGATACCTGAATGTCAGCCTCCTATTAAAGACATTATTACATTTCTGGGGAAAGAAAATGGTACAGTTATGCCAAGTAGCAGGAAAAGAAATGTCTATTTCATAAGAGCTAGGCTAAAACTGGTCACTAGCTTGCACTAACACTGTAAACAGGGGTGCAGGAGAAAGCCGAAACACTAAAATAAAATGCCAGGGTTCACACAAAAAAAGGCAAGTTGTCTCTTTAAATGGGAAAGAAGAATTGTGGTAAATCAAGATATGTTTCTAACATTTTGAAAGTTATTCTGTTCATCTTTTGGACTGCAGGAGGTGGGATAAGTCTTTATTCTCCTCTGAAATGGCTGATAGCTCCTTTTGCAAAGGACAGGACAAAAGGCTGCACTTTATTTTAATCATCCCTCTGACTCTAGCTGGTACTGAAAGCCACCTAATTGGCAGTCCACAAGAGTGAAATCTTCCACTTACCCACAAAAAAGCTACAGCTGTGATAGTGGGAAGGCGAACTATTCACCACCAGGAGAGGACCGTGGAGGAAAATGCTTAGACCAAGTGAAAAAGGTGCTGTTCATAATACATTTGAACCATTCAATTCCGTTGAAAATTATACTGGGGGGGCTGTGATGTTGGCATCTGGCCATTGTGTCAAGGATCCTCTCCATTTCACCTCTATTTATGTAGCTCAATGAAAAATCCACCAGGCAGGAACCACTTCCAGTTACTAATGACCAAGGCTGTGTTTGAATGAGTGGCTGGCAGTGGAAAGTATTAGCACTCCCTAAATTCAGTCTTTTTTTGTAAGGACCCTCTTAAACCTGTAATCTCTTGCGTTGTTGAGGGTTTGGTTATTTCTCTTTTCTAAAAAAATCCCCTTCAGTTTTAATACGACTATTTTTAGCAAATATCTATAGTGAGGGAAGAAATACATCAGGGAGGCCCAGCAGTTGTAGGTGAACAGAAGATACCAGCAGTTCAGCATCTACACAGCATCAACATCCTGGCAAGCATTCCCCACCTGCTGGACCATTATGGTCTGAAATGTGTGGTTTCAAATCCAATGGCCACTTTCAGGGTTGTCCTGTACTCTGTCCCCAGCCAGGGCCCCTAATCCCTTCCCTTGCCTTGGATATGGATGATTTTCTGTACCTGGGGTGATCAGATAACAGGGTTAGGTAAAAAAAAAAAAAAAATATTCGTTCTCGAGAGGTTTTTCTCTAAACCAGTGTACTGAAGGGGTCAAATGAGCCCCAGTTCCATCAGGAAGGAGGGGAGGGGAAATGGTAGCTGTCACACACCTTTCTCATCTGGACAGTCCGTGGTGACGGCCACATGAGCCTCAGCCAAAGGCTGCAGTTAGGGTTTGGGAGAGGGTTAGGAGTAAAAAAGCCACAAAGCCTGGAGCTCCAGGGACACTGGAAGTGCAAAAGGCATGCCAAGGAGAGCATGGCACTGCCCCAACCTTGCTCCCTCCACACCTCTTGTATCTTGACTACCCACGGTGGCAGAGCAAAGGAGAGACATCTCCCTTAAAGAATGGCATCATCAGAAGTTGGTTGAGCTACCTCAGATTGTGACCAGGAAAACACCTGCAAACCCCCTTGTTTCCTAACCTACTCTTACTCAGCATTCTTCTGATGTAGGTGTTGGGAAATACATACACAGATGGAATTAACTGAATTAATAGATTTATTGCTAATGGATTAATTGTTACTGGCTTGTGAATTAAAACCTCCATGGAAACACAGCGTAAGTTGTCCTTGGAACGCTTTCAGAAGGGGAAGTTGGTTCTTGGATTCTGAAAGCTTGTGAAACTGCCCTAAGGACATTTCTGTTTGAGAAGTTTAGGTCTGATGGCTCTGCACAATAAGTTAGCAGAGCTCCTTCTTTGTTACTCTGAGTAAAGTGAGAGCGTCAAGTAGATGCCCGGGTAAGAGGAATGGAAAGCACCATGCCAACAAAAGGCAATAAGTCTGTGTCTGACAGAAAAATCCCTTCAGTCTGCCATTGAAAATAGGGTTTAATACTCACTGATGGCAGCAGAAATATTCCAGGATGGCAGAGGATATACCTGGAAGGGATAAAACCAAGTTAGGCAAAATAACTTGAAGCCATGTACCATACCCCAAGGTGGAAGGAATGTGAAACAGAGCAGAAGTCTTGCTTGGAGGTGGGAAGGGGGCCTTAAATGTATGTCTTTTATGTACATAAAAGTCCTGGATAGAGGTGTTGAGTGGAATCAAACCTCTTGTACAATGTGCCCTCTGGTACATCGGACCTCTGATCACTCATCTTCTCCCTAAAACTTACATTCCAGAGATCCCTGTGATTTTTAGTGCCCTCATCCCATTCTCTCTTGAACCAAATCAGCCCACTCACAAGTCCTTGTCCTTCCCATGCTAGAGCTCAGATCAGCTCAGTACCTCGGTGCAGACTAACCATTTTTATTTTGTGGTTGAACTGATTTTCCTCCAACTTAAGGAGTCAAATCTGCAAACCCAGGAGTCCAATGTGTGCCAGAAGTACCCATGAGAGGCTGCTGGGGATTGTGACTTTTCTTCTTTAGTGAAAGGGATACCCTGGATCCATGGCAGTGCTGGTCTTATGTGCCTGCAGCTGCTGCCATGACACAGAGTGCTTTTGTGAATTTAAACTAAGGGATTAGACAAAGAATCAGCTAACCTGGAGTGCAGCACTGTTTTGTTAGAATTAAAACCTTTCTACATTTTTCACCAGATCTTTATAATTTGTTTAAAAATACACTGCTTAGATATTTCATTTTAACCTTGACCTGTTTCTGTCAGCTTTTTTTTTTTCTGTCTGTATTTCCCTGCTTGCAAATACGGAACACAGTGCTGTCTAATCCTTCTTCAGTTCTACATTTCCAAGCAATTGTTGGTCAGGCTGGGGCCTACACTGTCCCCTTCTACTGAGGCAATGATGTTCTGTGACCACCCTAAGCCAAAAGATGGCCAAGTGATGCTTCCTCCTGCTTAAGAGATCAGCCTTGTACCACACCAGCCTCTGCACAGCCTGACTCCTCATTCCAGCTGTTGCTTGAGGAAGCCTCCTCCCTCTGCTTGCAGCACTCAGGCAGGGCAGAACCACACTGAAATACTTGTAGGATGAGGTGGAAACTGCATGAAAGTGTTGAGACTCTCCAGCCTTCCCTAGAACTGGACTTCTGTGTTTCTAGTTGATACTTTTACAGGAAATAATTTTCATGGGTTCAAAGCTAGGGGAGCTTAGATGCTTATTTTATTAACCCTTATTTTCATGGCTTAGAAGCCTGGGGAGCTTAGAGCAAAGACTTGAATGTGGTGTGGCCCTCACTGCAGAGTCATTCTTCCTTTCTGAGCATACCCAAGAGCTTTCTACCTGTTTTGTTGTTTTCACTGGAAAAGCATTCATAAAATGAAAGGGGGCCCATGAGAAACAGGGAACTAAAGGCGGAGTACATAGGACACAGCCAAAGCCAGAGAAAGCGACTGGATCAATGGCGCCATCAGGGATTTAAGGATTTTCATCTCATAGCGAACTGAGAAGGATGCTCTCAGTTTCCTGACAGAGGACACAGCATGAGAACAACTCTCTGTGTGTGCTGAGGGATGCTCATTTGGCTGTGCAGCAATGCTGATTTACTCTAGCTGAGGATCTACACAATTATTCCTCTATGCAGAGAAGAAACTAGAGCTTGCAATAACTCTCTCCAATTAGCTCTGGAGAGATAAGTACTATTTGTTCCCCCTCCTTTCTGTAAAAAACCCCCTATCTTCCTTGCCCAGGTCTCTCAAGCATCCTCCTGTGTAATGCTTAAGCGATCCTGTTACGTGATGACAGAAATATCCAGCATATCAGGGAAGATGGGGAAGGGGCTGCAGTGGGAAGCAGCAGCTGTGGAGGCTGGTGTACTTCCTGTGGCAGTGTGGTACTGCAGTGCCTCTCCCACCCAGGCACCATGGACCAGAAGACACCCAGGACATCCAGCTCCATCTGGCCCAGGAGGGCTTTGGGGAAGGAAATAGCCAGAGTGTTATGCCCTACACACAAGGTATGGGATACCCGGCCTGCCGCAAGGAAGAGCGAGGCAATTTGAGTTTCACATTTTAATCACCAGCCTCTATTGTTGTACCTGCCCCCACCACTGCTTGCAAAATACAAATCTGCCAGGCTTCCTTTATCCCTGGATATTTTCTGTATCCTTGAGGAATATCTAAAATACGTGGGCTTCCCCCAGCCCTGTGGGTGAGTACTCTTTCCCACGGATGTCTCTTCTCCTTAAATATCACAGAAAAACATAGACACGAAGAAAACCAGATCTATAGTAGTTTACCATGGAAGCTAGCCCAAGATGTAAATAACAGGAGGGAGGACAGGTCCCCATGGGCCCCAAAGATCTGCTTGGCACAAACTGCTGTGACATCTCAGTGCTGTATAGCCCCACCAGACGCATCTGTCCCTGAGCAGCATAGAAGGATTGATGGCCATTTGTTCAGGTTTGAAAGTGAAACGATGGGAGAAATGAACCCCACTCAATTACCTTAAGAGAGCTTTCAGGTCGGAGTTACAATTTACTAGAGAGATTACAATAAATACAATGATACAGAGAAAAACTGGCTTAAACCTACAGAGTACAACCTGCTGGTCAGGATGGTGGCCACACTCCTATCAAGGGGTGGTTGCAGTCCTGTTGAAAGCAATGGGCCTGTGGAATTTCTGGTCCTCCTCTGGATCTGTCGAGTAGTAGGGTTGTCCTAGTTCTCCAGACCCAAGGATTATATAGGCTCGGGTTCAGGTGGGAATGCTCAGTACCTCCTCCAGGGCAGGGAGTTTTACACTGGAATGATATAATCCTGTGAGTCATGGGGTACTCTGGGAGTCCCTCATGGTCGATTCAAGGTCAAGCCCTTGCAGCAGTCTATTCTGCTGGTGCCATTGAGTCCATTACGGCCCATTAGAAGAGATGATCCCCTCAGGGTGGGTGTAACTGTGCTAGTGCTTCCCGGAGAGAGTTATCACCGCTGAATCACTTGTGAAGGAAAAAAACACTACCCTGCCTTGCAGAGTTGCCTCTTTTTCCTTATCTCGTTTAACACCCAGGTGGTAGCCTGAGGTGTCTGCCAGGTGTGCACTGGGCAGCTCCTGCAAACCGCCCATCATTAACAGTTCATCAGAAATGACCTAGAGGGGAGTAGAATACACAGTTTGGTTACACCCCTATAGCGCTAAACTGGCCCTCTACTCCTGTAACCAGGACATCATTGAAAAAGTGAAGAGGGGAAAACTGACTGCGAGTTTTTAAGACATTGTTTCCTGAAACCCCTTCCTAGATTTCCTGATCTTTATGTTTTAGTGTGCGCCTGTCTCAGTTTTCCTTTGCTGCCCGCAGAGGCAGCCCCCGTTGTCTTTCACAGCTCAGCTCTGCTGTGTGCCATGGGTTTGGCATGGCCACGGGGAGCTGGCTCAGACCCTGGGCTGTGAAGAAACCCAGCCAGCGTCTGAACACAGAGGCTTTACCTTCAACAAGCATGGTGTTATCCAAGGGCAGAAGTGAATTTGAGGGGTATCGCCTGTGCTTTCAGTGCGTCGGTCACCTGGAAACACAGAGAGTTCCCGGCACTTCACATCTCCCACTCCGGGACAGTGTGTCTGGGCATTGAGGGGCCTGACTTCTGTAGCCACCATGGGGATAGGAATGCAAACACAGCCTGTTTTATTGCAAGTGAGATTGAGAGCTCACAGTATTAATACTGGCAGTCTAATGGGCAAAAAATGTGAGCCAGCATTTGGGACTTCACCCCCTCCCCATTCCTGTTTGGGCCAGCTCAGACAAAGACATATTGCTCAGCTGGCTGAGCTTAACCCTCTGCGTGCTCATCTGCATAGACTCTGGGTCTGCTTTATATCACTTTTGTTACATTCAGTTCCTTACTGAGCTGTGATGAATTAGTGTGGCTTTACTGTCACCAGAGAATACACTCACGGTTTATTTTGGCTGTTCCAATTAACTCTTTCTCTCTTTCCCCTCAGTTTTTCTCCTGGAGCCTTCTGAACTCCAGGTTTTCCTCCCACTTCTTCTTCCCTGAGTGGTGCCCTGGCTGTGACACTCCCTTTGCTGAATTTAAGCATCCAGAACGAGGATGGTGGCCAGAACCAGCTGTGCCCCTGCTCAACCATTCCCACCTCTGCCCCTTCCTTCCTCACACGGCCCTTGTTGCATCCCATGCCTCCTCCTGGCCTCTCACCCCAGCACAGCTAGATCATCTGGAAAATGTTTTGACAAGCACTAAATGGAACTACTTGCAAAACTGGGTCAAAATCAACAAATAATTTTGGCTGGGGGAAAAAAAAAGTTGTGAAGAGAAGGAGGAATTTTGAAAATGCCATGCAATGTCACTTAGACATGTGCAAAATGAGATGTTTCATTTTGGAAAAGCCTAAATCACATCAAAGATTTTCAGACTAACTTCAGACTTTCAAACAACATTCCAATCACTGGGTTTCAGAACAGTGGGTTTTGATGGTTGACTAGAAATTTTGTATTTAAAAAAATTAAAAAGATTTGCAGAAGATTCAGCAGACAATGGTGAAGTGTTTTCTCTTGGCCTGAGGATGACCTGAACCACTTTTTCTTTCAGGTTTTCACTTTTTTATTTTGAGAAAAATATGTGTAAAACTTTCTACTTCAGTTTGACCCAAACAATCCCCTCTACCTCTCCAGTATTCATCCCAGTGAAAAGACATGCTAAGAAGGATCCTCTTTTACTCAGTCCAAGCCATGGCCTTGACTTCTACCATTTTAAACAGAATTTTGTACAGCTTCTTTCATCTTAGGCAACAGGGGCAGCTGCCCAAGACAGATTGGCTTTACTGGGCTAAGAGTAGCCTTTGAAAATCAACCCAGTAGGCACAACTAGAGTTTAAATACAACGTGAAAAGATTTGGAGTTAATGTAATGCGCTTTTAATGCAGCCAAGCCTAGAGGTAACAGCTTTCAGCATGATGCCTCAGTCAGAGAATGAAGCGGGCAACCCACTCCATTGAAGTTTGAAATTACAATGGAAATGGAATTCCCCACTCATCCATCATGACACCCTCACCTTAAAAAAGCCGAGGTCATCAAGAAAAAAGATGGGATGCATTTTTAAATTCTGTTTCCATTATGCTGTGAGTTAATTTTCATGGAAATTCTGAGAAATAACTTGGGAGAGAGCCCGGAAAAAGAAGGCAAAGAAGGATGGATTTTAAGTGGCTTGTAGGAATTTGAAGGAGAAGACTGTGATTCTTTTCTGAAGTGAGGTGCCACTTCCTCCAGCCAGGAGCAGTCCTAGCAGCCTTCTGGCATTCCCAGGGGTCAGGTTTCCGACCAGGAGCTGCTGTGCGGGGCGTGTGCCTGACCTGGCTTGACCAAAGGCATCTTTGCTCAAAGCAAGGGTGGCAAAGGGCAGCCAGCAGCACCCAGAGCCACGGCCATACCCCAGTGCCGCGTCCCCGGCCGGTGCCTGCCCACCCCAGGGCTTGCAGGCTGTCACTGCCCTGTTCCGCCACAGCAGCGACTCGTGCTATCCCATCTGCGTCCCAGTCTGCACAGCAGGCATTGCAGCGTGGGCTCATCTTCACCACACAAAGGTGTCAGCAGAAAATGTGGCTTCAAAGGCTGGAAATGCCCCCCCACTAAGCCAGGAGTCTGACTGCAGGGTCTGAATCTGGCTCAGAGCCGAAATGCGCAATCCTGTCAACCATTTGTGGCATTTTTTTTCCTCCAGCATCTCTTTGGTGTCTCTCATCACTGCCACTTGCTAATTAACATGCTTATTGTGGGTTGCTTGCTTCTTTTGAAATGTGCTAAGACACACAGGTCTGGAAAAAGCTCACTGACGAACTTGAAACACCTGTAATTATCTGCAGTAAGAGCTACAACTTGGGTCCAATGGCAGTGAGCTATGCTGCCATACTGTATCACATCCTCTGCCTATGAGCAGGCAGATCTCCCCTGCCTCCCAAAGCACCTTCCCCACAACCAAGTAGTGCTTGGCCCTCCACAGAAAGGGGTGCTCATCACAACCAGGCTGCAGCGCCGTTTCCACACCCCGCTCAGAAGTGTGTCTGTTGCTTCAGGGGACGATTGAGTACAGCTGCCAAAAACCACCAGGGAATCTTTAAACTCCACAGTTAAGATAATTTCACTGCCTTCCTTGTCATTTCCTTGCTAGAGCTGAATCCTGTAGGACTTAGTCAGGACCCACCCCATCTTTCTCGCCTGGCCCACACTGCTGAAATCAAACTGAATGCTGTGAAACCTGAATCACTGTATGTCTCCTTAATCAAACTTCAGGGCACAGGCCGTATGACAGAGAAAACCACTGCTGGAGAAAACAAACATTGTGTTTTAACCAGCACCAGCCTCCCTGCCTGATAAGGAGGACACCAGTTTGCAGGTTCTTCCACTTTCTTCCAACCTACGCATCAGCCCCTGCATCCTCGCTCAGATCACACAGCATCTGCATGATCTGAATCACACAGGCAGGGTTTATTCATTGTCACATGGCTGGAGAAAACCCACACTCATCACTTGACATATCTGCAGCTTAACCCAGGACAAGGGAGAGACCGACAATTTAGGCAGCAGTTGGAAGCTCCCTCTCTGGAGGCTCTCGTGGGACGTGAGGACCTGATGAAGCTGCTCAGGCCTCCAGGAAGCTCTGTACCAATGAGTGCACCAGCCATGTCAGCACAAAACTAAGCATCCTGGAAAATGCTTTATCTGAAACACAGAAGAGTAACAGGACAGTTCAACCCAAAGAGCAAAACATTTTCTGCCCTTCATCTGAGATGGGCAGCAACACTACCTGATCAGTTGAGAAAAAAGAGCTTCATCTCTACCCTAAAAGGGTAGCCAGTCTGCCTGCTCCCTCCTGGAGGTGTACCCAGAAACTCTCTCTGCTCCTTTAGCTGGATCCAGCTGCAGTGTTTACTGGGGCTAGGCTCTCGGGCTGATTCTTGTCACCTGTGCCATTCCTCTTCACTAATTTAAAAATACTGGTATGCTCCACTACTCTTTGCTAGGTGCAGCTTTCTGTGAGCCCATGGAGTGGTTCCAGCACGGTGATGAATTGCACAGCTCAGGCCACGCACCAAGCGTGGTGAAAGTGCAAGATGGAGGAGAAGATGAGGTGGGAGTTCTACACTTGGCATTGCAGCATTTGCCCACCCGTGAAACACAGTGATCTGGAAAGGGATGGTGACATATCTTCATCACCCCTGAGCTAATGTCTGTGCCTCCAGGCTTGCCTTGCTCACATCTGAATCACCCCGTGATGGCTGCAGCATTCCCCTTCCTGCTCTGTGCCAGGTTCTCGCCTGGGCTTTGGAGCGAGCGAAGACGTTGTCCTGTGTGGCACACACCAGTGACAACCTGTGACACCTCTGCACATCCTGGCTGATGCCAGCACAGCCTTTGTCTCACAGGTGCGTGCCTATGAAGGAAGCAGAGTGTTTCCATCAGAGGGTGGCACAGCCACTCTGCTGACCAGGGCCAGCCACCATGTCAGAGGGACGACAGGTGACAGTGAGGGACGGAGGCAGGAAGGGATGCTCCTCACTGCATGGATTAGAACAGGAGGCTGGGAGAGTGGCTGGCCACACTGTGCCTCCCTGACTTGGGTCTGAAGCCATGTGGCAGCAGATACTCTGCGTGATCTGGGAGATCCTCATCTCAAAGGGGCAAGAGGGGCCAAAGTGGTTGGTTGGAGGTGCCTTGGCCCTGCAGCCCGTGGAGCTGGGGCTGAGTTACAAACCCGAGCTGGGACCTCCTGCGTCTCTTCCACAGCCCCCTGCCACTGCCCTTGGTCCTGCTGGACACCAGTCCAAACCCCAGCTCTGGGTCTTTGACCACAGTGTAATATCCATCCTTGCAGCCAAAAGCATTTTGGAACATGCATGTTTAAGCACCCGGCTAAAACCATCATGACGAAGGGCCAAATCATGTCACCCCTCCTCTTAATATAATTTAATATGTATGGTGTGCATACATTCAATGGTCCAAACTCACTCAGATTCACCAAAATGAACAGAAGCAGCTGACATTTGACAGCTGTTTCTGCAGATGGCGTAACAATTTTCTTATCCTTTAATGTTTGTATTTAATAGAGAAAAGTGATTTAATTGCACCTGTATTTGCACGGCAGCTTAAATTCATTTTATAAAATAAGCAGTGTAAAATTCCTTTACCTAAATTATGTGTAGATTACTTTTGATTCTTTGTCTCTGTTTCTTCTCAATTATTTGTTGTCTTCTTCTTTTCCCCTCTCACATTATCTTAAAACATAATTTTTCCTTAGTTCACCATACTTCTCCCTCCCTTCCTCTCTTCCTCACTCATTTTCTGTTTCTTTCTTTCTTTATTTCATTGAGATTAAATAAAGAAAAGTGGATTTATTCATTGTTTTTCATCTGGCTCTCCTAGGGAAATAAGACATGATACAATGCAGTCTGGCCATCAGTCTCCCTAGTTTCTACAGTGAAAGCCTCAAACATAACAAATTCTTACAAGCTGCATGAAAACCAGTGACCAAGTGAAGATGAATTCAAGCTAGGACTGTGCTCAGGGGAAGGCCACAGCATAAATTTGACAGTTATATTTCCTGTTCGCTATGCAGTCAAGCCAAACTGCAAATGGGTATCAGCCACATGATCACTGTCTGTGTTGTTTGGGCTCTTGAGTGGATATAGAGACAGGGACAGTGGGTACAAACTTACAGGAACTCACATTGCATTCTTTCTGCTGTTCACTACACAACTTGCTTTCTAAATTTCCTAGAAGACATTTTATTACAGTAAAAACAAACAAAACCTCTGCTACATCTGGTTTATGAGGGGGGAAGAAAAAGCTGGCACTGAGAAAGGGAACACATAGGAATGAGAGAACATAGAGAAAAAGATTTTGGGACTAAATGCTGCCTCAGTTGTGAACAAAGAAACTGTTTCCTGCTGTTTCATTCCTGTTTTGTCCAAAGAAAGAGGGTTTCATGTACCTTCAGTGTAAATAAAGCAGGGCTGCAGTAAGAAAATACAGAGCTCCATTATTAGCTTTTTTCTCCTAAATGAAACAGTCCTCAGGACGTTTAAAACTGGCTAAAAATGCAAGTCAAAAAGGGATAACAGCTTTGTGAAGTGATCTAAAAATGATCCCGACACTGCGCAGGCCTGGTGTGTGTGCATTATCTTAACACTCCCCTGGTGTTTATTTTATATGTGTTGTCACGTCAGAGCTCTGACAAGGCTCGAGCTGAGTTTCCATTCCCCTGGAACCACTTAACCCTCCCAAGACTAACAGCCCTGTTCAGATGAAAAGAGATCAGCCTGAACTTGCTCCCATTCCCTTGACCTATCCCCATGCCCACTGTCTCCCCAACCCCACATTACACCTTCTAAGCAATCCTGTCCTCCAGTGGCATCCGAATTGCAGTACTGATGGCTGCAGAACGCTAAACTGGGGCCCAGGAAATTCCCAGTTGTACTTTGAACGATGAAATGTTAATGGCTGAGAAACCTTGGGTTCGTTGTTTTTCCCTCTGGTTCTGAATTTCCATGTTGGTCTTTTTTGTTATGTTTGTCTCTTTTAACCTAAAAAGTCTGCTTTCTTTTCTATTTTTTTTCCTTTCCTTTTTCTTTTTGTCATCTAGTTCATAACTTCTGGGGTCTGGGTTTTAGAAAAGCAGCATCCCAGGCTACAGATAAAAGTTGTGATAAAGATTGAGTGGTGCTGGCATCTGTTTTAGCACACTTACTCTGTGATTCCTGCTCTTGTGGCTTTCCCTAGCTGTCAAAGAGCTTTTTTGACTCCCAACACTGGGCTCTTTACCCTCCTTGTGATGAAGAGGATTTTTGATGCCAAAAACCAAAATCATATGGATAAAGTGCTTCATGACTCAGTCCAAAAAGAAGTCACAGACTGTTTTGCTTTCCAAGTTGTTTCGATAACCTTATGCAAATCTCCAGCTCTGGAATTCTGATATCCCCATTCCTCAGATTTCAGACATCTTTTGCCTGATCGATGCACAGAGCACTGTCCGGTGACTGAAGCGTTAAGGAAGTTTCCTTTATTGAATTGTATTTTCATTCTGTCTGGCTCTACTGTTCCCCACCCCACACCCCCTCAGGATTTTATAACCTCCATGCTCTATTTTGGCTAGTGATGTCAGAGGCAGAGCAGTTACCATGGAGAAGGGGACAGACTCCGCTGAGATGGACACAAACATAGCCTAAATCTACAGCAAACCCGTGATTCATCAGCCACGTTGCGTGTCATCATTAATGACTTGCAAAAGGGGCTACTGATAATTTTTCATTTTAATGTATGTGGTGGTGGACAAGTTCATTAAAAACCTAATGAAAGCCTGGCTAATGTTTACATCAGAAAAAGCCACAACACATGTTATTAATGAATAAGTGGAGCAATATCAGGCACCCTCTCAAGAATGGATACAAGAACACGGCTATAGAAACCAAGCTGGGGGCTGGAGATTTTCACTAAAAGAAAACACAATTACTCATTGCACACTAGGATCAATGTTGCAACAATGCACAGAAAATGCGAGGAGCTCCTTAAATGGTGAGGAGAGAACAAATCCAATGGCACTAGGTTGTATAAAGCACATCTCTATGAGGATGCACTGATGCATTTCAAAATATTTCTGCTTTTCTTTCAGTTGTTTGGTTATTCCCAATGTTTGGCTTACTTCTTCAGTTTTGCTTATTATGTGAAATATTTCACTCCTGCATAACCCTCTTTTCTCAACAGCTGTTTAAAGTTTTTCCTCTTCCATCACTGTAGGAACGCTTTCATAAGGTGAATGCTCCACAGTAACCTTTGCTTGCGTGGAGGGGTAAGCTCAGTACCAGGAAAGGTTCTAGGAACACCATTTGGTCCCAGAGCACTGTGACTTGCCATGTGTTCTGTGCCCAAAAAAGGGTCTAAGATCAGTGAAAAATCCTACATGCTACCTAGATTTAGGAAAAGCAGTTCAGAAACACCAAGAAACCCTTTTTTGGTCATAGAATTCAGCGCTGAAATGCTCTGCAAAAGTTTTCTATGAAAATAGCTTCGCACATTATTTCGTAAGAATAGGAAAAATTCTCATCTTATAAATAATAACAGAGTTGAGAGTTAATTTGTTTTCTCAATTTCCTTTACGATTGGGAGGCTTTTTTGCTCTTCATCAGGGTGCTGGGAGTATTAATCTCTAGAAATACAGGGGCTGAGCTGAAACACCAAATTCAGCTCCAGCTCACAATCCAGCACAGGCAGAACAGCATTCAGTTCACTCTTGTATAATTTTATAGTGTTTTGAAAACTGTCAAGTATAAAAATCCAGTTGAAATGACAGCACTAAGAGCTCTCTGGATCTTGGCAAAAAAATGCTCATTATTGCTCAGTGGAACTTCTTGATGAGGTGTTGTGTAGCTGTAACTGGCTTCTTTGGTGATTATTGAACATAGTCACCCAGAAGCATCTCCTGGCTCAGGAATTCCCATTACTACTGATTTTCAGAAGGGTTCTCCTGAGGCAACACCATGTAAGACTTATACTGCAATGCTGTTCTCTTCCTTGTGCAAAACTGCCTGCTGGAAGAGGCAAAGGAAAGTTGGAATCTCAGGCTTGTACCCCCATGTCTTTCTTTACCTTACATCCACCTTAGCTCCACTGGCATGAATCACATGAACCTACCTTGGAAATTATGGAGTTGTAAAGGCTCCCACCCCTTCAGGACCCAGGATCCCGGAGAGCACTCTTCCATGAGTACACTACCCTTGTCCCTCAACGTCCTGACCCCTCTCCACTGGACTTGTCCTCTGCCATGGAACAGGGAGTCCTGCTCAGGAAAGAGAGGTAAAACACCCTTCAGAAACATATCCCACCCTGCCAGGGCTGGGAAAGAAAAAATGGGGAAAAAAAAAGAAAAGAAGTAACGGAAGACTCCCAACTGTGCTGCAGTGCAAAGGAATATCTTGTTCTCTTTGAGATCCATATGGGAAACTTAAAATGAATTGGTTTGCTTCATGAATTTTCACCGCTGAAGCCAAACAACCCCATGTATAAAAAAAAAAATGTGGAATGGGAGATCCTGACACAGATCTGCAGTTCCAAGAGAAGAAGAAATACATCTCATTTTTCCTCATTTGTTTCCTTTCCTCATCTCCCATCTCCCAGCTAAGGGAGCACCCCTGCAGAGTGCTTTTAATTAAGCAAAACCCATTTGTTTAATGTCTGGAACTCAGGGAAACAGGAGTAAACATTCCCGTGAAACACCAATGTAAATTTATTTAAGGATGGGAGTTTGTAATGACCAAATCACATCTTGTACTCAAACCCCACTTAAATAATCAGATTGAGAGTGCCCAGAGACTGCCTGGGAGCTGTTTTTAGAAGAAGAAATGTTTTGTTCTGTTATCTGAGCTGTCCCAGGACAATCCTGCTGAGAGGATGTTGTTACCAAAGGGCGTCCTAAGTGGGTACTCATGGAATGACCCTCTGTGCAAACTGAGAGAGACATGGGACACAGCATGACAAAACACTGTTGTGGAAAATCATCTCACTTTTCCCCTAATGTGTTTAGAAATAACCTATTTTATTCCTTCCAAGATGAATCTTCATTCAAGCCATTTTCATGAAGCCATCTTCACCAGTTTCCAGTCCTGGATTTGGTAGAAAATGAAGTACTGAAAATTAAAAAGTTTGGTTTTTTTTTTTCCTTCTGTAATCTCAGCATTTTTCTTTTTCTGTGAGAAAGCAAACAATACAAGCATGAAGCTTTGAAAAAAACCCCTAATTTTTTTGATTTCGCTCTAATTTTCCATTTGCTGAGCAGGTTTGCCTGTGCCCCCCTCCATCCCATTTCTGCTGAAATCCACCCTCCCTCAGGGTGAGACGTCGCTGCCTGAAAGCTCTCAGGGAAATGGTTTCCAACAAGAGAGATTCACGGTGGCCTCAAAACGAATCATCTGAAAGTGGTCACTGCTGCGTGTCACAGCTTGCACGCTCGCCACAAATTGGCAAATCAAGTGTGCCTGACCTTTTTCTGAGTGAGTAATTTATTTCTGTATACCTGTCCTTGCCTGCTCCACTCAGCGGTACTCCAGCTCCATCCTGATGGCCTCGATGCTCAGAGATAATGCTTCCCGCCTCCTTTCTGATTTCAGGTGGTCCTGGGTGTTAATCAACATGCTTTCATCTCTTCCTGCTGTCTTCTGCACATTCCTCTGGACGTGGGAGATATGCTGCCACTGTCTCTTCAAAGCAGCAGTGCCTCCAGGCTCGGGGCTGGGAGCAAACCAGTCCTGAGAGGAGATGCTGGCCCTCCTGGTGTGAGGGATGGGAGCTCTGTTGAGGAAAGTTGCTGGAAAACCCATGTTAGCATTGCATCTCACACGGGGTGTTAGCAAATGGTCACAGGTGAAGCCCAGATCAGGGCACAGCCAAACCAGAGGCCCCCAGGGAAGGAAGAGTGCGGCCCCGCCTCTCCTGGGGCACAAGAACAGCTCTGCCCTGGTTGCAAGGAGCTGGGATGTATCCAGTCCTACTGCCTCGGGGGTGTCACAGCATGTCTTCTTGGAGGACAGATGGCTTTTAGGTGGAGAGAGAATTTCCAGGAGAAGCTCCTGCTAACCAACACCTAAACTCTCCTCCCTCGTCTGCCCTTTCTCCTTCTTTCTGGCACTGTTAGCGATGCCACCCTCTCTGCTCTGTCACACACGTACCAAAATCCTGTGTGACCTTCAGCTCCTTCTTCCCTCTCCTCCTTGCCCGACTTTATAACAAATTCCTGCAGTTGCAGTTCAGCAGAGTGGGGGTGGCAGGGCCGTGTTCCAGCCCTGGCACTGGGGCTGCTTCTGCACATCTGTACACACACTATAAACAGTGGTTTCTGCCAGCTGCTGAGACCAAAAAGCAGGGATTCATTCAGTCACAAGCCCCCTTTAAAAAAAAATAAATTAAGTATGGTGAGAAATTGGAGCCATTTTCCTATTTTGGGATGTGGGAAATTGTAGGTCTCCCTGGTTATTTACGCTGGTAGTGTTTTCAGCCAGCAGTTCTCAGGGGTGTTGAGAAGGAGCTGCAGTGTCTTTTGGTTGAGCAGAACAGTAATTTACAACTTACAGATGAGTGCACACACACAGAAACTTGTGCACATATCAAACCCCAAGCACCGAGACGGCAGGCAACCACCGAGCCACGCCGCAGAAACCTTCCTGACAGGTCCTGTGAGGAGCTGCCAGAGGTAATGGCACGTGGCCGTCTTCACCATCCTGGGAAAAATCCACGTCACCAGCCTCTGTCCTCCAAGGCAGATTCTGCCACTGCTGATCAGGTCCCCACTGGACAGAGTGAGTCAACTCTGAGCAATAAAGTATTAGCAAAGCAACCGCCATGGATCCACTGGGACTTCTCTAGGAAACCAGTTCTGCTTCATTCCCACCAATTCAACTTTACTCATCACTACTAACAGAAACTACACCACCAGCGAAAAGTACTGACATAACATGAAACAGACCTTCACTCCTTATCTGAACACCCTACACAGATCCCACTCCCTGAAAACCTCCCCTGCTGGGGCAGACTGACTGGCCTGGGCTGGGGTACACACAATCTGCTTTCAAAGCCCTGTTCTCACATGGTGACTGTGATACCCTTATACCATGTACACGGAGAGGAGACAGACCCACTCCATGTAAAATAACAAAATGTGGTGGACAGGATCATAGGCAGGGCAATACTTTAATTTTGGTTAATGATGCTTCTCTGTGCTTTTTCTTATGTAAACTGAGAAGAGGTTTCTGTCTAAGTCTACAAAGTGTGTGGCTCAGAAATATATTTAGCCCTCATGGCACAAAATAAACCTCCTAAATGGGGTTGCTGTAGGCTTGAGCACTTACTCCTCTAGTAAACTGGAACAATCCTAAATGTACTGATGATTATGGATTTTATACTATTTCTTTATTAAGTAATTGTGGCATTAGTCTCCAGCAAAACTGCCTCAGACCTCAACAGGCTCAGATCAAGGGATCTATTTGAAGTGACTATTTAGAGTGACCTCGTGTTCTTTCCATTTATTTCCCAGATCCCATCTTCATCTTCTGGGTACGTACCATACCTTTCCATCTATTGGCATGTCTCTGTACAAACAGTAGATAAGAAAAGGTAATCAGGTGGAGAGGCAGAGAGGAGTTCCATGAGGGATGAAGCTCATAGCCCTGCAGTCCCAAATACAACGGGCAGAGCACGGCTGCAAAGAGGAACCTGTCCCCGGCCATGGGACTGGTCCCCTCCCTCGAGTCTGCTGCAGTTGTGGGGGCCAAGAGAGGAAAAGGCAGGTGTAGGACTGGAGGCTGAGGAGCTGGGACTGAGCAGAGCGTGTCCTTACGAAGCAGCCGGCATTTCTCTGCTCGCCTCCTCGGAGGCAGCTGTGCGTTTTATCTGAAGCCAGTCTCTCACTGGAGCTGCCTGAGAGCAAGCACTGGAGAGCCCCTATTGTAAATGCCACACAAAAACACAAAGGAGAGAGCCCAAAGTAAAAAATATTTCCATAATAAAACTGTCAAGGGAAAATGAGAGACCAGAAACCTCTGTACCGCCAAGTAATTAAAAACAGTGACTCCCTCTCCAAAGCTTGAGATAAACTGTCTCCTTGGAGAGGAGCATTTGGGATGAGATGAACACAGGGACCAGAGGAGCAGATGACCCAGGGAAGAGTGCCCAGGAGCTGCAGGGGATGAATACGTGGCTTGAGCTCCTGCCAAGGAGCACAGAAATCCCCACTTCCCTGTGGGCTTCCTGATGCTTCTTCCACAATTTCTCCAAATTAGGTCACTCCCACACAGCCTACAAGTAAGAGCAGCCAGCACTGGACCACCCAGGGCAATGGGGAGGACGCTAAGGATGATGAAGCAGAACCCCAGATGATTTGACGCAAGGGAGGGTTGGGCAATTAGAAACACACTCCAGTGGAAGAGGGGCAAAGAAAAGCCACAGATGATGGTAGAATGTGATCTCTGAGTTGTGCCCGGCCTAGGGTGGGAAGTCCTCATGTCACGGTGCTCTGTGCACGCACTCAGCCCAAGCTGGCACAAGGGGGTCCATCTATGGCCTCGCTGCGCCTGTAGCATGGTGGCTCCTCAGCTGAGGTGTTTCTCTGCCCCCAGAGCAGAGCTGACTTTGCCAAAGTCATACATTCGCTCTGGCCAGCTGAGAGAGCGGTCCCCATGCTTCAGAAGGGATTCACCAGCAAGGAATGAAATGTGGTGTCAGGGCCCCAGGTTATTTCTCAGCTAAATACTGAGAATGTGCCTCCTTCTATGAACCATCTGGGATTCAGTCTTCTCAGCACTGGACCAGTGCCTGTTTCCCTGCTGCATCTCACAGACCTTTTCCTACCCACGCTGCTTTTACCAGAGGGCTGGCTGCCTGAGACAGTGAAGAATAACAGCAACAGATCACAAAATTCAATTTCTCACTCTCCCTCTGCTCTTACTTTCCAGGTCACAGGAAGCCCTACCAAGACATTGCCAAACGAGAATCAGGCCTTTCTAGGGCAAATGGTGATGAACTCCAGATTTGGATGGTCTTATGGACTCTCAGAGGAATTCAGTTCACATTTGGGTTTGCAAAGTGAGTCTGTGCAACAGGCACAGGAATAGCTTCAGGTTGATTATTCCTCTTCCTCACTGCAATTAGGAGAAGGCATCTAGCTGATGGAGAAAAATAGAGCTGAGTGAAAAAGTCTGTGGCCTCTGAAAACCACTCATGCACCTCATGGCTGAAAAGAAGGACTGTGGGACTAGCAAGAGGACCTGTATTTTTGAACAATCACCTGCTGTTCGTAGCCCAGGCACCGAGACACAGAAGTGCACCAAATGAAATAACAGATGAAACACAGATGTGGAAACCAAGACAACCAAGAACTGATGGAGTTCAAATGACAGAAATAACCCTAACAGATCAATACCAGACCAGGCAACATAGAAGAACCTGTGGTCTCAAATACTCATCTGTCAGACTGAGAGCAGAAGTTACTTCCATTTCAGAAGAGATGAAGTCATTTGCACGCCAGGTATAAAACACAAATGCCAGACCCCTGGCATTGTGCAGCTACCTGACAAAGGCATTAAGTTAGTTGGACTCATCCAAAGCTCAGTCATTTTATATTTTCAAAACACCAAGTTCCGTGCAAGTATTCAGGCTGCCATGGCAACGTGGTGCATTTGTTCCCGAGTGTCATTTCCCATCACAATTGGTTGGGGTTTTTTTTCAGAACTTTGTCCAACTTCAAAACTTTGGTTGCTGAGGCAACATCTCCCTTTAAAGGGAAGTGATTGGCTCTGCCTATCTGTGCCAAGGCAAGGGCTCTTCTGTGAAGACCAGCGTGCTACGGCAAGGGAGGAGGTGTTAGGGAGGCTAAAAAGATACCCAAGGAAGCAGGGGGAGAGGAAGGAAGCGTGCTGAGAAGTGGCTGTGGAAGGGCAACACACGCCTTCGTGGGAGGCAGGTGGGATGGGCTCCGAGTGGGAGGCTCCAGGCTTAGCACAAGGAGCTAATGTGCCACGTTACATCACTGAGGAGATTAAATGAGATCTCGTTGAGAAAACACTTTGCCTTTGATGTATCCTGTGAGGATCTCGTGGAGATGCATAGTCCTCACAAGACCTCTGCAAGAAAGGAATTTGTCACTGGGCTTGTTTGACAAAAAAAGTGATGGAGGAAGAGGGAGCTTGAATGAACTACTGAAGGTCACACAGTAAATTAGCGGCTGATACAGGAATAAGCCCCTGGGGGTGTTATGTTTCATTTGTAAGATCATCATTCCTCTGATATTTAACTTACGCTTAAACAGAAACCCATTTGCCTTCTGCAGAGAAGCGCTGCAGTCCCTTTTTCTCTCACTAACATATTACAGTCCTCACCTCTGCTATTTGTCAACGTATTTGGCTGAAATGCACTGAAGCAGGGATTACTTTCTTTCTAGATAGCGAGGCCCGGATCTGGACTCTTCCTGACATCCTGCTGCAATAAACGTGATCACCACCAATGATCAGAACAGACCCGGGCAGCAGTTTGGGAACCAGTTTAGGACTGGGAAGTGGGATTGCCCTGGCATGCTTTGTACAAGATCTCCCCTCTCAGCAGCTCCCACTAGCCTTGTGTTTCCCTTGCCTCCACCAGCACCATCTGGGCAGCCCCTAACGGCTCCTTTTGCTCTGCTGTCCTCTTCACATGAGAGAGCCCACAAAAGTGGCCAGAAAAAGCAGAGAAATCAGCTAGCAGAGAAGTTACAGTCATTTGGACTGTACAGGTTTCACCTACCTCATGCTGCTTACTCTGCGACCCACAACAGAACCATTCACATCCTTTTTAATGTCATAAGCAGGCGGATGACACGCTTAAATCAAATTACCACTTCAGTAGGAGTTCTCCAAAGCCCTCGGCTATTGCAATGCCTGTGAGCCGGCATCTTTTCCAGCCCGGAGGTGCACACAGGATGTGCTGCTGAAAAGCAAAGCCCGTGAGTAAATATATGGGGTTGGTACCAGCTATGGCTTGACCAGAGGGCACAACTGATTCATTAGGCCAGCTCTTGCCAAGTCTCCACTTTTCAGCCTGTATCTCAGTGCCCCAGTTCCAGACTGGTGGTGACTCTGACGCTTGTGTATGGGTCACTGGAGATTAGGCTTTGATTTCTTTCCATTTCAGCATTTCATAGCTGACTGCATAAGCAGAGTCAGATACAAACCCACTGCCTGGATCACCACCTGCCTGTTCCAAATCTGGGTCAGTGTAGCATTAAAAAACATAAACAGCCAACACAGCCCTGCCAGGCAGATGCAAAGAAGAAAAGTAAACATGAGAAGTGCTCTTGATGTCAACAGAGAAACATACAAAGACAGAGGACAACAGGCTTTGTCTTCCTCTTGCATTTAATTGTCTTTGATGCTTCCTTCCCGTGGGCATTCAGTTTGATCTGCCTCTTCCAAGCTGATGGAAGAGATCAAAAATGGCCCGTGGTGATGGCATGTCTGGCAGAGAACATCCCGGGAGCTGCACCCTACACATCCTGGGACATTTTCTTCTGTCCAAGTGACCACAAAAGCAGCCTGAGGAGTGACTCCCATGGTGATAATATTTTCAGAGATTGTCTACACCCCAAGACTTCTCTTGCCTGGGCACTGACTGCAGGGATTTTCCCTCACTGGTCCTGGATGTTTCATAGCCTTGGCTATGAACCCCAACTCGTGTCTAGAAGCATTTGCTGAGGTTATGAGACCCCGAGGCAGAGCACCGCCTCTGCTCTCCCATGGGTAACACAGAACACCCCTGGGGCACACATGAACCAGGTGAAGAAGTCAAAGGAGGCCCTATAGCTCCTAAAATACTTCAGCACACAGCAGATGTTGAAGAAGACCTCAGGACCTCTTCCCTGCCTGCTGATCCCTGTGTGGGGGGAACAAGTCCTCTCCCATGCTCTAGCATCTGAGAATTGCCTGGGAGTCTCCTATTCCCAAAGGCAGGACATTCAGCAGCTGCTGGATGGCCCGGCAAACAAACAAGCAACTTCTGCAAAACGTGTCTGGACATCAGCCACGTTAACCATGAGTGCAGCTCTCCCCTGTGGATACAACAGCTGCCCATTGGAATAAACAGGAAACCATTTTATCCTCTGAGGAGCAAGAAAGATGAAGGGGTCACGACTGTAAACTGTGTCTCTGGGTTTGGGGCATGCAGCATGAGCCACAAACAAATAGGTCTTCTGTTTCTTCTCATAGAGGAGTGACTCGAGTGATGGGCTTCTCCTTCTGAGCTGGTTCTCTGACCCAGCATTACCCTTCTCTCCAGTGCAAGAGATGCAACAGCAGAAGCTTCACCCCCTTTCCGTGTGATCTATCCATTACTGTAAGTTGCATCTGTACCTGAACAGGGTACAGTAAAGTGATGTTGGTGCAGCGTGGCAGTAGTGATGTTACTGTGGAAACCATGATATTTTAATTGCCTGACTCAGGAGAAGCCAGGTAAATCAGTCATTGTAGTTCCCCCATTGCAGCAGCTGTGCTGCCAAAAGATCTGGGCTGAGCATCAGGTACGTAGGACTCTGGCACTGAGCAGTTTGTGAGCGCCATGTGGTGCTGGGAAAGCTGTTTTCCTCTGTGTCTTCAGTTCTCCCCAGCTCATGCCCTCACCCTTCACCTGCTGGGCCCCCATGAATGACAAACCTCCCAGATTGGTGACAGTCTCTGCACTCCTGGGCAGACCACCAAACACCTCCTCATTACAAAACATAAATGGAAGATAACTGATAATGTAGAATGTGCACCTTATTCTGGTGCAAGGGTCTAGGACAGTGATATTACCTGTGTGCTGGATGAGCTGTCAACTGTTTCTCTAAAAAACCCTTGTAAGTATCTTTAACATTGTGCACTTAGCTCCAGAGTCCTGGTGAAATACTGAAGTTCACCTTTCTGATCATTTGTGTCAGAGTCCAGAAAGCACCAGGTGCAGTTTGAAACCTGACAGGGTCTATCAAGTGAAGGATTTCCAGAAGGGAAGGATGCCTATGCATCTATTTATAGATGCATATTTATACTGCAGAGGTGCTGGGTGCTGACGAGCACACAGCGTGTGGCCAGCTGTGGATAGCCCTGCTTCCCGCTCGGCAAGCAGCCCATGGGTACTGGGATCAAGGCAAGCAGGATAGTGCTCCTGCTTTCATTCTGAGGGTCCAAAAGGCTTATCAACCAGTGCTGCCTGGCTTTCCTGGCCAGACATCTGGGGGATTTCTGGCCAAATTGCCCACACACAATTCTGAGAAAAAGAAAAAAAAAGCCATATGAAAATATAAAAAAAAAGAGGCAAGATAAGGTGAAGATAAATAATGGGGAGAGGAGGTGGAGTATCTTGGCTGTGTGAAAGCTGAAAGGGCAAGGAAGAGAGGAATGGCCAAGGAGCAGCAGATGGTCCAGGGGATGTTCTCTGAGGAATGTCCCTTGGTGTCCTGTCTCTAACAGGAACAGTGCTGAGAGTTGATTCAGCAAGTTATACCCTGATGTCCTGCCTGCCTGTGAAGCCAGCAGGCTTGAAAACAGAAGTTGGGGAGCTTTTGCTAAGCACTCTGTGAGGTGGCATGGGACAGACCACAATGGCCAGGAAGGGAAATAGGAGGGGATGACCATGCAGATGAGAAGAGAGAGCAGGCATGCGGCATGCAGTGGAGGGTGGGAGGAGTAAATGGACTGCCTGGCGTTGCTGGGAGAGACCTGGAGCAGAGGTGTCCAGAAAGAGCAAAGGAGGATGCAAAAGGATGGCAAAACATGACAAAGAGCAGTAGCAGACATTTGTATGTCACCACAGTGGGAGAATGAGCGGTTTGGGATTTTGAAGGAACCTAGCCCAGAATTAGGGGATAGAGGCTGTTAACCAAACTTAGAGGACGTGAGACTCAGCATGAGAGCCCCACCCAGCAGAGCACTTCTCAGGCACCCTGACCCATGACACGTGTGCTGTTCAGCAGGGTCATGCCATTGTGTATGAAGAGCATTGCTGTACCACGCTCTTCCTTGGTTTCTTGATATTTTCTGGCATTGTCCAGAGCAAATCACAGGAATTTCTTCGCCTCCAGGAGATAATTTTTCATCCTGACAAAGGCTGGAGAAGCCCTAGAATGTGCTAATGTTACTTAAGCCAGCAGGTAAACTCTGCCACTGAGACTGGGCTACTGGTTCTGCCAGGCATTGGACAAAATCATGCTAAGAAGTGATCTGTGCTCCAAAAAGGTTATTTTCCAGAACAGGCAAGGAGATAAAGTCACTGGCTCAACTAGTCCAGTAAGTCAGCAGCAGAAAGGGGGAAGGAGTCCCAGCTTGATTTGTCTGAGAGTGGTGCTCATTGGACCAGATGAGATTATTTCTCACATTGCCCAGATCAGCACATCCCACTCGCCAGTGTTCCTCTCACATCCTTGAGCAATAGCCCTCAGGACTGTGCAGTTCGGTTTTGTTTTATTTTACGGAGGAAGTGACACTCACAACATGCTCAGAGGTTATGTTGCTGCATTGCAACAGCTCTCGTCCTACACAGAGATGGAAGAAATCCGAGTGGTGCAGATGTGATGACTCAGCTTTGCTGGATTTTACGGTAGTGGAGCTCCACTGACATTTCACAGAAATATTCTGATGAGCTTCTCAGAATCACAAATCAACTAGATTGGAAAAGACCTTTGAGATCATCAAGTCTAACTTATGACCTCATACCACCATGTCAACCAGACCATGGCACTGAGCACCACGTCCAGTCTTTTCTTAAATGCCTCCAGGGACAGTGACTCCACCACCTCCCTGGCAGCCCATTCCAATGCCCAATCACCCTTTCTGTGAAGAACTTCTTCCTAAAGTCCAACTTAAACCTTCCCTGGTGCAGCTTAAGGTTATGTCCTCGGACAACCAAAAGTGCTGGCAGGAGCCCAGTGGACTCAATCTCTTTGGAGTGATCCACTCACATAGATTAACACATCTCATGCAGAATTAGATGCAACCTGCAGGTTCTTTGGGTACTACTTAATTGTGGCAAGAGGTCGGTGTCTTCTACAACAGCCCAGGCTTTGAATCAAAGGCACCTGAGCATCGCTGGTTCGGGGTGATCATGTTCATCCAACTGTGCTTCCCAAGCCAGGGGTGGGGAATGGGCCTCCTGTGCTAGTGACAGCACTGAGGTGAGGAAGGGACAAGGTCAGGTCAGCAGGCTATGTAAGGGAATGCTGTGCTGCTCAGATCCAAGCAGCTAAGCCCGACTGCTTTTACTCTCTCTGTTAGTACTGTATTTGAGAACAGTATTTTTGGTCATCTAAGGACACTTGGATAGGGACTTTATCCCAAATCTCAGCATGCCAGAACTTCAGATGAGACCAAAAAGAGACACCGTCACCAGGAGGATGACAGTCCTTTATCAAGTAGTTATCATTTGAGGAAAAATCTGATCATCTTCACCAGCAGGACCAGCAATCCCTTATCAACTAGATATCACCTTGCACCTACCCAGTTGAGAACTGCTGTTCCTCACAAAATTTCCACCTGCCGTGCTACGTTCAACACAAGTCAGCACCAATGAGTGATCTCAGGTTCCAAACAATACCAGTTGCGCACATCCCAGCTCCACTCCTTGTGCTAACACTGCATGCATTAATTGCTAAACAATGTTGTTTCAAGTCGTATGTACACTTACATAACCTCATACCATATAATCAACACATTTCTTGGCACGAAGAGATCAATCATTCTGATCCCCATCACAGAAATATACCTCAGCTCTCTGTCGTGTCACGAAAACAACATAAAAAAATTAGAATTTCCAACCTCCACACCTGCCAACGCCCGGCACAGCTTGATGTTCCTGGAGATGATGGCTCATTTAAAACCTCTGAATGACACATGACCGCCACTGACAGCCAGCAGCAGCCAAAAGCCAGCCATGTCCTA
>VXBT01010117.1:1071187-1082459 GCA_013400235.1 Oriolus oriolus
AAATTACAGTGATTGGGGGGGGGGGCGTGTCTGAAGGAAGAGAGGAGGCAAGGAGGGAAGGGGGGAAGGAAGGCACGCTATGGAAATGGAGCCCTTTGCACTGTGTTCCCTTACCCCATCCCTGTCTCTCTCCCCACACAGCCCCATCACTGGGTGTTCTTTTCCAGCCTGGGAACAGAGGCTCAGAATCTCCTCCACAGGCAGCATCACCAGCAGGCTGTGGGTACTGATCCCACGCTCCCATGCTCACTTCCTCTTTGCTTTGCTCCTGCTGCACCTCTGAAAGAAGGGCCACAGACAAGTACTGCCGGCACCTTCGAAGCAAGGACAGAGGTACTTGTGGGAAGTTGGCAGGGGCTGAGAGACCTGCAGGACCCATTCCTGCAGCTCTGCAGGGGCTGTGGCTCGTGGCAGAAAAACAGCCACGAGACCATGCTGCTGCCTCAGGCCTGTGTTGACCTTGCTCTAAGAGCCACTCCTGACCCTGCAAGAGCAAGTGCTTGACCAGGGGCGCAGGAGCTTGTGAGGAGGGCAGGATGCTTTCTGACAGACACTGGTAGTTTTGAGAACTTTGGTTTCTAGGGGAGGATGTGGCCCTGTTATCCCCACACTCACTTAGTCCTCCTCCATGGAGATGATCCCCTCCATGGAGCAGCAACATCCTCTTGTTTTTCCATCCAGGGAGCACTGTGAGGACAGAAGGTGTCTTCTTTTTTCCTAAGGGAAAAAGAAGGGGCCCCCTTTTGCCCCAGCATTCTTGCTTGCTCCAAGAAGCACTGTGAGGTGCTTGGCACATGCGAAAAAATGGGGCAATAGAATCACTAGAATGAGAGACCTATCCTTGCCTATCCCTTGTGAGTCTCTGGGCCAGCCTTCTCTTCCTTCCAGCCCTCTGCAAAGGCTGTCCCTACTCAAAAAAACTGGAGAGTGAAGAGCAGAAGGCTGTTTCCCCAACTTGCAGCCAGTCTTTCCCAGCCCACCCAGCACCCCAGCCTCTACAGATTTCTGACTCCACAACCATGTAAGGAGTGGACTGTGTGCCTTTCACAACACCCAGCAGCAGAGGGATGCTGTTGAACCCCCAAGTGCTGCAGTGGGGCCCAGCCCTCGTGTGACAGCTGCCAGACTGGGTGCACAGCACAGCCCACTGGGACCCCTTGGTTTCCCCTCTAGGAGGAGGCAGTGCCACAAGCAGGGCCGCAGCTCGGCATCCTCGGGACTCTGGTACCCTCTGCTGGCCCTGAACGTTTCTTTTGCTACTGAAACCTTTCCTGGGGTTTTTCAGCCTAAAAGCAGACACGGGCACCAGCCTCTCTGCCACCTGCAGCAGCTTAACTCACCCAGCTCTGCCGTCGTCAAAGGCAGGGACCTACCAGCACGCGTACGTCTTTGTGAGAACACTTAAGAGAGCCAGCACGACTTTGCTAGAAACAATAGAAACCTGCCAGTAAGTGCAAGGTTGTGCAGCAAATGCAGAAGGGTGAGCAGCCACACAAGGGCACCCTGGGGCAGTGCCCAGGAGAGGCTCCTGCTGTGTGGGACAATCCTCCCCACGGCCATTGGCATAGATGAAGGAGGTGGCAGGGACTACTTGGAGGACAGCACATAGCTCAGGGGGATTATCCTGCATCCGCATCCTCACTGGAGCAAGCAGGGAACTCTGCCCATGCCTCCAGCAAGGCTTTCACACAGCCCTTTAACACTGCAGGGTAAAGGGTTTCCCTGCTGCAGCCCTGGGAGAAGGCAAAGAGGGATAAGCAAAGAGCAGGGAACAAGCAGCCAAGTCATTTCCTTCACTGCCACTGGCCCAGGGGGAAGAAAGCAGCTGAGTGCACACAGGGAGTGGGTAAAGTGCCTCCCACACTGCTGAGCACAACTGGACAGTCTGTGCCAACAGGCTTTATGCCTTCATAGACAAACCCTGAGTGAGAAATGAGGTTCTGCCTTCAGGGCTGTTGGTGCTGCCCATGAAGCTGGAGCCTGAGTGAGGGTGAGTGCACAATAGAGGGCAGGCAGGAGGGACACCTTTCTGTCCAGAATCCTGCACCACCTCCAAAGGAGGAAGGGGATCCATCCCCTCTGCCCCTCAGGGCCAAAGATCCTGAGCTACCAGTATCAGTTTTTTATTTAAATACAAACTAAAAGCGTTTGGAGTTCAAAGAAACATGGACATGACACAACAACAGAGCACACAAGGGAAACCCTGACCACCCCAAACCTGGGTTCAAGATGGAGGCCTGGGGCTGTTTGGCTCCCCAAGGAAAAGCTTCTTTCAGGAGCAGGCCCCAACTCCCTGGGGCACTCTGCCTGCTCCTGGGCAGGTGTCAGGCAGCAGCAGCTACCGCCTGGAGCCTGGGACAGGGAGGTCACTTGATGCGGTACAGGACTTTGCGCTGCATGCGGTGCTGGATCTCCCCCCGCCGCATCATCAGCTGCAGCACCTTGTAGATGGCATGTTCTGGGTACTTCTGCAAAAGGGGAGAGCAGGGGAAGATGAGCCAGCACAGAACAGCTGACAGGAGCTAAGCAGGAACCCAAAATCTCTGCTAAAGCCTGGCTATGACTCTCTAGAAGGAGCGAGCCCAATAGTCTAAGATGCTGATGCTCCCTTCCCCTTTCACTATTTCAGGTCTGACTGCAGCCAGTGTCACGAATCAAACGGTTCTGGTTCCAAGGGTAGGAGACCAAACCAGCCCCAGATCTCAGAGCTTTTGCTGAAACTCACCTCAGTCCTCTCAAACTCTGCAATCACTTTGCACACCACTCCCTACAAACAACTTCAAAAGCATGACCAAAAGGCTCTCCAGTCTGCTCTTGAGGAAGGGGCTTCCTGCCCCCAGCAGCAGCCTGGGGTCCCTGGTTTCACAGCCCAGCCCTCCATGGGGTCCCCCGACCCACCTGCCGCAGGAAGTCCTGGACGATGCTGTGCTCCGACACCTGGGAGCCGATGGCAAAGCGGCGCTTGAGCTGCTTCTCAATGCGGGACAGCATCTCTTGGTCCTCCTGCGTCGTGAAGCCTTCCGCCCCTGCAGGGAGACACTGTGTGAGCTCTCTGTGCTCTCCAAGACAAGGTGCTCATCTCCTGTGTCTCCCACCACACCTGCAATGCTCAGAGACTTTAGGGAACCCGTGAACTGCTCCACCATCAAAGGCTGTGGAGCACCAACCACACATCTGAACGTGGACCTGATTGCTGGAGCTTCCTTCAAACACTTTGTTCCATGCTGCTGCCTAAGGAAACATTGTCTTCACCCCCACAGAGAAAGATGTCAGAAGATTAATAGGCTGGGGAACCACCTCCAGCACCAGACTCTGCCCTTGGGACCACAAGGCACCAGACCAGCCCTCCCCTGACCAGCACAGGAGATCCTCAGTGTCATTTGCCATTGCCCTCCCGGCAAGGCACAGCTCCACAGCCACGATGGCCCCTTGCTGCCACAAGCAGTGCTTTGTCTTTGCTCAGGTAGGGTGTTCAGCACCTGCCCCTGACAGCCAGGTCATAGGAGAGGAGCTCGTCTCTCCCTGCCCCAGGCAGCCATGCCCAGCACGTCTCTCCCAGCCCCAGCACAGAACACCTCCTCCTCACCTGACAGGTTGCCCGACATGGCCGCGTCGAGCGTGGACACCTGGAAGAGCCGCAAGGCCTCCTCCACGTCTGCCTCGGTGGCAAAGGGCTGAAGCCTCATCTTCGCCAAGGACTCGGCAATGCGCACGATGGCCTCCAGCTGCCTGTGGCCACAGGAGACATTCCCTGCTTTCCACTGCAGCTACAAGGGTGTTTTCTTCCCCCTGACTCCTGCCATCCCCACCTACCCCACTCCAGCCACCTCCTGCCTCCACCCACAGCACCCTCAGTGCTGCCCTGTTCAGGGGCACATCCCAGCACCGTGCCAACCCCCTTCCTGGGTTACCCCATAACGCAGCCCCAGAGGTGCTGGTGGGCGAGGAGGGGGTGCTGCTCACCGGACGGTGATGGGGATGCTGGAGCGGCGGTCGCTCTCCTGCTCGTGCTGGCGGGTGCCGCTGCGCATCAGGATGTAGCGGTTCTTCAGCTTCTCCGCCGCCCCCGCCGACAGCCGAGGGCCACACTTCCTGCAAGGGGGGACAGCAGCTGGAGGCAGGACCCCTAGGCACCCCTCCCTTCCTTGGGCCGTGCTGCAGCACCACAGCGAGCTCCTCTTGCATCCCTTTTCTCAAGGCAGGAGCTAAAGAAAGGTCCCCCAGACAGAGCACCGGGTGGTTTGCCTCTCACCACGGCCTCCCGCCACACAGCCCGGGTGCTGCCAAAGACACGGCTGTCACTCACGTGCGACAGAAGGAGATGAGCTTCTTCAGCTTGTTCAGCTCGATCTCGCCCTCCACGGCCTGGGTCTGTGTCAAGGCACTCACGTGTAAGGACATCACGTGCTTGGCCAGCGTCTAGGAAAGCAGAAGGCAGTCAGACAGCAGGAACCCCCCGGCCTCCTCCTCCCAAAGACAGGGGCACCATCACCCCCAGCTGCACCCACGCGGCTCAGCCCACCATGTCTCGCTCCTCATTGTGCTCATCCTTCACGATGAAGATCATGTCGAATCGGGACAGGATGGTGGGCATAAAATCAATGTTCTCCTCGCCCTTGGTCTCATCCCAGCGCCCAAAGACGGAGTTGGCAGCTGCCAGCACTGAGCAGCGGGAGTTGAGTGTGGTTGTGATTCCTGCCTGTGGGGGAAGGCAAAAAAAAGGATGGTGTCAAGACCACCTCCAAGTCATAGCAGGACAAGAAGGCCATTAATTCAGTGAAAGGTCAAAAGCTATTTTCAAGGACTCATCCTCAATCACTTGCATTTAAATAAAGCCCCATAAGTAGCACCCAATTGCTCTGTAATGGTGGGGCTGGACCCACATGTCCTTCTGGAGAAGGATTGGCTTCAGTTGGGACTTGAGCACTGGATAATTTCATTTAAAACCTCTTGTCAAAGGCAGAGACACAGGAGACCTCACCCCAAGTTTGTGATCTGAGACAAACACTGGGCAGCCAGGACTGAGTCCTCCCATGCAGCTCTGGCACAAAGCACAGGTTTGCAGGAGCAGCCTGACAGCAACCAGCAAGGAGTAGCCATGAAGTTCAGGCTGCCTAAAGCCTCCAGGCAGGGCTGACCCATCTCAGATCAGAGAAACCAGCAACCATCAGTACCACTGCCTGGACTCCAAAATGGGCAGGTCTGGCATAAGACGTGTGACCACAGGTTCCTACCTCAGGGCAGCATGCATCCACCCACAGCTCACCTTGGCAATGGAGATGGTCTGCTGCTCCATCGCCTCATGGATGGCCACGCGGTCATCCTCCCGCATCTTTTCATCCCAGGTGAGAGGAACCAGGCAAGGAGAAAGAGTCACCATCAGTCACCTCTGCTACACACCTACTGAAGTGACCCCCAGCATAAAGCTCTGTGAGGACCTCCACCCAAGAGAGCAGGATGTAACTGAATTCCCTTGCAGCCCCATCCCCCTGACCTTCCCTGAAAGCAAGTAAGGCAGTCTCAGAGGAGCTGCCCTTTCCCCTTCAGCTCTGGGCTCTCCTGGGACAAGCTGGCATCCCAAGGGCTCTCCTTCCCACTCCCACACAGGCAGCCCCAGAGGTACCTTGTCGAACTCATCGATGCACACCACTCCCCCGTCTGCCAGCACCATGGCTCCTCCCTCCATGAAGAAATTCCTGGAGGAAGGGTCCCGGATCACTGAGGCTGTCAAGCCAGCAGCACTGCTGCCTTTTCCTGAGGTGTACACCTAGCGGCACGTGGGACAAGGAAAGGGACGGCACATCAGCTGCTGCAGCACCCAGGAGCCCAGTGCTGCAGCTGAGACAAAGCACCCCTGGCTCCGCAAAATCCGGAGCTCGCGGGGGAAACACAAGAATCCCCAGGACCAGCCCTCAGCACATGTAAAAAGCAGATGTGCTGGGTAAAGAGCAGGACTATTGCCTCATCCCAAGCCTCGGACTAAGCAGCTGTGACACACCGGAGGGCATGCAGACACTCAAACACAGATATTAAGTACAGAACAGGGAGTGATTCATTGTTTGGTGGGCTGCTGCATTAGCTTTGTTTTCCCCTGGAGGGAAAAATACAGTCAGAGGCTGAGTTTAATAGAGACCACAAAAAACCACAGCTGAACACATAATTCTTTGCCTCAGCTCAGGCTGGAGGTCCGTGCTTGAGCTGCAGTCATCTTAATTTGTCCTGACCAGCCAGCCCCTCTGCTGATCAAGTCTCAGCAATAAACAGCAGCACCAGGCACATCTCTGGACATCTGCAAACAGCCTGGCTCTTGGCATAATAAAAGGCATGACCTGCTTCCCCTTCCCTCCCTCATCCTCCATCCCCTCTAAGCTAGAACTGCAAATGGCAGTTCCCACCTCTGCCAGCGAGTCCACCTGTGGATGCACAGGCAGGAGTCTGCTGTGACCACAGTCGTGTCTCTGATGCCAGACAGGGGGCAGAAGGGAGAAAAGGGGTGCACTACAAGTGGGCACCTCAAGCCACGTACCCCAATGGGCGAACACTTCTCAACAAACTTCAGCAGCTGGGATTTGGCCGTGCCAGGGTCCCCCAGCATCAGCAAGTTGATGTCCCCTCTGCGGGTCAGGCCGTCCGGGAGCCTGGAGTGACAGGATTGGGAAGAAGAGAGGGAGGAGAGAAGGTGAGCCTTTATTTTGACAACAAAGCGCTGACTTTGATAACAAAGGCTGACTCTTCCGCACCTCTTGCGGGAGCCTCCGAACAAGAGGCAGGCAATGGCCTTCTTGATGTCAGTGCTGCCGTAGATGGAGGGCGCGATGCTCTTGGCAATGGTCTCGTAGATGTTGGGTGTGGCAGCAAGGTGACGGAGCTCCTCCTCTTCCTGGGGGGTCACCGAGCCTGTGAAGCTATGTCCTGTACAGGGATGAGGGGAGGGATGCAACAGTGAAAACATGGATGTTTTAAAAGCAATTATACCACTCCCCCCACACACACTACAACCAAAATCCCCTCCTGAAGATCATGCCAAGTGCCACCAAGTGGGAAGGGTGGAGAGGGCAAGCATCTGCTAACCCAGCAAGGCAGGCTGTGTCCTTAGAGGCTGGTAAGAAGAAGCAAGGATCTTGGGCAAAGCAGCTCTGCAGGAACCAGAGCGAAAATTACAGTCCATATTTTAAATAAAACTTTAACCGTGGACTTCAGCCGGGATCCTCAGGGATGGCTTGGCAGATTCTAACTAAGATCAGTAAGACAAAAATCACTTAAACACCCTGGAGGACTCAGGCTGAGACCTCCTCATTTAATATCACTGAGAAAAAGTCCTACAGGACACAACTGGAGAGAGCCCAGGGCAAGTCAGACCCCTGGAACAGCCTGAACCTTCTGCTATACAAACAGCAGAGAAGGACCAAGGCTGTGATTTCAAACAGTCCTTGCTGAGGGATCACCTTGATCAGGAACGGGGCCGGGAGTGTCTCCCAATGCCAGGCTAGCAACACAGACCAAATGCACACCAAAAGCAGCCCTCACCTGAGCCCTCCACGTCCACCTGGATGCCCACCACGCGGATGTAAGCGCTCCGAATGCCCACCCCCACATTGTAACGGCTTTTGTTCTTGCTCTGCACAGATTTCTTGATGGAGTAGATCCCCATGATGGTGACTCTGTTCCCTGGGACAACTTTGTCACACAGGTACCTAAACAGGGGGAAGCAGAGGATGGTAGTGGGAAAGGACGGCACCAGCAGCAGCCAGCAGGGTCAGGGTGGGAAGGCTTTGCCAGTACCTGTCACAGTACAGCTGCAAGTGCCGGGGCATCTCCCCATGCGGCACGGCATCTGGGGACTCCTGCAGTTTCAGGACCTGGAAATCCACGCACTTGCACTTATCTGGCATGATAAAATAGGGGTCCAGAGGGCACCTTGGGCGGCCAGCTTGTTCTCTGTGCAGAGAGATCAATCAGGGAAGGCTGTTAGCACTCAGGAGCCACCCCTTGGAGCGCACCTGTAGAGGGGACAGCAGTGACAGCAAGGAGCAGCTGCCCCTTCCAAGCAGTGCCACATCAGCAGGTAAGGGCAGACACACGGGGCCAGACCAAAGGCCACCAAGCGCTCTGTCTTGTCTTCACCAGCTGCCAAATGAGTACAGGAGAACAAGCCAGAGGCAGGGTGACACTTGTCTGAGCACTCTCCCTGCCTCCCTCCCCTCCCCTGCTAGCTGTAAGCAGGGAGGAAGGCAATTCATTAATTACACAGAAGGTAACAGCACAGACTCAGTGACACGGCAGGGCATTTTTCTTTACAACCTCATGCACGAAGCAAATGTTAAGTGGTTTCCGGTGAGAAAGCAATTAGCAATGTGACAAGGCTGACATCCACCTCCCAGTCTCGCAAGACGTATCTGCCTTGCTAGATTACAAGCTCTCTGAGACAAAGAGCAGCTCCACATCCTGCTGCCGTCTCAGAATGGCACGACTGATGCCCGAGTCCATGCAGGGCTTTTGGGGAGGGCAACACCAGAGTGCAGATACACTCATGCAGTCAGGGATCAGGAGTGAGGTGCTGTACAGACCACACACAAGAATGATCCCTAGCCCAAACCCCTCTCAAGCTGCATTAGAGTTCAGGTGCAGAAAATAAATACTGGCAGGTATGAACCAAACACACAACCCACCAGGATCGGCTGCCTCAAGAGCTGCAGCACAATGGCAGCCTAATGCTCACAGTCCTCACAGGCACTGAGAGCTGTAAAGCAGGATAAAAAGGCTAGCAGAAAAGCATCCCTAAGAAAGGTAACATGAAACAGCCCCCTCAGGAGGGGGAATGTGGAAGCAAGGTGTTTGTTTGGGAAAGAGGAGAGCAGCTCAACACAGCATTACAGGACAGCTGGAGGCAGGAGTGAACCTTTAGGTACAACAGGCAAAACTCCCTGTGAATAAAAAGAACTCCCTGGACATGGTCACTCAACACTGCAGGCAGCACTGACCACACATGGTCGCAACCAGCACGACCACAGATGGACAGCTAGGACTCGCCAGCCACAACCGCACACGGCACAGGGGCAGCACGAAGGGCGGAGGCAGAGCAGTGCAGATGCTGCTGCCCAGTGCAACAGGGAGCAGATTCTGCAACGCATGGGACGGAGGAGGGAATGCAGTCTTTTGTGCATGCCCTTGTCAGTCCTTACGTGTTGCATTTCCTGGGCAGAGCGTAGCCCTCCAGGCCCGGGCGCACCGCGATGTTGCTGATGGTGTTGCGGCAGCTGCGGCACTGGATGGTGATTCTGGTGGCTTTGGCTCTCACAGGGGTGGCTGCAATTACAATCCCAGGGATCTTCACAAGGTGGGACATCTGGTCAGACTGAAAGGGAAAAGGTGAAGGGAAGGTGAGAAAGCTGTCAGTGGAGGATGGAAGGGAAGCTACAAAGCATGAGAGCAAAGGACAGAACACTCTGTGCAGAACACCACGAACAGCAATAATGTCCCTGCAGCAGGAACCAGCAACAACAGCCCTTTGCAGTCAGATTTAAGCTGCAGAGTATCGCTGCTTGTAAACTGGCGTGTGACCCGTGTCCTGAGCTCTGTGACCAGGTACCAAAAGCTCGCCTGCAATCACACCCACTCTGCGTGGCAGCCGATCCGCTTCACCTCACCTTCAGGCTGCGGATGTTGGCTGCGTTGGCATCCGACCTCAGCATCACTTGGATGTCCTGGAGAGTCTCCTCCCCGGAGGGACGAGGACGAGTGACCTCATCTGCAACTTCTTTTGCCGCTTCTTCCAGCTAGAGAGGGGACAGCTGTGCTTTAATGGGTCTGTCACAGCAGAACATCAGGGCTGCTCTCGCGATGTGACCGCATCCTAGGCTGCCAACCAGGCTGCCAACCTCCATCCTTACCAGCTGCAGGTGCTCTGCTGGCTGCTTGTACAGATAGTCCGCGAGATCTTCATCAAAGCTGGCCAAGTCTTCCATCTCCACCTCCACCCAGTACTGCCCCAGGTTATAGTGGCGTTTGAGCTCATCCCTGGAAGGCAGGAAGTGGCAAAGGTTTGCAGGGCAGAAAGCACCAGTCACCCACAGTGGCCTTAGAACGAGCAAAGATCAGAAAAGGCAGGTTCTGCAGGGAGTCCTTGGTTTGGAAAGCAAACAGGGAAAATTAAGTGAGTGCTAGGAGAAGTGCAAGGGAACCTGGGCAGTCTTTCACCTAAGCCCGCTCTGAAAGGTGACATAAGACCAGGGACACCAGTGCTTGCAGTGGCAATGTAAAGTATTTACTGGAGTTACGTGACCAGACAAACAATTAGAAAATGTCTATGTAGGACAATAACTGTCATACCTAAGATGCGATTTAAAATAAAGGAAGTAATAGAACAGACAACATTTTCCTTAAAAATGGCAGGAGTCATGAAATTCAGAGGTGAAAGACTGTTCTAGCCCTTGATTATGATGTATCTCCATGTTTTCTCACAATTGTGTCTCCAAACTGCATAGGAAAAGGGATGGCCAAAGGAATTTCATAGACTTGGAAGGCTCACGTGGAGAGTGCGGCACGGATTTTAATGGATACAAACAATACTCCAGACCAGAACACACTACAGCCTCAAAGACAGACCTTGAATTTCAGAACTAAGTGCAAGCCTGGCAGTGTGGATCCCTCTATTGCTACCTCTGCCATCGGCTGGCTGCCTAAAAGTTTGTGAGAACGCCAGACCTCTGCTTTTCTATCAGGTTAAATACGAACATCTCCTAATAGTGAGCTTTTTACGGCCTACGAGAAGAGACAAAGCAGCTATTGTGTGGGTGAGGTGTGCAGTGCAGGAGGGAGGTTAACAGCAGACTGGATGTGAGAATGGGGATGAGAACGGCTCAGAAGGAGAAAAGGGGCCACAGCAGCACCTGTATTTGAAAGTGAAGCCCGTCCGGTCCGTGCCCACCCGGTACTGCCGCAGGAACTCCTTGAACCGCTTCTGCAGCTGCGACTTCCGAACCTGCCCCTCGTCCACGGACGCATCTCCCCCCAAGCTGTCGCTGTAGTAAATGCCGGGGTCGTCGAAGCCGGACATCGCGGCTGCTGCTCCGCTGCGGGGGCGAGAGAGTTCGGTCGGCCCCCACGGCCTCCTCCCCCGCCCCGCACCGCACCAAATGCCCCGCGGGATCGCCCCTCGCCTACTGCCCCTCACCCCACCCCACGCACTGCCCGCGCTCTTTCCCCGCAATGCCCCAGGACCCGCAGATGCAGTTCCAGTTCCAATCCCAATCCCAGTCCCGGTCCCGGTCCC
>VXBT01010117.1:1082729-1096799 GCA_013400235.1 Oriolus oriolus
ATTGCGGGAAGGGGGAGCGGCCCGAGCGGTGCGGGAATAAAGTGAATTAATTACTGCTAGAGGCTCCTGGGGCTCGTCACTGCTTCAGGGCTTCAGGACACGAGTTCTCCGGGATGCCTTCCTCCTGGCTAGTAGTGAATTTAGGGGGAAGGTTGGCAGGTCGCTGGGTGCGCGTTTTGGCACTTCCAAAGCGTGGTAATGCGCGCCGTACATGAAGAGAAAGCTGGGGAGCGGAGTGCCTGGCAAGGGAGGCTTCAGCTGCAGCCCGTGGGAAATAAAGACGGGGTCGTTGTTGCAGAGAAACCAGATGTATTAATAAAGATCATAGACGAGTACAAGCAAAGCTTTAATTTCCATCTCTGTAGCGTTCAGGCTCAGTCTGGAGTCCTTCAGTGTGTGATAACAATGGCTGTGAGATACCCAAAGCACCATCGCTGTCCTGCCGTGAGCAGGGAGCGTGTGATGCCGGTCAGAACCCGTATTTTCTAACTCTGAGGTTGCAGTCAGGCTCTCTGGGCAGCGGAGAGGGGCTGAGTGCGGTGCAGTGTGATTCTGAGCCCATGGGCATGTGTTTGCCTCTTTGGGATCTCAGTCACCTCAGCATGGTTGAATGAACAAAATGGTTTTGTTGGGGTGCTTTAGAGGGACTGAATAGGTAGAACTTAATACAGATCTGAATGAACAAGTTCTTGTATTTGAATAGCTGTCAAACCTCATATCTCTGCTTTTCAAACACCCGACTATCTTTTTCTAGAATTAACTATTTTTTTCTACCAGGGCTGGCAGGTGGATCCAAAGAGGGAATTATTAAAGGGGTTTGGGGAAGGGATGTTGAGTAGATAAGAGCCTGAGAATGATGACAGTCCTGTTTTCCCACTGCTCATTCTCAGCAGGACCTGCCTTCTGGTTCTTGTTCTTTGAGCAGGGTCAGTGCTGGCCATTAAAACAGATCAGTAGGAACACGTGTTTTTGGGATTAAGGTCACAGCCAGAACAGGCAGATTATGGAGACAGGTTGATCACGGAGGCTTTCTGGTAGAAAGAGGGGGCTCTGAGGTGGTAACACAGCAGTTTTGTCAGTACCTGCAGTGCCACGCCCGAGCTGCAGCCTCTCCTGTGCTGGGAGAGCTTCTGGAGCAGGCAGGGCCTGTGGCTGGACACAGAGCCAGCCCTCCAGGCCTGCCCCAGCAAAAGGCAGGGAAAGCAAGCAGTGTGCATGGCCTGCTCCAGCAGTGCTGCGTGTTCAGCAATGCCACCTGTGTGCCGAGTCCTGGGGGTGAGGGGGGTTGGTTTGCCACTCAGGTGAGGGCGTGGGGTTGTGTGCTTGATGCCTCCCATTCAGCCGCCGTGACCAAAACCTAGGATGCCTTTAGCTTTTGTACGGTGAAAACGTACTTGCAGCTCTGATTCACGCTGAAGTTCTTGCAAAGGCAGCCTGGTAACACAGCCCTTCGCTGGCAGGTCAGGGACAGCTGTCCTGGTTTCCACCAGCTGAGGGTCCCATCCCCTTTTGCTTGTGACACCAGCTCTTATGTACCCCTTCCACCCCTTAAAGATGCTTTGCACGCTCACTGAATTTCATGGTGTTTCTGGAAATAGAGAGCAGTGTGCAGGAGCTGAAGGAACCTGCCCCAGCTTATAACAGGTTATTGTTAGCACCGAGTGGGAGCCGAGTCTGGCTCTGATGATAGCTTCCACTTCTGCCTATTGTCATGTCTGTGCAGGCAGCAGCTCCAAGAGACACAAAACCAGGAGGAAGAAAGACACCTCCTTTCTCCCCAGGTAAGGCTTTAATAATAGGAAACACCAGGCCTGAAGGCTTTACATTGAAATTTATTACGTGTATAAATTATACAACCGGACAAGAATGACACTGTGTCTTCAACAACTGTCTTTTGCTTTTCAAAGACCAAAAATGATTGGAAAAAGAATGAACAAAGACCTACTAGTGTCATATAAAACCGTCTGTAACCCATGGGAGCCATGTGGCTCTACGGAGAAAGTGATCACAGTATTATCTAGCAGTATAAAAAAAACTGAGCAAGCAGAGCTCCGAGGAGCTCCGTATTTCTGAGGAAAGACAGATGTCAAAGCTGTGTTTCTGATCCTGTAGGCTTTTTGTAGGCACTCTGTGAAGCAACGGCAACCCTTGGCCATTACCTTTAGCCTTTTCTACCCTTGGTTTTTGGTGATAAAGTTAGTCTCTGAGAAGAGCTCACACCAAGCACAGGAGAGACTTTGCCTGAACCCCCTTACAGCACTCTCTGATTTCTGGGGACAAAAGTCTCCTAGTATTAGTGGCAGAACCAAGATCACAGTACCCAGTCAGGGGTAATTTCTCTCGCTGGACTGGGGAAGGTGGATTAGTTCAGGGTGAGGGAAATCACAAAGAGAAGGTGGAGGTCCTGCTTTTTCACATGGCAAATAAGCCCACGGCGACTGTCATGGCGAGGAAGCTGAGTGCCACGATCCACCGCACCAGGGAAGTGGTGGATGTTGCGTCTCTGTTTCTCATCTTTGTCCTTTCACTTTCTTTCCCAGCTGCTGGACCTAGATCAAACAGGGAGAAAAAGAAAATAAGTGAGAAGAGGTTGAGGCAAGAAGCTCATACCATGTTTTCTCTCCCCCGATGCCAGAGCACAGCCTGCTGGAGTCGTCCAGGGAAGAAGGAGAAAGCCCAGAGCCCAGCTGGGAGAAACAGCAGCAGCAGGTTCTGCTCTCCCAGTGGAGAAGGGAAACAGCAGACTTGACCTGGGAATCACAAAGGCTCACAGCCCCTCTGCCTGTAGGTGGCTACCAGCCTCTTCCCTTGTTTCCTTACAGGCTTGTAAGTGCGCTGCCCAGCTCCATCAAATCCCTGACGTGTGCAGAAGACAGACAAATACTTAAGCCAGAGTTTTAAAAGGAATTTTGTCTCCTATTTCTCATTGATTTAATTAGTTAGGCATCTAATGACCTTGAACAGCCTTCAGCACTCCAAGCAATTTTTGCAGTACAGCTTCAGGATGGGATTCCTCATCCAACACCAAGGTTTTCTGAAAATCTTACTTGTATGTGTGTATTGGGAAAGGAATGGCAAAGTTTCACAGACAACCTTGAATGCCTTTCCCACAGAAGCTGCTTTAAGCTTCACTATCTAGAGATGCTTAAGGCAAGGTTTGCTTTTCATTCTTTGCCATGGAAAAACTGTGGTTCAATCCAGTACGCAGTGAAAAAAATCTCCATTTTAGTTTCAGAATGGGTAGGTCACAAGGGTTTTTTTATCTGAGTTGCATGTCATCATGGAAACCACTCTGCTCTCTAAACATCTGAGCTTGCTCCTCACTCAGGTACAGGCCTGATCTACGAGCTGATTACATTCCACCATCCAGAGCAGTGCTCACTATAAACCCAGCACGCTCTCTGGGGTGCTTTCAGTAAATACTTCTGGAAGGCAGGAAAATGATCAGAGGGAGGTACAGTCCAAAAGGACAGGCTGCTGGATAGGGCTGTGTGTCCAGAAGAACCTTCTGTCAGCATCACAGTGCCACGGCTGATCTGCAGCGCCCAGAATTGATGCCTTTGCTTCTGTGAAATCAAGGTCAGTTTTCCCTCTGGCAAATGAACCTTATTAAAGGGTTCTTCTAGGGTTGAAGCCCTGGAGGTGTAGAGAGGAGTCTCTTTTTGTAAAGCTTCCTCACTGACACTGTTTCTGGAAAGCCCACATGGGTTATCCTTGCTCTGTCACGTCTAGAGGAGGCTTTGCACACTGCAGTGCCTCTCCTTGCACTACCTGCTGATGGCTGAAGAAGAGGTGGGGCAAGCACCTCGTGCTCGCTTCCCAGTGGCTTTTACAAACAAGGACAGAGGAAGGGAGGAGAAGAAAATGAAGGAGCAGTGTGAAGCCCCTGTCCTTAGAGGTGTCTCACCGTGCTCATGTGATTTGCTGATGTTCCTCATGCGCAGAAGCTCTGCCTTTGGCTGCACAGGGTGACCATTCTCCTGGCCCTTGGACACCAGTTCCTGTAGTGCCTTGAACACCTGAGAAGAAGAAACACTGTCTCACTATGTGGCCTCCTCTTTTTCATTGACTCGACCCCTTGCCCCTTCCCCAGGCCCTTAAGGAACTGGAGGAAGACATGAGGCTTCAGTCCAAGTCTCCTGGCACATTTTGCACAGAACAAAAGCTGCCTGTGAGGTCAAGGGGATGTCTTTCAAACTCCTTGTTCACTTTACAGGTTCTCCTTGAAGCTTTCAGCTAAGGAGAAGGCTATTGCCCATCTTCTGATGGGAAGGAAACCAAGGTACCTGTCACCTAGTCAGAGTCCACAGAGGACCTGTGGAACTTCACCACAGGGGCAGGACAGATATTAGATGGTAATCCCCACTCCCAGTGTGAGCCCTCATTCATATCTGAATAGTGGCACATGGAAGAGACTGGATCCAAGCACTAAGGGAGGGAGAAGAGCTTTTCAGAGGCCACTGTTTTATTGGGCTCACAGGTTGGACGAGCGTGGCCATCCAACTCTGACCAGCTCGCCCTGATCCACAACTTCTCATAAGCTCCCCAGCAGAAATACTGGCCTTGTATTTCCCCTGTAGCTATTTGCTTGTTTGAGAGAGGATGTGGGCTGGCAGGGCTGGCTGGTTGTTACTCACCTGTATATTTAACAGGAATGCTTTCTTGGCCTCCTCCATGACTCTTTTCTTAGTGGCAAGGTCCATTTCGAGAGCATTCATGCGGGAGCGATAGAGCTGCTTGAACTTGGTGGCATTGGAGACCCCATCAAAGGTGAAGAAAGCCAGCCCTTCTCCAGTGCTGGGCAGCTGGAGAGCCTTCTGGGCAATTTTCTTCAGCACCTGCCCCCCTGACAGGTCTCCCAAATACCGAGTGTAGGCGTGGGCCACCAGGAGCTCTGGCTCGTTCTTGCCTACGTAGTGGAGCCTCTCGACATATTTCTGAGTAGCCTCAGGACACGGGATCTCCTCCCTCCAGTTTCTGCCATAGAAGTACTTCAGGTCTTCCTCCAGGGCAGCTTTGCGGTGCAGCTCCGCCGGAAAATACACAGGGGCATAAACAGGGTTGTTCTTGTTACGTTCAATCTCTTCCTCCAGAGCAGAGTAGATGAAGTACAGGGATGCCGTAACCAGCTGAAAGAGAAGAAAGAGGATGAGCTACAGGTGCATCTGTTTGTCTTTTTCAAGTCCGTGGGACAAATTGTGCTAACAAAAAAGGTACTCATGGGCACACCCACTGTGAGTCATGCACATCTGTGATGTTGCAGATTTCCCATGTGGAAAACAGACTGCAAGGTACAGGGAGACACTCTTTAGCCCTTCCCCTTCTGCTTGAGGCAGCAATCCAGCCCTTTGCAGCAGGTATTGGTCTTACTTGGCTCTTAAAGTCACTGCTTTGCCTTCAAGTTAAAGTCTTGCAGCTTGATGTCATGCAAACTGGAGCCCTGCTTAAGCATTCCTGGTCTCTTCCCGTTCCCTCAGTCAATAGAGAGGGTATTCCCAAAGGTATCTTTTCTGGTACATTGTTCACATTTGAATGCTCCAAAATGTGGCTCCCCTTTGTGGGGCCTTGTGAGATGATGACACACCCTGGTTATTTTTCAACATATTCATCCTGTCAGCATCCCACCGTCCTGGGAACTGAGGCACCACCACTCTGCCCACTCAGGCATGCGAGTGGGGTTGCCTCCTCGGTTGCCCCCGGGGAGACAAGATAAAAGGGAGCTGGAAGCACAGCCTGCCTCTGAAAGATGCCTTTGTGGAGGAGTGCTGTGAGGCTGTGTTCTCCTCTCTATTTGGAAACCATTGTTATTGTTGTTTTTCCCAGCTTATGCGATACTTTCTTCTATCTGCCAGCTTTTCCACGTGGTCTGAGACAATATAGCTGTGTTCTTTCCTTGCCCAGGCATTCTGTTTTCAGAGGCTGTTACACCTACACCACCCCTTCCTTACCCTGGGACCCCTTGTGAGCAGCAAAGGGTAAAAGATGAAGGTGTTGCAGTGCAGGTGGGTCAGGTTTGGGGAGGGGGGATTACACTGCTCACAGGAGAGAAAGCAGTTTACTTTCTCACAAAGCAGTCAGTTCTGCAGGGAAGGAGTTCCTGTTTCAACCTTTCCCTGCTGTGCCAGCAAACAGGACTTTGATAAGCACATGGGCAGTGACTGGTTGTGGAAACAAATATCCACCATCTGGGGAGTCACGTAGCAGGGCAGATATATAGGTCTGCCAAGAGAGTAAACAAAAACAGAGTTTTTTAAAACAGTAACCTGTTACCCAGCTTCCTGGAAAAGAACCAAATATGGGAACATTGCCTTACGAATTAAGCAAAAAATATAGCTCACTAATTGTTTTCAGAGGCAGGGAGTGATTTAATGAGAAACATGATTTTTTTAAACTTGTTAATTTTTAAAGTTCATGTCCCATCTCCTTCCTTTCCCTGACAGTGTGTCAAAATCATCTAAGAAACAAAGTTTTATTCCTGGAAGTCTTTTTACACTCTTGCCCGTCTCAAAGTTCACTGCCTAACCAATGCCATATTTCTAACAGCAGGAAGTCAGCACCTGAGATTGAATTTATGCTTGACTAAGTATTCTGAATGTCACCTGTCAGAAATAAGTAGTCTCTTCCCTATTTTTGTGGATTTATTTGCCAAGGAACAATTCAACAACAAAGTAATTAAGCCACAGGTTGAATCGGTAGCTGTTATTTGCAAGTCCATGTGTCACATCCTATAGCCTCTCAGGAATTTCTGGCCCAGGTGTTTGCTTTGGTTTTGCTCATGGCTTTGTTATGTGGCTCACATCCCAGGAACTGTATCTAGCCAGCTTAGGCTAATATGTGGAAATGTTTCTCTTTTATCTTGAAAAAAGCAACAGGCTCCTGCTTGTTAGCAGCAGACACGGATTGCTCAAACTCAGTCTGCTTTTGAGTTATTGTTCATGATCTCAGCTGTGGTATAACTCAAGTGACAATGCAAAGTTCAGTGCCAGCAATGATCCCACATCCTCACTTTCTCACCATCCCGTCATTATTTCTAGCTGCAGCTGCCTGGAGTGTTGTAAACATAGAATTCCCCCTCTTTTGGGCGTTTCAGCTGCTCAAGCATCTGAACATAGTTCTACCTCCATTAACTATCACTGGCAATAATTAACATGCAGGCGTTTATGGAGAAGGAGAAAAGCAACAGCATTAGTCCCATCAACCTCTTTGTCCTTTTCCTCCTGTTTCAGCTTGGCTGCCCATCCTGATATGCACAGTCCTTCCCCACCTCCTGCAAGAGGAGCCAGTAAGATCTCAGGGTTCAGGAGTTTGATGTTTTTCATGTTTTTCATAGGAGATGCTGATAACCAGCACCATGTCCCCAGACTCCTTACCTCTACTGGCCCCATCCTCCCCTCTTTAGTGCCCTCGCAGCCCATCTGATCTAACTGGTGAGGAAATCCCATCCCCAAGCAGTGCTGCTCTGAAGTACCTTAAACTCCTGGAGTGACACCTGCCCCTTCTGGAAATTCCTCATGAACGGTGTGTTCTCTGCCTGCTCGTGCACCTCCTTGGTAGCTTCCTTCAGCAGTTCCGACAGGTCTGTGGACATCCTGGGGAAGAACAGTGGAACAGGTATTAGTGCTGCCTGCTCTGACAAAACAGATCTTGGCTCTCCAGGACAAAAGGGGGAGCCTGGCATGAAAAAGGAGCAGAGCATTCGCGAGAGCTGTGGCTGGGAACCAGAGAGCACCAGCTTTCCAAACACTGTCCCGAGTACGGAAGACTGACAGACTCCATCCAGAGGTGGAAGCAGCAGCATGCCTTTCCCCGCAGAGCAGGAACAGGAACAGCACGCCTAAAAGCAAGGGGAGAAACACAACACTCCTCTGGCAAAGCGCTTCCCTCTCATCCCCGTCCCGCTCTCACTTTTCGGCGCTGTGCGACTGGGAAGTTTCCATGTTCCTCCACGTCGTTTCCCTCCCCTGCTTCCCTGCTCTTGCTCTCCTCCTTCCCTCGTGCTCCCGGGACAGCGAGGCTGTGAGCTGGGCAGCCCGGCTCCCACATCCAGCAGCTTTATACTGCCGGGCCACGTGAGCGGCGAACCGCTGACCTCAGTGCGAGCACCCACTTCTTGCAACACAGCAGCACTTCCCTTTCCCAGCCCGGCTGTCACCCTCTCCTGGCCGGCAGCCCCGAGCAACCCGAAGGAAGTCACCTGATCCATCTTGATAACTAAGCACAAACAAGAGGATGTCCAGCAACTTCTCTCTGAAAGGGTGCCTGGCTCTGTAACCCTTTCGGTGCCCGGGTACTGCAGGAGGTGCTCGTTGTCCTGGAGACAGTGGGGTTGGACAAGGAGGGTGGATTTACAGGGGATTTAGTGGGTTTAGTGCCTGGGGCAGGGAGAGCAGCCTCCTCTGCCTACAGCCCAGTCTGTGTCCCCCGCACCCTGCCTGGATGGCTAATCCAGCACTCACCCTCACCTGCTCTAGCACAGCTCGGGTATGAACATCTCATCTCCCGTGGCCGTGCACATCTTCAGAGAGTCTTTCAGGTGACACAGTGCTCGTGGGCCATGGGGTGGGAAGCTCAGCACTGCGGGTTGGGAGCACACAGCCCTCACAGCAGGGAGCACAGCAGGGACCCCAGGGTCCCTACCAGCCGTGGGCACCTGGTGTAAGCTGGCTGCTGTGGCATATGCGTGCTCCAGCTCTGGCCTGCAGGTGCCAGAACTGCCCTTGTGCAGTTCCCCCTTGCCCGTGGCACTGGGCAGCAAGCCCTGTCGCTGTGCCCAGGGCCAGCACAGGTGCGCCAGCGCTGATGTGCAGCGAAATCCATTCCGTGCTCCCTTGCTCGTGGAAACAGTGGCATCTGATTTGTTTGACAGCTGGCTCCCGTTGTCACCACAGCAGCCTGCAGGGCAGTTTAGGAAAATAGCACTCCATCTCCTAGATACCCAGAAGGCTGGGGGGGCTGAAAAGATATCATACAGGGCTTGGGGGAAACTGTGGCAGTCTGCAGGCACTTTCAAAGGCACATAATTTCTCTGATCTGGGAAAAGAGTTGGACACGGTGCTTCTGCCAGTAGCTGTTGCTCTGCTGGGTTTTGTTCTTGATAAAGTGGTCAGTGAAGCAGCCAACAGATGAAGCTGGGCCCTTCTTTCCCACCTGTAGCTATGCTGGAAGCTGGGCTAGCAGGGACAGATGATGTACTGGCTGGCTGTTGTTTGGAAAAGCAGACATTTGTGCTCAGCCCAAAAGAGAAGGGCACTCAGAGCCACCATTCCCCTGCTGCTGTGGGTGTGAGGAAGTCCCTGGTACAGTTGTGCAGGAGGGGGTGGGGAGGCAGGGCCTGGGGTGCAAGGAGAAGGGCTGTGGCATTTGCTGTCCCCCTGCAGCCAGTCCCCTCTGTGGATGCTGCCATCCAAGCCAGCACCTCGCCTGTCTCCCTGTCACTGAACCCACACCAGCCCCAGCAGGGTTGGGGGCTGTAGGTTAAAAAGCTGTTCTGGAAAAAATATGCTTCCTCACTTCTTTTTTTGGCTCCAGCAGACATCTGGCTTGCAGCGTTCAGGAAGGATTACTCAGCGTTTCCATCCTGACTCAGCCGGACTTTTCCTGTCTTGCTTTTGTCTTTTAAAGCAACAGTGCACGCTGGCAAAAAGCTGACATGTTCCATTCCTACCCCCGTGCCACTGCAGACAACTTGCTTGCTTTTCTGTAAGGTAAAATAAATGTATCAGGATGTCTGAATCTTCAAAGCAAGTATGACAACGCCACAAACATCTCCTGAGAGTGCAGAGTCCATGTGTAGAGCAGAGAGTGGCATGGCCAGTCCCTCCTGGAAACACTGATACCAGTTTGCCACAGGGATGGCCCCAAAATGAATACTTCCCTCTGGCATAACTCCTCAAAGCTCTCGTTTTCTGTCATTTTCAGTGAGTCCTATTCTGACAGAGGAAGCTGGAGCACAAAGTCAACCGCCAGGTCTAGTGGAGGGAAGTAGGAAACATATAAGAATTTCATGAGAATAAGAATAATATTATGAGAGTATATTATTCATTCTGTGAAATCATATGAAAAAAATCCAGTCCTCAAGCCCTGCCCCTCCTTTCACCTGCAGCCCTGGCAATGCACCCAGTTCTTCCCCAAGGATTTTCTGGGTGCTTTCAAGCCAATGATTTTGTTTCCAGCCTGCCTGTCTTCTTCCAAGTAGCTGCATGCTTGGAGGCTCTATAAAGGATGTATCCAAAAGTCCTTCTCCCTTTCATGCAGGATTGTGGTAGGTCTGAATGAGACTGGGGGGAAGAAAGAGAGGCTCTAGTCATGTTGCTACCATTCCAGGTAGGTTTTCTGGCTTGTATCCATACTGCCCCAGGACATGGAGCAGTACCTCCTCTCAATCTTGGGGCTTTACCTTCCCCTGGGCAGGTCACAAGTGATGCAGCTCACCTCTGCCAGGAGATTTGCAAAGGTGCAGAGAAGCAAGCCACGGCCCATGAGTGATTTATGCTGTCTGATCTCTCGCTGATTTGGGTTTCTTGGGATGGAGCAGCTGTGAGACTGAGCCTAGCTCTCTGGAAAGGCCCGAATGCCCTGTAGCAAGATGGAAGGAGAACTGAAAGTGAGGTGTCATCATCTTTGCAGTTGCTGGCCTGGAGCATTTCTGGCCCCATCCAGTGTTCTGCAGCAAGGACTTGAATTGCCTCTGCTGTGCTGTTGCTTTATGGTGGGGGGAAGGTCAGTGACACCGAGCGAGCCAACGTGCCAGCAGGGATTTGTAAGGGCCCATCTTTTCCTCAGAGAGAACTTTGGAAGTCTACACTTGAGAGCGATGAACGGGGAGGGAGGTGTGTGGTTTTAGTGGAAGGGACAAACTGGCTCCCAGAGCAGAGTGGGCCATGGGAAATCAGAGGCCAGCCTGCATCCAGGTCACTAGGAAATGTTGCTTGAATATCACTGAAGCATCAGAGCTGTGGTCTCCACCATGCCTGCCAGGGGTCCTGCTGTCTCCTGCTCTCCCAGCGAGCTGTGGCTGGGTGGTGCCAGAGCTACTCACTTCGAGGGCACCAGCAAAACGTGCCAGGGGATTTCTAGCAAAGATGAATAAAGTAGCCTCAGGCAAGAAGATATTTGTAAAAGTTCCTGCTGGGCTTAAAAGCCTGTCTGCACATCCCAGCTCCTGAGAAAATGCTTAGTCACGAGATGGGAGATGAATGGTTAAAAACAACAGAAAGTTATTGAGGGGTCAGTGTTTCCATGTGGAACAGGGAAGTGGGGAATTTTCTCCTCTTTGTACATTATCAGCCTATTTTGCCAGTAGATTTATGGCCAGAAGTGTCTAGTTACACAGGCAGTCACGGGATGCAAAGTCAGCTCTCCTGAGTCCCTTGTGGGTAGCGCTGTTCCACGCTGGGCTCTGGCAGGCAGCTCCCAGCAGCTCAGCTCAGCTTGGCTTGGCTTGCGTGGGGAAAACCGGCCTTAGCCAGCTCAGAGGGGCTGATGGGCTCTCTCAAACCGTGACACAGCAAAATGCAGCTGCCTGGTTTGCACTCGGAAAGCTGACTCAGCGGCCAGGATTTGCTGTGTAATGGTAGGAGAAAAAGGAGTTACGGTGACTGCTTAAAATGACTTGCTGGAGAAAGGAGTCAGTGCTGGAGTATACAGGGGTATCTTGTGTGTTAATCTGTGTTTACCAAAGGGAGATTGCCTCTCCCAGCCCTGCCCTGGCAGAACTGACTGTGCTCACTGCTCTTTCAGCATCCAAAAATCCCAGTCTAGATCAAAGATACAGGTGGAAAAAAAGGAGGTCAGGAGTCTAGTGCACTGGAAATCCCTACGGCGAGCTCAGGCACTGCAGCTGTCCAAGGGGCTGGCACTGCTGTCACCTTTGGGGGGTTGTATAGACAGGCAGGCCGTGCTAGGCAAACCCCACACACAGGAACCCCAAAAACCAGTGTGGTGGGGATGCAGGAGCAAGCAGATTTCTCAGGACAAATGAACCAGCATGACAAAAATAGGAAATGCAGATTACAATATATATTTTCATAGATGTACAGGTGTATGTGTGCTGCAGCACATCAGTGTCTCCAGCACGTGGCTACGAGCAAGGAGAGAGCCTGGGCTGTCTGGAAACAGAGCGGGGAGAAGGAGGGAGGACAGAGCAAGCACCCTGCAAGGCGTGTGCCTGACCAGAGTCAGGCAGCGACCTAAAGCACACAGCAGGTCTCCAGGTTATGGGTACACTGGGCTGAAATTTTGGGGGAGGGCGCATAGAGCCCACCACGCTTCCTGCTGTCTTGGTGGTCATGGGAATCAATCCTGTGTCCAGCTAGGAGCTGCTTTGGCAGCCAAAGGGAGGTGTGGAAGGGAGCGGGGCAGAGTTAGCAAACACAGCTCCCATTTGTGGAAGTGTTTCAGTCGGTGCTGCCGCCTCCTTTGTTTCAGTGCCACAACCGTGGAAAACAAAGCGTGCCCTGACTGCGGGACGGAACAAACCGTGAAACTCTGGATTTGAAAAATTGCACGTATGCAACAAGGAGGACCTTGTACCACACTGCCCACACCCCTTTCTCGGGAGAAGGAGGAAGTGGAAGCCAAGTTTCGCACAGAAAGCGAGACCCAAGTGCCCCCCTCCCCGCAAGGTTTCCAAACCACCTCTGCCTGGCTCCCTGCTCCAGGCTGTAGGAGAAATGCGGGGCCGCAGGAAAGGGCTGTTTCTGGAGGTTTCTCCAGCTGTCCAGAGCAGCGGGAGCGGGGCCAGGAGCGGCAGCTGCAATCGCAGCGCTGCGGAGGGCCCGCCCTGCGGCGAGCACGTGGAGCCGCTCCGCCGTGACTCGGCACGGAGCCCCTCGCACAGCGCTGACTCAGCCCGGCCCGGCCCGGCCTGACCCTGACTCAGCAGCACGCCCGGCCGGGAACAGCGTGACTCAGCACCAGCGGGGTGTGGGGCTCGTGCGACACGGGGGAGCCCCGGCGGAACGTGCGGCATCGCTCACAGCCCCAGAATGTTCCCCTTCCACAGCTGTCCTTCCCGAAGCCGCTCCGGGCGGGGCAGGAAGGGTTGGAAGAGCTGGTGTCCCAAGCTGGGAAAGCCGCGCAGCTCTCTGGCCTGGGGACCTGGAGGATCTCTGACCTGGAGGATGCCGTGGCCATCTGCTCTGGGACCGGGACAGTCCCCGCTCCATACGGAACACTGTGGGGCCGGATGGGCACCCAGCTTTCCCTTGTGTTGGTGGAAAACAGCGAACCCAGGAACCATGGGTGGCAATGAATCTGTTTTAGAGACTGGCGTTTCGGATGTGCCAAATTTAAGTGACTTCCTCAGGGCCACGCAGGGTGTCTGTGGCACAGCCTGTGCCCCCTCCTTCACTCATTACCAAAGATCGCTCCAGGGCAAGCAGGCAGGACCTTATTTATCCCATCGAGCTTTTGAGAGGGTGATGGGTACATGCTGACGAGGAGAAATAAGCCAAAGAAGGGTTTGAAAGGGCAGATATTTCTTCAAAGTCCTTAGTTTAGGGCAGAGTGGGCTCAGCATTGGAGAGCCCCGTGCACGATGGAGCTTACGGACTGCAGCTGCTACGGCAAACGAGCCGGAACATCCTCGTTTCTGGGGGGATGTATTCCCATGCATCCCAGGCACCGAGGAGCCAGGGCTTTGGGCTCAGCCCTTCCCCTGAGCAGCCCTGGGCACAGCAGGACCTCGGGGCCGCAGCGGCAGCTCTTTAGCTAAATAATCATTAACAAGGCTACGTGGGATTTGAATTGAATTGTTCAGCTGCCGGGTGTGGTCTGGCAGAGGCCAGGAGGGACCAAAGGTGCTCGGCAAGTGGTGACACTGAAGGTGCCTGGCGTGGGGTGAGCCACCCGCGACTGCCCTGCTGGAGCTGGTGGTTCATGGTGTGCGTGGCAGCACAAAACACATCCCTGCCTAGGGGCAGCAGGGCACTGCTGGCAGATCACCCACTGGCTTTTTTTCTTTTTTTTTTTTTTTAATTTTTGAACTAAGACTGCAAAAGAGCTGAGAGAAATTGGCGCTTCTCTCTCTCTGAGACTGATCTGGTATTTAAGCTCTTTTTTTTTTTTTTT
>VXBT01010117.1:1096815-1120700 GCA_013400235.1 Oriolus oriolus
CTTTTTTTTTTTTTTTGGTCAAGCAGCTAAAAATACCACTGAAGTGCCTCACAGCAACTTTTCTAAACACAGATTTTCCTACCACTCTGTGCTGGTGAAAGAGACTCCCCTAAAGCCGCAGGAAAGCCGCGTCCTTGCCTCACCCCTGTCAAGTTTGCGTCGTGCCTGATCCACGCTTTTCTGCCGAGATTGGCCAGGAAAACACAGTGCCTGGATACAGGCACATGTAGCTTTTCTGTGCTGGGAGGGAATTCCTGATCCCCCCGAGAAAATCCCTGCTGCAGAGCCCCTCTCTCTGGGAGTCTCCTTGCCAGGCTTGAGCCCCCAGCCTCACTGTTGCACAGTGTAGCACCCCTGCACACCCCATCCAAGGACTCCCAGCAAGGGCCAATGTCCAGCCCTGCAGGAAGGCTGCTGGAGACAGCACTGCAGCAAACTCGTACTCATGGGCAGTGATCGTGTCAGTGGCCTCAATGGCCATCTCTATTCCCTTGCTCCTGAGCACTGGGGCACTTACTTTCCCCCTCATTTGTATAAACATTTCCCTATCCTCCCTCCCTCTCTTTTTTTCTTTCGGTCTCTTTCATGTCTTCTTGTGCTTCCATTTGTTTATGCCCCCTGCACAGATAAGAATGAGTTACCTACAGAAATGTTTTCCTTCCTCACAACCCACCTCTCTGCTGCCCACTGGGTTCCCACCATACCCTTCCCAGCATCTTCATCCACACTTAGCAGCACCAACAGTAATCTGAAGGAAAGGGGAAGTGGCTTTCTTTTCATTTTGTGAAGGGAGGGAGAATTTTGTTATTCAAAATAAGCTTTGAGGAAGTTTTGACATGGCAAAGTAACATGAAAGTCCTGTGGAATGGAGAACAGCCCTCCCAGTGTACTGGCTCAGGACACTTCTGTGCTGACTTTGTGAGACAGTGCTGTGGGAAATCAGGACGTATTTTTGTTACCACCCTTTAAAAAAATTCATGTACTATTTGGAGGTTGGTGGTTGGTAAAAGAGAAACATGTAATTTTTTGCCTCTTTGAATGTGATGCTGGCATTGCTACCCAAACATCCTGGAAATTCTCATTAACTTTTAGCATATATTTAGTTTTTAGAGATGTGGAGCAACTCTGACCTAGTACAAGGAAGTTATGTCTTTCTTCATCTGGCATAGCAACAGCTGTTTTGAGTCATGCAAAATATCTGTCCAGGTCAAGATCCTGTTCCCAGTGTGGTTATTAATGGATGCTTAGGCAGAGCACAAGCACCCCTTCCCTTGCTCCGTGCAGTCACAACGTGTGGATGCGTGTTCTGGAGTGGCCGCTGTGCGAGTCTGCACAGGGCTGATGGCTGCAGCATGGTACTAGAATAAGGAAAAATTTTGTTTTGTTTCTGTCCCCGGGGGTGGCAGAGCCTGCTAAGCAGGTCACTGCCAAGGGAGGGGCTGTCCTCTGCAATCGGGAAGCCCGGGCTGGGTGTGCGAGGGACCACAGCCATCTGGTGGTCAGAGCGAGCAGGCACCGCTGTTCTTTCTAAAACAACAACATCAGAAAACTTTTTAAAAGGGAAAGGCGTTTAAAAGAATTCTTTACAGTGCTTTTTTTTTTTTTTTATTTTGCAATCATGAGGCAGTTTTCGGCAATGCAAAGTGCTCAGCCTCTATTTAAAATTATCCCTTGCAGAACTAGCAGGGTTTTTTCCCCTCAAGTTCCTTCTCAAAAGAAACCTTGCAAAATTATTCAAGCTATTACTAGTATAATCTATAACAAGTACAACAGTACTAATTTGGAATCTTTCCAAATTAGAAAGATATGAAGAATGCCCCTATTCTTCATATTTTCAGTTACTTGAAAAAGAGATACATTGTCCCTGTCAGATCAATCCCAGTGAAAAGCACCATGACCATGGCTGGCTGCATGCTGGGGAGGGGACAGGCTCACCCTGGGGGCCACAAGCAGCACTCTTGAGTTTTCACCTGTTGGCCATCAATTCACTTGACCTCACTTGGCAGACACCAAAAACCCTTTCCATCTGTTTGCCCCTTGACGAAAATAGCGGCAACCCATTTCTCCTGCACTCAAGTCTTCCTTGGGGACAGTTCCCTCTTGGATTTGCCAGGTCCTCTGCTGGCTGTTTGGGGAATTAAAAACAAGGTGAGGGTGAAGACGGGTTCTTTATCCTGAGGTGGGCTCAGGGCATCCCAGAGGCAGTAAGGAGGAGTTTGAACTCCCCATACTCAGGATATCCATTCAGGGACGTCTTCATCTCTCCTTTTGGGAAAGTTGCAGGCAGTGCTCTGAGGAGCTGGAGGCACTGAGAGCTTTCAGCGCCAGCTGAAGCATGAACCAGTGTTAAAGCATCACTAGTGTGAATGGGCTGGGACCCTGCAGAAACATTGACTGGGCACCAGAAGCCCTTCCTTCCCAGCTGAGCCAGGCAGCCTGAGGCCAGGCACTGGCCAGAGGGCTTGGGCCTCGCTTGCTCTGGAGGCCCTTCTGGCCCCGCAGTTACAAAACCAGCCTGTGGTCCATCATGACCCTGCTCTTGCTTCCTCTCCTGCACGTGCTCCAGCAGGGGAAGCTCAGCCACTTGGCCCTTTCACCTTTCTTCAGATGACATTTTCAAATCCATTCAATCTCCTTTTAAGAATCCTTCCCACAGCTCCCACTCAGCTGGACACTGGAGAGGTGGCATAGGGACAACTGAGGCTGTCCTGTGGATACCAGAGGGCCCTTTAGTAGCAAATGTATCTTTTGCATGTCTTTACAAGTGACCTACAGGCTGCAAGGTGGGTATTCAGAACTGGCCACAAGGCAGAGAGGGAAAGGAGAGGAGGTAGCTCGCCCTCTTGCTGTTTCGAGATTGTCTGTAATCACCTCCCCATGAGACTGTGGTAAAAAGCAGGGAGCACCTCCCTTGGCTCCCAGCACCCTCAGCCCCCATGCTGTTCTCCTCTCAGCACCAGTGCCCTTGCCTTTTCACGGAGAGCAAATGTGGCTGCTTGGTTTCATCCCTCTTCTCCCCACAGCATCCTCCCCTCCCCACACCAGCACTGACAGCACACACCATATCTTCAAGGGAGGCTCAAGTCTTTGCTCCTTTAATGTGCAGTAAAAAAAGACAACTCTCCCATGCTCAACAAGAAATCCCACGAGCAGGAGCCCTGAGCTCGGCACCCTCCTCCCTGGCTTTCGTTTACAACTGGGCAGCATGTGAGGTTTGCTCTGCAGGGTTTTTCTCCCCGTGTGCAGAGGAGCTTGTGGCTGCTGCAGAGATGACTGATGTCTCGCTTCCCCTCTGTGCTCACCAGCTGAACAAGCTTCTGCAGCAACAGCATGTTCCCACTGGTGTAACAGTGCTGCTGGAAGGGCCTCCTGCTTTAGGGGGACACAGCTCTGTGACCCCAGCACACACAGCCACCCTCAGGGAGTCTGTAGCACTGACCTGGCTCAGAGAGACTCCCCACACCACGGCACGATGTGGTGGAAGGCATCAGTGGAAGTGAGAGAGGGAGGTAGGATCATATCGGGAGAAAAGTATGGTAATGGAGAATTAAATTAACTGCAAATAGTTTGCTGAAGGCACACCCTACCCCGTGGGAGACAGCCCCTTCAGCCTGGGGTACCGCTTGCAGTCCTGTGTGCTGCCAAGGGCTTGGACAACTGGCTGTCATGCAATGGAAACATCTGGGCTGTGGGTAGGATTCTGGATAAACTGATGGGGAAAGGGAGGCGAGGAAGGGGAAGAGAAGGGCTTGTGAGTGGGAAGGTGTTGCATACCACAAGCACTTGTGCAAGAGAGATTAGAGCAACAGGGTCCCTCTACCATTAGTGTTCCTCCTTGGCCACCAGTAATGCTTCACATCCCTGTGCTTTCCAGTCTAACACTGGCAGGCAGAGGGCTGTAGATACATTCTAGGGGAGGGGTGAGGAAAGAGGCAGCCAGGAATGATTTCAGCAGCAGACTGCAGCCTCTCCTGTTTCTTGGGCAAGATCTCTGACTACCTCACTGGAGAGTAGGATGAGGGAGCTTCTTCTGGAGCTTCTTCTGCTCTGCCCACACTGTACCATAAAAAGAAAAGCCCACTGAACTCCCACATTCTCTAGCAGCTTTGAAACCCCCCTTCACAAGTCTATTGTATGATATCCCTAAACACAACAAAGATTATCTGAAAGCAGCTTAAAAATAAAAACAACTCAAAGGTAAAACAGGAAGAGAATGGAGGAAGGGGACAGAGTCCTTCCTCTGCTGGCCCCTGGCTGGAGGCAAGCAAAACAGCACACACAGCCTCTTGCTCCACAGCACACCGGTCCATAGCATTCACAAGGCAAACATAGCATCATCTTCCTTTGCTTGCTTCCGATGATGGCTGGCAGCAGGAGGGGAGACAGACGTCCCTGCTGAGGAGCTGGACAAAGTGGGGAGGCGGTCTGCAACTTTTGCTCGCTCTTCCAGGAATTTGTCAAACTCTGAGGGCAAGAGAAGAGCAGAGCATTAGCAAAGAGGGAGGTTTGTGGAAGAGCCAAGGTGCTGTCAGGAACAGTTAAAGAAAAGGGTTGGCTGGCACATCTTACCTTCACTGGTGACACCTTTTGCATCCTCTGATTCTCCCTAGCGAAGAAGGAGAAGGGCATGGTTAGAAGGAAGGTCGGTAAAAGCATCTCACAGATGTGATTCTTCGCACATGGAGAGACAGGATAGCGCTCCCCCCACTTCCACAGTACTGACATGTTAGAGGGACCCAGAGCCTCAGTTCATTAGCTATGTCTCCCAGAAGGCTGATTATACTGTTGTGGTATCCCAAAGCCTGTGTCCTTGGCTTTTCCTTCCCTGCTCCCTCTCCCAGCAGCCTGTGCCACACATGCAGCAATGCCAGCACTGTTACACACTGCCCGAAGTCCAGCCCACAGACAGCTCCGGCAGCACGAAAGCAGCCCCTCACTTACCACATCAGTGGAGAGCCACTTTTCTATGTCTTCCATGAAATTGGCTTGAGGAACTGGTACCTGGGACAGAAAAAAAAGGGTGATGAGGCCAAGAAAATAGATGATGTTCCAGTAAATCTGCTATGCAAAAAGAAAGCCCAACCCAGAAGCTCACCCTCTTGCTCCACTGTTCAGTCAGCTCAGGCCCATCCAAATCCAGCCAGTGCCACTGCAAAGCTCTCCCAGCTACCGGTGCCATTGCTTACCTGCTTCCTCTGCCCCATCCATGCCCAGACACGCAGTTTCCAGGATACAAGCCATTAAAAGCATCTGTGGTTTGGTGGTTGGCTTTGGGGTATTAGGACTGGACCAGACTTTGCTTTTTGGTGAGAACCCAGTAGGTGGAAGTTGGCTGCTTGTGTTAGGCAGCCAGAGAACAAGGGACATGCATTTCTCTACACCTCCTCCCTTCTACAAACCAGTATGTCAAAGTCTGCGATGCTGAAGATATTGGAGGTGCCAGGTATGGCAGCACAATAAGGGGGAAAGACACCTGCCAAGAACTGATTCTCTGGTAGGATCATGAAGCACAGCAGGATTTGACATCACACCAAACTACTGAAACAGACCCATCAAAGAGAAAGTCATCTACAGTTAAAGTAAATTTTTCTTCCAGTAGGGATGAGGCTAGCTCAGAAGAATTCATGTCCCTGATCAATTTAAACAGCAAAGAGACATATTCCTAGGGGACAGAGATAACCTTGAAAGAAACAAAGTCTGATTCAAAACCCCAGGTCTTTTTTTCTAGTCATGAGCTCCTGAACAAAGCTGAGCAAGAAGCAGCCCTTGCTGGAGGCTCCCCAAGCAGAAGCATGATAGAGTATTTGTGGGAACTTATTCATTAGTTTTCTAATATATATAGCTCCCTTGCCCTCAGGAAAACACCAAGACCAAGAAAAAGAGCAACACCTTTGTACCAAAGACAGGCAGATTTTCCCAAACCAGGGAGCAAGCGCAGATAGTTATCACAGCTGGCACATGGATGAATGGGAACGGAAGAGGATGTGTGAGATGAGGGAAGTTTCAAAGCAAACTGGCTTTGCCTACCCAGAGAGGATCTTTTTGGGGTAGAAGTACATTTAAGCCAACTGTACAGCATGTGGGGAAACTTCCTAGAGCAGACATCAGTCAGGGCAGTGCCCATTACAGGAAGACAGGCCAAAAAGCTTCAGACCCAGGAGCTGTCAAAGCCTCTGTGTGCCTGTGGGAATGCAATTGCAGGAATTCCTGCTGCAAAAAGACCAAATTCAACTGCTTGAAGGCTCAATCACTAGCTGCAGGAGGGGGCCTTCAACAGGGTTGAAGTCAGAATGTGTTTTCCTTCAAATGAGGCACCTCATGCTAAGGAGGAGAGACTGCAAGGAGAATGAATGGCAGCAGCTGCCCTCATGATGCCACCACCTATTGCCTCTGCTTCAGACACCCACTCCAAAACAGGCCATCCTCTAGCTCAGAGTGGCACATGCTCTCTTGGCCTCAGAGCTCCTAGGATTTTTTTCCTACACATACGTTTACTTGAGGAAGGACTGACACACTGCCTGCTTCCTTCCCAAACCTGGTCTCCACTACTGGCCCAGCCCAGGGCTGCTCCATTTCAGTTAGCAGTATCTGCTGATGTCTGCTGTGCATCCTCATGTGCTGTGCCAGTGACACTTCTGTTTCATCAGCCCCAGCCTCCTTCCTCCCTGATGGCACTCCACGACCTCAGATCTCACCATTCCTTGACGCATCATCCACTTTGTCAGCTGGGCTCCATCACTAGAGGCACCAGACTCCCCCTGGATGAGAGAGAGTCTGCATTGCTGTGTGAGGGAGAGGGGAGGCAGTGGGTTTGGGGTGGGGGAAAGAATATACTAGTACTGGTGGCCTACTTCTCTGATTACAGAGAGAAGGCAACTGGACTTGGAAATTTGCTGAAGAGGAATAAAACATACACTTTCAGGTGGAAATTTCCCTGGGGAAGGACATCCTTCAGGCAACCCCAGACTTCCCACAGCTCCTCACCTCAGGGCTTTAAAGAATGAGGTATGTAGGAAATGCATTTTCCAGCTAGGAAATGCAGGTTGGTGGATAGTGGGAGTTACTTGACTTTTTCCAAACAGACAGCACACTTACTGCCTTGGTGAGCCAGGAGGTTGCTCCCATTCCTGGTGATGCACTAAAAGCTGTGGCCACTTACCGCTCCCGTGTTCTGCTGCCGGGCATCCAGGGCACCAGCGAGGCCTTTGGTGGCTTGGGGGTCTTCGTACTTTACCCTGGAAGCAAAAAGTGAGACAACACACAGGCTGATGAGATGTCTGGGAGTGAAGAGCAGGAGCTCCTAAACATAATATTCAGTTCTTCTGACTGCACAACTTTTCATGCCTCATCTTTCTGCTCCCAAGAGCTTCTAGAAAGGTGTGCAAAGCCCTTATTAAAGGTGTAGCCCACCACAAAACAGACTATTCTACTCACTGGAACATCATTGTGGGATACAACAGGACAGCCCGGGCACAGTGACAGAAGAATGACAAGGACTCATATGAAAACTGAGACACAGACTTACAGCTAGGTGCATTAACCACAACACTTACCTCCTTTGAGTGGACTATAAAGAGAGAAAACTAACACAGACTGACCAGAATATTACAGATATTTCAGAAAGGATTTGAGCAACAAGCCCCTACATACTCATCTATCTTCATAGACACAAACAGCTCAAAAACATCTCTTTAACTAATACCACTCGAGAAGTGATGGTGGCAGAAGCTCACTGGCCTGTGCTATACAGGTGAGACTGGATGATCAGAAGAGCCTCATGTTGCTTCCACGCCTCCAAATGCACCATTTAAGCAACCTCTTTCCACACACAGACACATCTCACCCATAATTTCCCTCATCCCATTCCTGTGTCCCCTCTAGGCTGCTACCACACATGACAATGCCACACGTCACCATTTGATCCATGCCGAGTGGGGAAAACTGTCCATGCTAGGAAAATGAAGCCTTTCACAGAAACTCTCCACAAGTATCCTCTCCAGCTGCTCCCAGGCCCCTTTCCACAGATCCAGCAGACCATCAGGTGGAGCTGTTTTTGTTGGGGGCCAGGGGCTTGGGCCACCGCCGCTCAAACTTCTCAAAGAAGTGCTCATCAGTGAAGGGACCGCTGTGGACAATGGCATCCAGGATGAAGTACAGCGCTGCTATCATGCCACTGATGAGGAAGAATGGCAGGAAAGGCTTGAAGTGCCTCAAGCACTGCCTCACCGAGATACACATGGGGGGTCAGGAACAAACCCCAGAGGCTCTGCCAGCACGTCCTGTTTGGGAGCTGTAGGGCAATGGATCTGTTCAAGTGGAGGGAGACACTGAGAGCAGACACTTGTGAGTGAAATGTGAAGCCTGAGCCACTAGAGGTTACCTGGCAGGAGTGCAAGTGCAGGCAGATGAAGGGCAGTGAGGAATAAATAGCAGATGTCTTGTTACTTGTGCAGGGATCATAAGCCTCAGCCTGTTAAGGACTGTGCCACAGCAGAGAGGATACAATTCCACCTCTGTCCAGATCTCCAGCACTGAGCACATACCAGCAGCTCCAGTTTCAGCCCCAGACTGGGTGCTGTTGATACAACTGTTTTTGTGCTGGACTGCCTCTGTCCTCAAGCAGCACAACCCACAGTAAAAGCGGTGGGGAAACCCAGGGACAAAACACATGAAGTCATGTGTAGGCCATGGGTTTCCCCACCACGTTTACCAGAAGCAGTCTGAGGCACAGGAATGGAAGGAGACATGGTTAAGAGACCTCAACTTGACATGTGTAAGAGACCTTAACTTGCTACTGGCCAGCTGCAGAACAAGGCACTCCAGTGGCTGCAGGAATGCAGGAGCACAGGTCTTGGAGGGCTGGAGGCAGTGATGTGCCCCAGGGCTCTACTGCTTGGTACTCAGTGGAGAGCAGTAAATGGCTCTGACAGGCAAAGCAGTGTGAGATCAGCCACAGTCTCTAAACCTAGGGGATCTGGTGAGCACAGCTCTCGTCAGCTCCTCCAGAACAAGGGTTCAGGAATCCACTCTGCAGTGGAGAAGACCTCTTCAGTTCAGCCAGTTCTGTGGAGACCCAACTCTTAGTGCTTTACACCAAGAGGTCTCAAACACACCATGGATGAAGAAACATCAGTCCCACTTGCCAACAGGGAAGCTGAGGCACGGAAGAGTGCCCTCTTGCAAGCCACAACTGACTGCACTCTTCCTGCACTCCAGCTCAATACTCTGTCTGTTAGGCTGAATCAGTACCCAGCAATTCCCAAATTCAACATCACCCCTGTCAGGGAACATGAGTTAAGAGGCAGACAAGAAAACTGAGACAGTCCCACTCCACACCTTCATCCCCAGACACTGAATCTCCCAGAACATGCGGCACCGCAATGCTCGCATGCAGGGACCAATTCCTTCTCCCCATACCCAGGAGGACGCTGTGAAGGGGAGATGATGGCAGCAGGAAAAAGGACTGGGAGCACAGAGCTCATCCTACAAACACTGGGCATGTGAAGAGTGCATTTCTGTTGCATCCTCCTGTCTCCCAGGAGCTGCTGCTGGTCAGGGTCATGGCCCCATTTGCCCTGAGCCCTCGTCCTTTGCAAGAAGGCAGGACAGGACAGAGTGAGCTGCTCCACTCACCCTCTGCGCTGCTCAGCCAGCGAGCTGCCACGGGTCAGGGCAAACATGTCAAAGTCTTCTTCCAGCTTGCCAGAAGTGTCGAGGGAGTGCAGCCCTGCACTTACACTGCTTGAGCCCAGGTCTGTGGGAGAGACAGCAGGGTCAGCAGGGAGCACAGAAAAGTAAACAGAGGATTGCGGGCTTGGAGAGTGCTGGATGGAAAACTACCACCAGAACGGGCTAAACTGCTCTAGGCCGACTCCTCTATCCTGCTTCTCAGCTGCAGAACAGTCTGTTCATGTGTGCAGTGTCATGGGTGAAGCAACAGAAGCAGTTTCTTTGCTTACTCAGTAGATATTTTTGGCTCAGTTTCAGACAGAAGGAGCAACATCAATTTACTGATGCTAAAGGCTAGATGTTCCTGACCATCTTAGACAACTCTGGAGGGAATTGCTCCATAACCTGTGGAAGAAAAATAGCCTGTGCTTCTGGGCAAGCACCTCTGAGACAGATGAGTAGATTTTCATGACTCAGGCATCATCTGAAAAAAACTTGACTTAAAAAATATCTCAGCTGGCTTGTCTGTAAAAACAGTCTTGTGCCAATTTTCTGGAACTGCATCCAGGCAGTGCTATGTAGGCTGTTGGTTTATCTTGAGGAACCCCCAGGACCCCTCAGGCTTTTTGAGTAAACAACCTGTCAAATCCTGGGTCCTGAGCCCAAGATGCTCATGGCTTTCTTTGCAGCATAGCTTCAGCTGCTCTGCTTCTCCCAGACCTCAGTGGTCAGCCTGACACCACACAGCAAGAGAGGCAAGCAGGCAATGCTGCTAGGCATTGCAGAGGGAGCAACTTTATCCCTGATCCTGCTGGAAGGTGAGGTCCTTAGCCACAGACTAATGCTGAGGTCCTTCTTAAGTCATGGCCACCTGCTGCACAACATGAGTTGAGGACGCCAAGACATATGCTTGAGTGCCTTGGGGCATATACAAGTTTCTTCATGCGTTTACTAGTTGAAAACACACATTTCTCTAGGCTACTCTATGAATCTGACTAAATAATTTTGGGAGATGATTCAAGGGCAGGAAAGTATTTTCAAAGCAACACAGGAGAAAGACTGAGGGGAAAACCACATGGCAACATACTCATTCCAGCCAGCTGAGAAGAGAGGTTGCTGGTGACTTCAGGCTGTTTCAATGCTGAAGGAGCACTGGGTGCCAGGTCAATCAAGCTGTTCTCTGCCTCATTTGGTGCCTTTGTAGGAAGAAAAAAGAAGATGGTCGAGAGTTTGTAAAGCTTGGACACCCTGACCCTACAATCCTAGCCCACTGATACTGGAGAGGAAAGCCCTTCTGCACCCATTAAAAGATACCAGCTGTGAAGAGGGAGACGAGGGACAGTGACCAGAGAACTGGCTGGGAACAGTGTCCCAGGGCAGGATATGCCTTGGCAGCCAGCCTCCCAGCTCTGCTGGATGTCAATAAGTAGGGTAGATGCTGGTTCAGAGGACAGGGTAGCACTCAGAGAAGGCTCATATGGGAACTGGAATCTCACTATTTAATAAACATAACTGCTGCTGCTCTGCTCTTGCTGTTTGGGCAGGGCGGGAGAGGCTTGCAGTGGGAACTGGGGTGTCCCGCACACCAGGTGGTCTGGTGCAGCCTGGCTGGGACAGCAAAGCCCACCATTTCTAAGTGGGGCAGACTGAACCTCCCTCCAAGTCAGCAGAGCCCTGCTGGACCTGCAGGATGCAAGCCAAGCTGCACAGAGGGGCAGTTGCTCCGAGTTACCTTGACAGGCTGTCCTGTCCGAAGTCGCTCAAACCTGCAAGAAAGATGACAGGATGCATTTCAGTAGTGTGGGCTCATTCACCCACAGCTGAAGAGATTTATTACAAGACTTGGCACAGTCTGCCCTTTCCTGCCCACTAGGAAAGGGAAGCCATGGCTCAGGACCCAATTTCCCCTCAAGACACCCCAAGAAGAGCCATAGAATTGATGTCTCCTGAGAGGTGGTGTGAGAAAGTTGCTTAGGATCCTCCAGAGTTACTCCTAACCAACAGCTCTCCATACAGTTCATCTGGGGATGAATTCCCCAGACTTCATCCTAGCAAAGAGATGTGTTTGTTGAAATGGAAGGGAAAAAAGGAGTGCCGATCCCATCTGGGCAATTTCTTTCTGACCCATCTGCCTCAGAGACAGAAACCCAGCTCTGTCCATGCGGTTGCCTCCTTCTTTTGGGTTATGCCACAGGGACATCCTTATATCCCATCAGGAACTTACACAGCAGTTTTGAAGGGACAGGAATTAGTCAGCAAAAACTGAGAATAGGCTTTGTTCTCAAAGATGGATGATACAGACCGATACGTCTCAAGTGTTATACTCATGGGCAGATCAAAAGGATGGGATAGGCAGCCCTCAAGGGCAGTGAACTCTTGTGGGAGAGCAGGGAAGAGAAGGGAGGAGAGAGGTACCTTTCATGGCGCAGAAACACGTTATTAAGGTTGTCATTGATGAGGAGCAGCTCCTCGGTGAGTTGCTCATGGAGGACACGGGGAATCAGCTCCAGGACTCGCTGCTGCATGGCTCTGCATGTCCGATTCAGCTCCTGTTCAAAGCAGGGCAAGTTACCATGAAGGTCACACTATGGCTGAGCACTCACAAATTCGGAAGCCTGACTGGAACACAGACCCCAGAGGCTACTGGGATCTACCAGGAACTGCTGATGGGCAACAAATATTGGTGTGAGGGGAAAATTGAGTCTGAGCTTTACATGGAATAATTGTATCCTTTTTGTGTAACATATCACCCAGAAAGAAAGGCCCTTGGGGACTACAAGTTCCCATGTGACATGATTCCAGCCTCAGCAGGGCAATTTCCATCCACTGTTGAAACTCTACCTTCCCTGTGTCTCCCTTATGCCTTCACTCCCTGATAAGCCCCACACTAAACTGTCCAGTCCTTCCCCACGCCTGGCATGCATTGGGCTTCAGTCCATCAGGTCATTGCTACATTGTGCTGCATGTGCCAGCCCTCCACCCGGCCCAGCGTTCCTTACTTGCAGCAGTTCCAGGTCAGAAGGCTCGGCCTGGGACGGCACCAGCTCCGTCAGCATCTCCGACATAACCTTTGTGTTCCCATTCACCACTTCCAGCTCACTGCGCAGCTTCCCGATCTGCAAAAGCGAAGGGAAGTGACAGCTCTGCCAGGGAAGGCTGGGGACGCAGCTGAGGTAGCTCTGAATGGCACCACGTGTGCATGTATGTTCACGGAGCTGGAGGAACAGCCACCGGGGAGTTTGTCACCATTCATTTTAGCTCTCAGGAGCCCCCAGCAGGAAACCCCTCCATTACTTACCACCAAATTCATTTGCTGGTAACAGATGCCAGGCCCTCACCTGGGATCTTTGGCCACTAGCCTAACTTTGATTTTTAATAGCCAGCACAGGCTGCTGTTATGATGCAAATTTCTCCTCAGCTAACAGCTCCCGTATGGTAGCCATTTAAATAGTTTAATTTCCGAAGTGGTGTACAAGAAGGGACAAATTTAATTCCCATTCAACAGGAGAGCCTCAGCTAAGTGTGTAGTTGAAGATTTATTCCTCTGGTTTACAAGCTGCTAATGAGCCTCTTTAGGACAGTTTCTACCCTCTGTTCTGCAAGGGAATGCAAAATACCAGCAGCTGGGGGTTTGGTGCTGAACACGGTGCCATATGAAGTCAGGGTGAGGAAGGAGAAAAGAGGATGGGGACACAAGTGAGGAAGCCCTAGCCTTTGGAAACCACATAGCCAGACAGGGTTGATTCATATAAAGTAAGCAGTGAGGCAAGATAAACAAAGATGATAAGGAGGCGTCATGTCTCAGCTCCCCACTTCCCTACAGCCAGGAGAACTTTCCTCTACCTGAAAGCAGCCCTGTCTTAGGAAAACATGGTGGTGGTATGCCAGACTCCAGTTCATCACTGTGACCACAAGGGAGCTCTGGGGAGCTCTCGAAGGACTGTGCTTTAGAGGAACAGCTCCTTGAAGACAGATGCTGGGGCAGGACCAGGACTGCAGTCCCAGGACAGTGTGAAATAGCCTCAAACACACGAAGACTCAGCGACATCCTGGGACTTGTGTCCAACTCACCTGCTCTGGTGTGGGTGTGATGGGCGCGTCGCTGGATGTGCCTCTCCCGGGGGGCAGGGTGACAGGGTGGAGGATGGACTCCATTTGCTCAGGGGAGTTGACTGTGGGTGAGTTCTGTCCAGATTGAGAGTTGGAGCTATACACAGTCTACAGACGAAGGTGTGGAAGGTGACAGAGAGAAGGAGATGTTAGACACACTTGACAGGGCAGTGCAACTAGAGGAGAAATATTGATGGCAACTCCCCATCTGCTTTCAACAGCTCTTGCCTGTCCTGGAGCTTCTCACCACCCAAAAACCCTCTAAATGCAAGACAGAGTTCCTGAAATCCCCTCATTGCTCCAGAATGGCAGCTGCCCAACATTCTTCTCTTCAGCAATACTACCATACCCTCTGTGGTGTGTGGATAGGTGACAGCATGTCCAGATCAGTCATGGGGAACTCCAGGCCCTTCCGTCTCAGGTCTTCATAGACAGCAACGACGCCAGTCAAGTCCGGAGAGCTGCGGAAGGCGTCCGCCCAGGACTAGGGAGAAGGAAACAGTACAGCCCATCACCGCATACCACAGCCTTCTGTACTGTGGTGACAGTAAAGGCACACTCTCTGGACTGGTGCAGATGCTCACACTTCTTGGCTTACCTGGATGAGGGTCAGCACCTTGTCATGCACTATGGCAGGTGGGTTGTTCTTTGGCAGGATTGTTCTCACCAGGACACCTTCTACAAAGTCCTGGCTGGACACAAGGACGTGGAAGCGATGGCCACAGTTCTTGACGCAGGTCTCCAGGACCTTCGAAGGCAATGAAGCATTAGCTGTAGCCTTCTCTGCCCACATGTGTTAGCCTTGTTGCCTTTAGGTACATGGGTCTGTTCAGTGTGTGTGCTAAAACTTGTGTTCAGCACTCAGCTTTACAGCAGGGTATCACAGAGCAGAGAAAGAGCCCTGACCACTCACCGTCAAAGCCAGCATAACTTCATGGAAGTTCTTATTCCCTACAATTCTCTTCTTAATGGCTCGGAAGGCATCTTTGGGCCTGAAGGAGAAATGAGATGAGGATAGATCATGAGAAGGTTGAGGCAAAGAAAAACAGCCACTGGTTCTGGATGCCTCATACTTAGCAGGTGTCCCTCCTCACCATGTTTTTAGGATGGCTTGAAGCAGTGACTGGTAAAGCAGCTTCTGCTTGTGGTTCTGCAAGAGGAGTGGGGTTGGCTGATCGTAGAACCATTTAGGTTGGAAAAGACCTTTTAAGGTCATCGAGTCCAACCATAAACCTAACTGTGAAGTCCACCACTAAACCGTGTCCCTGAGTGCTGTTACTGAAACTGGAGGCTTCTGTGCTGACATCTGCAACAGCTCAAGGTGTTCAGGACACAACAGAGAACAGAGTAAAAATGATGCTAGAAGCACACTTGTTGGGGGTAGAGCAAAATCCCATGGCAGAGAGACTGAAGAGGAGGAGATCACAGAAAAGCTTAGCATGGTTTAGAAACAGGAAGGAGAAAGCAAGCTGTGACAATTCCTGTGTTGCTCAAAGAGGAGATGTTTAACATTTCCCTGGAGACAAGGAGGCTCAAAAGCTGCAGGGGAGATGCAGTGGCAAAATCTTGCCTGTACTGCAGGTGGGTAAGAGAGCAACAGCATAGCAGGGCCTCATTAACCATTCTCAGAGAGGAGAAACACCCATGGTCTCAGACCACTGTGGTCTTAAGAGGGCACAAAAGAACCAACGCTCTAGCAGAGCACAGGAAGAGAAGCTGAGCTGGAAGAGCAGCAGTGCTGGAGGAGAAAAGTAGGGTGGAGACACTAAGGCAGTGAGGAGGGCAGGAGTGTATTGGCCTGTGGGGCAGCATGGTGTCAATGGATGGGCATTAGAAGGGCAATGGGAGAGCCTATCCAGCTCTGTTTTCAGGTGCCCAAATCTGAAACAAGTGGCCACAGCTCAGGCCAGAGAACTGTGGACAGAGACAGGTATATTTACACCGTGGGGATAGCAGAAAAGGAGTGGTGACAGATCTGTAAGCAGAGATGTTTGACTTTGTTTCCATACAACTGTGAAGCTGAAAACTGGGCTTGCTAATCCTCTGTCAACATCACTGTGGGGTAGGACAGCAGGAGTGAAACCTACATGTTTTATTCCATGTAGCACCTTCCTTTTTACATGCTGCTCTTGACATCTCCTCTGTGAGAAGGAGCATTCTCCCTTGAATTCACTGGCAAATCCCCAGCTCCAGAGTAACAAGTCTGGCAGACTGATGAACATCTCCCTGGAGGGAGAGGGAGACAAGAGCTCCCCCACCCACTTTGTGTGTGTTTGAGTGACTGTACTTGAAAATACCAGAGAAGAAACCCAAGAAAGACTGGCACAGTGAGAGGACAGAATAGCAGCCTGAGATTTTCCCCTTTCCTCAGTCACCAGCCTTTAGATTTTTACATTCCCAGAGGAGAGAAAGAGAAGGGTATGAAGGGGGAATAAATCAAAGTAGAAGAAATGCAAATATGCCTTTTGGAGATGGGAAGCAGCCTGGCTTGAACAGAGGGTTGTCTGGGGACCCTGAAGGCCTGTTTGAATGGCTCCTAGTGCTCACCAAGAATATAGAGAAGCATCTAATATGTACTCTGACAGCTTCGCTACGTCTCTAGGTCTCCTAGCAGAGCCTTTTCTCAGGGATTGTTGGGAAGCCTAGCTTATTACCTCCACCAGTGCATGCTACCACTACAGCCTAGGGATGAGGTGTTACAGGGAGTGCAGGGATCTGCCCCTGGATATGGACCCTTGCCAGCTGCCTTACCCTTCTTCAGTCTCGTTAATGATGTCACAGATCTCCATGTTGAGAGCCCAGTCCTCACTCCGCAGGGACCCATCGGTAGCTCTCTCTAGAAAACAGAAACCAAGACAGGGTTAACAGCAGCCCTGGCACTCTTAACTTAACCTCTCACAAGACCCCAGACCCCTGCCTGTTTCTCCCTGGCTGCCACTACAACATGCAAGGAGGCTAATCCGTATGCAGATTCCAGGTCACCAAGGGCTCCCCACTAGGTGTCACCACGGCAGAGCACATGGCTGGGATGGTGGGTGCCCAACTTCGCCCATGGCACCGACGCTACCGACACACAAACGCTCTCTGCGTGATCTCAGGTGTCCTGCGCACAAAAGGAAGGGGCTCAGCATGACTTCAGCTCCAGAGCTGGGGAAAAGGGGGCTTATTTGCTTTGTTACTGCAAGGCCAGAAACCATGAGTTCAGCCCGCTCACGCTGATACAGATCAAATGGCAGTAGCACCAATTCTTGGTTTGTACCACATAAGGAGACAAAATAATCAACCCCCCTTTTTTTTGTACACCAGCTCTATAAAAATAAACAAGCAAACATAGAAAACCATAAGCAGTGCTTTCTCTCGTTTAACATTTACACCTCTCCCCTGAACTTCTGGCCTCTAGGGAGTGTGGGCAGAAGCAAAGTGCAGGCTGAAGTTGAAGCAATATTGTTTCAGCTTTGATTGTGCCCCCTTTAATTAGGAATTCTTCAGTCAGCCTTGATGTTATTTATTCAAGGCAGAGATTTGGGAAATGAGCAGCTATTACTGGGAGCACCAGTGTCTCCACCCTGTAATCATCCATGTCTCAGTCCTAGCCATGCCTCTGACAGATGCCTTCAGGGACACCACCAGTAGCTGGGGGAAATAGAACTGCCAGCGGGGCCAGCAGGACCCAGGCACTTCCAAGACCACAGGGAAACACAGAGACGCAGCAAATGGCAAGCAGAGGACAAGAACCATCCTTTCCAGCTCTCTCATCCTAAAAACACTTGACTTAGCACCAGGGCAAGAGAATTAAAACTGGCCAGACTGGTTTAGCACTTACCAGGTGCTCTTCAGGAGAGCTCAGTCTCAGCGAGGTACTTACAGAAGTGCCTGCATTTTCAAAACTGCTGTCCCTGCAAAATCTGGGGCTGTCCCTTGCTGCTGTGGGTCCTCTACCCCTTTTGAGAGGTCCTTCTTCTGCGGAGCTGCCTTTTTCTGCTTTTGACCTAGCAGCTAATGATCTCTGTGTGGGAATGAAATTAAGTGCCCATTCACACAGTAATGGGATAAAGCCATAACACAGGAAGAAGAAGATTTTTTAACTCCTGCCTGGGTAAGCACATCCATCATGATCTGTTAAGGGTCAGGCACAGAGCTATTCACACCACTGTGCAATGCAGCCTCTTATACACATGTCCCTCCCACAGACTGCACACCACAGTGTGAAGCTATCTGCATCTTATCACAATCCAGCCACCACCTTTTCTGTTGGCTACAGAATGTATTGATTACACAGATGACATTGTGGCCACAGCCAGATGGAAGAGGGCAGACAAGGGAAGAAGAGTGGCAGAATGTTCTTGATGCTCTTCCACTTCTCTGAAGGTCTGGCTATTACTGGAATAACCTTAAGGCTCCTTGATTCAGGTAAACTTTTGTCACTTTGAGTATTAGCTTTATACAGGGATTCTGATCTCTGGCAGATCCAAGCTTCCTCAGCCAGGCACAGGAGGAAGCATTGTGCTGGGTGCTGTGAGAATACATTGAGGGCAATGGGCATGCCTGGTGCACCAGGGCATGTACCAGTCAGTGGGGGAAACTGCGATAACATATGAAGGAAAATGTTTTCCACTGGGGCTCCTTTGGGATCAGTACTCAGTACAATGCCAGAGCTCCACGTTTCCTCCTGCCCTGGGACACCAGCCTTGCTGGCAGGCGGGCTGCAGCTCCGGTCAGTCTGATGAGTTTGGCTCATGTGGTCACAAAGCCACCCCTCACTTGAGCTCTCCTCCGGGATCCCCTGCTCATGACACATCATGGTTTGAACTAGCCAGAAGTTTCCCTGCACTGTTTGCTGCCACTGGCGATGAATCACAGAAATCCATTACACAGGGGTTGCTCTGCTGAAAGGGAAGTCTACATCCACTCTTCTCACTGCACATGGAAGGAAAAACTCACAACTCAGGAACAGGGCTGAGCCTGCTTGGAAGCTCTGAGCTACAGAAGAAACAAAGGGCAAAATAAAACCTGCATTCAACCATTAACCCTTGCTGTTTAAATCTCCCCAACCTTCCTTTGCATTGTACACAAACATGAACTTTCCTCGCTTCCCAGTGTTTGGTGGCACGCTGTAACCTGCTCCCCACCACCCTTTCCCTCCAAATGCACCGATCCTGCCAAGGTCGAGCAGTAGGTTTGCTTTTCAGAGAGGAATGCAAATAAGCCATGTGTGCTCCTTCACCTGGCTGGCCACCTAGGGGAAAACCGGGCTTCCTCAGAAGTGACACACCCTGCCCCACTGTTACCCTCCAAGACAGTGGTCATCCTGCTACTGTCACCCCAGTTCATACACTCATCAAGGGAGAGCTGCAGGAAAGCAGCAAACCTGCCAGAAGCTCAACAGAGGCTCACAAAATGGAAAGCTGGAAGAGCAGTATTAGAGCATATGGAAAACAGGAATGTGACCCTGAGGCAATTCCAAGGGCAAAACGCTTGAATTTACCCAGTACAAATTAAGGCCTGGCCTAGCTGGCATTGGGAGAGCTGGAGCTAATGCCCTTCTAATCCTTCTTGCTCTCTTCCAAGCTGTAAGGGACTGTCCAAGCCTAGTAAGATACAGTTTTCTCCAAAACCCTGAACTTTACCCTTTTGTAAAGCCTGCAGAAGGGAAGGAAACAAAGTCTAATTCATTAGTCACATGAAGGATCAGGGTGGCTGGCCCCATTTCACGAGCTGTAATTAGCACATGAGCTGCCTGCTCCGCACGAAATCTGAGCCCGGGATGGCTGGGGACAGCGACAAGTCCCTAAAAAGAGCGAGCACAGGAGGCAGGGCACTGCCACACGCCCAGCACTCTGCCTGGTGGGACTCATCAGGCAGCATCTACTTGTGTAGATGAGCTCAGCTCAGCTGAGCCTGACCTGCAGCAGAGAATTCCCCTGGCAGAGGTTATCGTGAGCCTGCGCGTGCCGTCCCCCTCCAAGCCCCAAACCAACTGGCCGCTGAATGTACAGGAGGCCCTTCACGGGGCCGCTCCAAAGCCACATTGTTTTGGCAGCCAGTCCGGCTCCCTGGGTGTGACGGCATTGGGGTTTGTCTGATTCCAGTCTGCTGCCTCACAAATTGCTCAGGTCGACCCAGAACCGCGGAGGACTGTGGTACGGGTTGAACCAGAGCATGGGCTCTTTTCCTGCGTGGCATTTGATGTGCTCCTGCCGACTGCAGCTAGGTGACAAAAGTTATTTGGGACCATCAGATAACGAAGAACTCCGAGCTTGGCGTAACTGGCTGAAAGGAGCCGTACGTTGCTTTGTGCTATGAGTACGTTTCACAACTTTGCTTCTTTTCAAGGTTATTGCCTCTGTCCTGGCGGCAGGGGAGAGCGCACTGTGGGGCTGGGGATCCCACTCAGCTGTCCCTGCAGCAGCACACCAGCACTGCAGTCAGTAGTGTGGGGAAGTACCGGAGCCAGGGACAGAAGGCACTGTGCAGGCTCCTGTCCCCTTTGCTCCCCATTCCAGACCTGGAGCACCCATAACCATCCAGATGCTGCTCAGAAGCCCTTTGCCCATGATATGCTCTGCCCCTCCTCCAAGTGAAGCCTTCAAACAGTGCTCTCTGCAATGCTTCTTTCTGGCTCTAAGTTTCTCAGCAAAGCACCAAGCACTTTCTCACCCATTTCAACAGGTGTTTGAGGGCACCAGCAGTTCATTGCATGAGACAGCTTAGGTTCAGCAGAAAGCAATTCAAGAGTCCCTCCTCCCAACTTCCCTTCAGTTCACAAACTCACAGGCCCAAATCAGCATCCTGTACAAGCCTCATGCTTTTACTTCCCTTGAGGGAACTTCAGCACCAGCTCTGTCAGGACTTCACCATTTAGCTGTATCCTTCCCCCAAAGCCTGAGAAGACAACGTGCTTTCTGGAGACCAGAGATATGGCTCCAAACCTAATTCCAGGATGCTGACGGACACAGACTGTGCTGACGTAGTGGCGTGGGTATTTGTGTCTCTGAACTCCTGCTCCTTTCCTGTGAATCAGCTCAAATTCTCAGGGATCAAGTGACTCTTCAGCTGCTGCCTTTGCCCATTTTCCTCCAGACAGAGCAGGCACAGAAGGCAAGGCAATGCCTTTTTGAGAAGCACAACCTCGCAGGCACCCACAGAGCCCACAGAGGTGTGCAGGAACATCTGCAAGGTGGGACCCAAAAGGTTGTGGGGATTTTTATAGCATATTGTCTTGCACCTGCCTCTCTTCCTCACCCAGGAGCCTTTCTTACTTGCTCCCTCTTTACAGTCTCAACTTTTCCTGGTCCTCATGCTTAAAATAACCCCCATCCACAAAAAATCTGTGTCATTTCTGTGCTACACCATTACTTCTATCCCTTGCCTGCCCTCACTCACTGAAATAACCTGCCTCTGTCCCTTTTGGTATTGCTATAATTACTAGTTATTTTAGACTTCCAGGGTGAGGAGAGAGCATTGGTGGTTTCTTCTCCATTCTCTCACTCAGAGAGAATTCACTTCCTTGAAATTAGATTTGCCATTTTGAAAATGGAAAAAAGCTTCTCTTAGCTCCTAGATGGAGGTGCAGTGGATTTCCCTTTTGAGAGGAGAATCTGAACTATGACGCTTTATCACTCTTTGGAAGTTTTCCCACTGGTGTTTTAAAAAAACCCACCGCACAACAGAAACAAAAACTGAAAAACCCAAACAAGCAAGTCTGTATTCCTCTTACTTGGGAAGAGACACCACAGTGGAAAAAACAGGACAGAGGCAACTTTTGTGACTAAATCTCAGAACTGTGAGTAAGAAACTAGAAAACCTACTCCTCTGCAACTGACTCATTCTGTGACAAATCACTGAGATAATCTGAGCATTGCTTTTCCTAGTCAGCAAAATAAATGGGTCTTACTAGATTAACATTAATGAAGGAATTTGAGAACGTTGCTGCAGTGTGCCACAGAGGGTTTTTTTTTTTAATTCCTTAGCCTTCATCTAAAGCTATTTTAGACTTCATAAGCTATATCAAGCATACATGACTTTGCCCAAATAATTCACAAGGACGCAGCATTATCTTTCTGCAGACAGCCCAGAGCAGAAGCACTGTGCAGGTTTGGTGATCAGGCTCATGGGTTGGACACGCAGCTGCCATGGACCTACCAAACGAGTTTGGGTAAGCCACGTTTGCGTCCCAAATTAAGCAGGGAAGATAGCATTTATCCATGTCCCCAGGATGTTGATAGACAATGTTCAAAAGGAGAAGATATTAGTATTTTCAGTCACCAGCCCTTTCAAGTCCTCCACAGAGTTCCTTTCTCACATGCTGTAATTCCTCCACCCGTTTGGACTCCCATAACCCCAATCAACCCCAGCCACTAAGATCTCCCTACTATCACATCTCTGCTACTAAGGCTTCTCAACTCCTCTCTGACAACACTTTTGAAATATCTTTTCTTTTTTCCTCTTCTTTGGTGTTGGTTTTTCGCTTGGGAATCCCTTATTTAATTGAAGCAAAGCCTAGAGGGAATGCACTTACAGCCTGGTTACTATACTGACCAGAAGATCTGTGAGGCAACCTTCAGATTGCCTCTACCCAAACACAAGGATGTATCTGATACACTGACTGAGGGAACAAAGAGCATTAATTCAGGAAATGATAGCTTCTCCTGGAACGTGTGATGAAACATGTGATATTCTTCTGGGGGTATGTTGAAGACCATCCAGAAGATTTTGATAACAGAAAGTCTTCCCTGATGATCCTTCCCCCACCTGGCAGTAATGCATCTCACCTGTCTGTCCCAACACCAGAGTGGCACATCACAGTGCCCCTGACACACTTTGGGACAGTGTTAGGGTAGCCTCTAAAATCATTATAATAAAAGCATTACTTAAAGCAGCTGCTTGCTCTCTTCCTACCCCAGACACAGCCACTTATTCACCCATGCCAGCACACCAAAAAGACTGAATGTGGGACCACATGTTCACAGCAAAGAGCAAAGGTCTGACAAGTGATGAACAGCAAGAGTGACCAAGTGCATCAACTTGCAAGCGGAGAGTTTAAATGGGCATCAGCCTTCAAGCACAACTTGAAGGCCCTTAGGCAACACAACATGGGAACACAGAGTCTTCATTCTAAGCATTTTAAGAACTGCATTGCTGTTCTGACACCCAGTGTGGCTGTTGACAGTCTTGTTCTCTCTAACTGCGGCATCTCTGCTCCACTTTCTCAGACCACATCCTTCTCCCATGTTCCCTGAGCTGCCCTGAGCACAGGGACTGCAGAACACCCCGTGCCTGTGCAGGTCACAGGGTGGGTGCTGTGCTCATTGTCAGAGCTGGTGCTCCGTGCCCTGAGCCAGTTTGTGCTGCAGGAACCAGGGCATGGCCCCGCCAGGCACCGCTTGTCCCACAGCTCAGTGCGGGGAGGCTCAGGGCGTGCAAACACCCCCAGCTGCCCAGCGCGCCAGTCCTTCGGGCAGGGGACACTGGTCCGATTGGGTGAGCCGCGTGCCCCAGACGCAGCCCAGCCTGAAGCTGCTGTCCCCACAGCCCCGCTGTCCCTGCGGCCCCTGCTGACCCCGTCCCACAGCCCCGCTGTCCCTGCGGCCCCTGCTGACCCCGTCCCACAGCCCCGCTGTCCCTGCGGCCCCTGCTGACCCCGTCCCACAGCCCCGCTGTCCCTGCGGCCCCTGCTGACCCCGTCCCACAGCCCCGCTGTCCCTGCGGCCCCTGCTGACCCCGTCCCACAGCCCCGCTGTCCCTGCGGCCCCTGCTGACCCCGTCCCACAGCCCCGCTGTCCCTGCGGCCCCTGCTGACCCCGTCCCACAGCCCCGCTGTCCCTGCGGCCCCTGCTGACCCCGTCCCACAGCCCCGCTGTCCCTGCGGCCCCTGCTGACCCCGTCCCACAGCCCCGCTGTCCCTGCGGCCCCTGCTGACCCCGTCCCACAGCCCCGCTGTCCCTGCGGCCCCTGCTGACCCCGTCCCACAGCCCCGCTGTCCCTGCGGCCCCTGCTGACCCCGTCCCACAGCCCCGCTGTCCCTGCGGCCCCTGCTGACCCCGTCCCACAGCCCCGCTGTCCCTGCGGCCCCTGCTGACCCCGTCCCACAGCCCCGCTGTCCCTGC
>VXBT01010117.1:1121208-1138513 GCA_013400235.1 Oriolus oriolus
GGCGGGTCCCTGGCCCTGCTGGCCCTTACCCCCCCGGCCGCAGGAACCGAGGGGCTCCCACCGCCAAGAGCCTCCGCCGCTTTCTGCAACCACGCCGGACTCGTGCTGAACACCCGCGAGCCTGAGCGGTGCCCTCAGGCTCCGCTGGAAAAGCCTGTGGCGATGGGTTTTTAGTTTTCCATCGCCCGGTGTGGGAGCATACTCGTAGGAGTTAGGAAGAAATTCTTTACTGTGAGGGTGGTGAGGCACTGGGACAGCTTGCCGAGAGTTGTGGATGCCTAATCCTTGGAAGTGTTCCAGGCCAGGCTGGATGGGCTTTGAGCAAACTTTTTTGTGGAAGGTGTCTCTGTCTGTGGCAGGGGTGTTGGAACTGAATGGTCTTTAAGGTCCCTTCCAAACCAAACCATCCTATGACTCTACACAGGGTAGCTGGTAAAGGCACGTTCTGTGACGTGCTCCCGGCCTAAGCAACTGCCCTGCCCAAGCTGAGGCTGCAATCAGCCAACACCCACACCCGGAAAATGGGGACGTGTTAATAACCAGCACAAATCCCGCTCTAATGCTGACACACCTGACATCCCGTGGAACACAGTCAAGTCCCGTGTATTGGTGTCACCTGAACGCCACGAACCTGAACCTCATGAGGTGAGGCAGCAGGGAAGACAAATGCCTTGGTGTTACCTGCAATGCTCCATGGTACATCTCCCTTCTGGGAGCTCCCAAGCAGTCAGGAGCAATAATTTGGATGACCTGTGCTGCTGGGAACAGTACAGCTTGCCTGCCAACTGAATGAGTTTAGCAGGGTTAGGGTTGGATGTGTTTTGCTGAGAAACGCTAAATACGAGTAGTAATAACAGCTGCAGAAAACAGCATGTGCCAGAAATGAACAACAATACTCCAGAAGTTAAAAAAAAAATTATATTGTAAGTACAGTACAAAAAAGTCTGTGTATAATTGTAATATAATCTGGACCAAACAGCAAAGAAATAACAAAAATATAAAAACTGCTAAGTCTTGACAAAGTTTTCCCTATAGTACCAAATACCACAAGATACAGATTATACAAAGTATACAAATTTTAATAAAAATACAATACACCAGGGTCGTGTGTGTTTTTCACTCTTCAAGAGTTTTCTGTTGTACAGAGGACAGAGCTAAAGCTGATCCCCTTCTGTTTCTTCAAAAGCAGATCTACCCCTTCACCACAATGCTTTTAACTGTGAAGGGCTGGAAAGAGCCAGTTATTTTCTGCTGCTCACAACAGCAGATGCTTTAATATGGGCCAGGATCTGAAGCAGGATTGGACTGCTTCCCTCCTGGGGACTTCCTAATTCCAGGCTCATTGGGATTTGTCCTAAGTTGTTAAAATGTGTGTTCTGGTCTGGTGGTTTGAGAACCTTCTGCGCCTCCTCTGCTGAGAAGACCCCTCATTGCACTGAGAAAAGATCCGTAAGAGACAGACTACCTTGTACAGGCTGGGGAATATGTGGCAAAGAGGCATGGGGAGAAAAACCCTCTTCCACACCCCAGGGTTTAATTTACTTCTGATTTGGGGCTCAGCCACAAGGAGGGACAGCTCACTTTCAACTGCCCTGAAAAACAGAAGCTAGGCTTACTTGGAAGTAAAAAATGCCTCTTCTGTAATTTTAAAACTTTCTTGTTACAGAGCTGATAAGGCCTGAGTCAGATGATAGTTCAGTTGTTCTGCCTACCTTCACAAGATAGCATGTTTCTATGAACACTTAGAATCTTCCTGGTGTTTCCTTACACAATGCCCATGCTTACTACTATACATAGAGTTGATTCCTGCAGGAAGTGAGGTGAGGCAAACTTGATTCACATTTTCCACACACTGTTGGCTGAGGGAGGAATTTTTGCATTTAAATTATGTATATATATATAAATATATACACACACACAGAGAAATATACAGGATAAATTAAAATCTGTTACAGATATCGGTAAAAGTTAAATACATGTGATATGAACACCACATACACATACATACACACAGACAAAAGCCCAAACAGGAATCAAGTGTTCTCCTGCAGCTCCTCTTCCAGAGGAGCAGAAAACCAAACTCCAAGTATGTGGCTGGAAGGAAGGGAAACCGGTCCAATCAACCCAAGTGTGCCTTACTCAGCCTGTAACTGTTTCAAACTGGCCACTGGTCACTGCCTTGCAGCAGCAGCACAGCTCCTGCAATAGTGCTGGTGAGAGGGATGGGGGATGAGCCATTTCACAAAATGGGTGCAAGATGGGCAGAAGCAATCCGAGTTTTTCTCATCTGCTTTTCTACTCCTCTCCATCAAAGCAGGCTGCCTATGCCATGGAAAAATCAGCAGAAAGTTAATTCTCTCAAGCCAATGCAATGGGTTGATAGATTGTGCCAATGATGATTTGAGTATGAGTCCACAAGGAAAAATTAAACTCGTTGTCGTCTTCACTTCAAATGCCAGCTACCAGACCAGCCAGCTGGCACTGCCAACTTTCAGTTATTACTGACTGAGGAGTAGGGGTTGGAAAAAGTGCCCAAGAGGCAAAGAGCTATCCAGCTTTCCCCTCAAGAAGTGGATTTTAAACAGAAAAAGAGTTACAAATAGGGTTGATGAAGAATTCAGTTCTGTTCATTGGTCCAAAATATGTTATCATCTCTACCTGCCCACAGAATATCAGAATACTTGAGTTTAGGCAGGGATATCAGGAGGTCATCTGTGGGGATACAAGAATGGGCTACAGACAGCCTGGACTTTGGTAGGTTACAGCTATATCCTTGGGAAGAAAGAAAAACAACTTGGAATGCAGGTGTGTGTTGATTTCTGTAAAAAGAAGCATGTGAGTGATATAAGAGAAAGGTGTATAAAAGGTTGTGCTGTAGGATAATAAAAGAGTTGAAGCCTGTTGATGCCTGCCACCGCCTTCTGCATCAGTCTTTTGTTCACTGTCAAATGGTGACCCTGACATGATGGGATCTAAGAGCAGCTGGTGGTGGAGCCCAGTCAAGCAAGATAGGCAGACCTAAGAGCCTAAAAGTCTGGACGATCTGCAAAAGCAGAAAGAGACAGTGGACCCCAGGTGAGCGACTGAGAACATAGATATGGAGACTCGAATATCAGAACAAGAAAAATCCGTTCTGAACGTTTTGTTGTGAGTGTTGCAGAGGAGAGGCATCAAATGTGAGGAGCAGGCATTGCGCACCTTGCTCATTTGGTGCAAAAGAAATGGGGTGAGAGCAGATGTACAGACTGGGGTTTTTTTTGTTGAAACGTAGGAGGAAGCAGGGCAAGCATTATGGGAGGCAGCTACAAAGGGAGACAAAATAGCCATAAGATCGCTAACAACTTGGTGCTCAGTTCAGGACTTGTTGCTGCAGTTAAAAGCCGACAGAGAAGCGGCGGCTGCTGCTGCTGCAGCCACTGCCCTAGCAGCCGATGCTCCCACTGCGGTTGCTTCCCCTTTGTCTACTCCTTCTCCTCTCCCCGCAACTGCTTCAGTGCAGGATCCCATTCCGCTGGTGTCGCCTAAAAGTTACGCTCTCCTGACACAATATCAAATGGAGGAGCTTACAAAACTAGTTGCTGCGGTTGTGCAAATTTCTAACAGTTGTTTTCAACGTGGTCAAGGAGGGCATTTAAAGAGAAATTGCCGTAACCGACCTCATGGCCATCCAGCGCCAGGGAATGGCGGGCAACGTACTGTCGAGCTGTGTGCACACTGTGGCAAGCCAGAGCACTATGTCAAACAAAGCCGTCCTGAGTTTGATAACCAGGGACAAGCACTGCCACCCAGAGGGCCGCCAGGAAACGGGCGGAAGAACGCGACGAAGGCGCACACCTAGATACAGCACATCCAACCAACCCCTTCCAGGCTTATGTGGCAAACTCAGTGCCAGAACCAAAGGGAGCACTGGAGTGGATGTAACCACAACTACCTCAGTCACCATAAGCAACACCAAAATGCATAAAACACTATTAGATGCTTTTGGACCTTTGGGGTATGGCTACGCGTTGCTGGTGGGACGCTCAAGGGTTACCTTGCAAGGGCTGTTTGTGCTACCTGGAGTTACTGATGCGGATTATCTTGGGCAGATTTTGATACCTTTTGCAGTGCAAGTACCTGTTGTAAAACCTGCTGAGAGAGGGATTAGAGGGTTCAGATCTACAGGCATCCCCCAGGTCGTCTGGACTCAAATGGAGTAGATGCTGTATAAATTTAAGATTCTGATAGTGTGTGCTGTATAAATTTAAGAGTATAGATTTATAGTATGTATAGATTTATAGTATGTACTGTATGGATTTAAGATTTTGATAGTGTGTGCTGTATAAATTTAAGATTTTAATTTTGATGGTATGTGCTGCATAGATTTAAAGGATGAATTGAAATCAATTCACAGTTGCATTCAGGAGTTGGTAGAGGCTACATGGGAGATGCTTGTGCTGTGTTTGCTGTCTTGTCTGCAAAGGGCCCTGCAGAGGATGGTAAACCTGGCATTTGTAGTTAAAAAGAAAAAAGGGGAATTGTGGGGATACAAGAATGGGCTGCAGGCAGCCTGGACTTTGATAAGTTACAGCTGTATCCTTGGGAAGAAAGAAAAACTTGGAATGCAGGTGTGTGTTGATTTCTGTAACACGGAGCATGTGAGTGATATAAGAGAAAGGTATAAAAGGTTGTGCTGTAGGATAATAAAAGAGTTGATGCCTGCTGATGCCTGCCACCATCTTCTGCATCAGTCTTTTGTTCACTGTCAAATGGTGCCCTGTGTGAGGATACAGGAAATATTACCCCCATGTGAGGACATAAAGAGGAGTCCACCGTCAACCATCAGTCATCTGGTCCATCTCCCTGCCTAAAGCAAGTCCAACTCAAGCAGGCTGCTCATTCAGTTTTTGAGTATCAAAGAAGGAGAGTCAAGAACCTCTCTGGGCCACCTGTTTCAATGACCCCTCTCACGGTGACAGCTTTTTTCTTTATATCAAGAAGTCCATTCTCTGTCTGCTTCTCCCACTAAATCTGAATTTAAGGCGAATATCTCAAAAGCTTTCTGAATTCTTCATACAAAATACTTTATGATTGAAGGACATTTCACCCACCAACATAAAAGGGTTTTCTCAGCTTAACTTCACAACTTTTCATACAATACAAGTCAAATAGTTACAATCCTATGTATATACTATACATATATAAAACTTTAAAAGCCTCCACATGGAGCCCTTCGGGAGCGCTGGCGTAGTGCACGTACACAAGTCAGTTACGCAGAGGTTGAGTACATCCTAGGATCCTTTCCCATCAAAGTCCAGGCATGATGTAGGCAATGTTGTCTAGTGTGTTTGACTGGGAAAAGAAATTCCGTCGTTTTTAGTGTCAGGTAATAACTCGAAATCCTTAAAAAATGGCACAGGTGAGGGTACTAAGCACAGTCACTTGTGTTGCAAGTTATCATAGGATGAGACAACCAAATCTGCCTGCTGATCACCTCTAATAGGTTGTCAGATGGGAAAAAGAAGTGCCCTTCAGTTTTTCTTGGAAAACGTAACAGGATTCTGAGAGTCAGAATCCTTCTCATGCACATCAGACAAAAAGACCCAGCTGTATCTTCTTCAGATGCAGTGTTTTAGTAAGATCAAGCCTGTGGCTGGATAGCTGAAGGAGGCCTTAGGAACAGCACCTTTAACTGAGAGATGGAAGAGCTGGATCTGCACCCGTTGTGATTCTAGAATTTAGCAATGCCACCTACTGTCTGAAAGATAAGTTGCAATACAACCACTGGGGTTTATCCATGTCTTAAAACACCACTGTTGTTATGTATCTGACTGTGAAAATCAGATTTATTATCAACTCCTGGACACCAGCTTCCAGAATTGAAGGGTAGCTGCCGTAATTCACCTAAAGCTCATTGCTCCTTATAACAATAAGTTGATCAAGTTTCCAATAAACGCACCACTAGTCATGCGGCGTCACTGCTCTGAAGAAACTTGGCAAGCAGGAAGGAAAAAAAGCATCGGAGTTTTATCCACGGCTTAAGATGGGAACACCCCACTGACTCAGCTTTCATGCACAGAGCCAGTTTGTGGGAGTTCACAGACTAAATTGTCAGCTTTGTTCCTGTTGCTGACAGTCCATCCTCTTAATGAATTAAACATTTGGGCTGCCCTATTATGACATGATAGTTGATATCCCAATTTCGTTTTCCTCTCTGTCAGATTGTTTTTAGTCTCTTAACTTTTCAGACTGTGTATTTTTGAATTTTCTCCTTTGCTGCTTTATTTATGTCTCCTGTAGGAAGTATGACTCCTGATGGCTGCTGCCATCTTAATCTATCTCCACATCAGGTTACATAGATGCCACAAGCTGTTGCTAAATCAGGCCTCAATATTAAGAGTAAGTTAAAGTGGAAAAGAAACTGTATTTATGCAGCTCCTTAAGACAGAGTCTATTTTTCTTTCCTCAGAGAAGGTTTCAGCCACTTGTAAAAGGTGCTACACCATCATGTTAGGAATCCTGTGATCACAAATTGTTTTTTATGCTACTGAAGGAAAAACAGCTTGTGTGATACAGAGCAGCGAGAAGGTAGGTTTTATTTTTATGGAAAATTGGAACTTTCAAAAATACTGGTATACTTGTATTTGATTCAGATTGACTGATTCCATCACTAAAACAGGACCTACCCACACTGCAATCAATGCTACAAATATTAGGTCAGTAGCCAGTGGGAGAAAAAAGGTTGCACAATATTGTACAATGGTAATATCTGTAAGAATTTCAGTAAGTATTCCTCTATAAAAGTGCATGACCACAACAAATTTTCTTATTGCATTGGAATTAAAATTACATTACACTGATTAATCAAAAAAACTATATTTAGACTCTACTGAAATTAACAGTGCTAGAAGGAAAATAACCACAAAGAACTCACCAAAACATGCTTTGGGCAGCCATTCAACTCAGGTAGTTGTGTGGTCAGACATGCCAACGGGCCCAAAGCACAGATGATTGAATCCAGGAGTACTGACAAACTTCCTGAAACAGCCACCATTCCCTGGTAGTGAGGAAAGAAAAAAATTGGGATAGGAATGAGTAGTGGAAATTGCAGTTCTTTCTCAACTGTATCTATTCTCACGCAGATACAGTATCTTCAGCTCCTCCAGTCCACTTCCACTATTTACACAGTAACAAAACTGTGTCTTGCGCTTCAGAGAGACAGATGGCTCAAAACATTTTAAAGAGTTCAGCAGGCAACGAACTGGTGCAAGATAAAGGTAGGAATAAACAGAAAACATCAGAAAGTTGTCAGTTGCATAAAACACTGATTCCACAAATTTTTGTAACACAGTGCCATTTTGCACCATCTATTTTGTTAACTACGTGAGTCCTAATGACAATAGTTGTTTTATTTTGGAAGTTAAAGGAATGCTAAGCCTGTAACAAATGCTTTAGTCACTGTTACACTTTCAGGAAAGGGAATTTGTCTGTGTGCTTTTCTGGACTCTGGTTGTTCCTCTCATGATCTCAATCAGTCATACCAAAAACAAAATGCAAGAACATTTATTTCACTGTTGATAAAATAAGCAAGCATAGTGGGGTGATATTATCATGCCACTCATAAAATTCAGTGGTATTATTTGAGACAAGTATGTTTTCTCCTTAGAGGCTGGGCTGAGCTCTGAGAGTGTACACGTGTGTACATGCATTCATAGAGTCACTGTCATTTAACAGTAGGAAACCATTAAAATGTGACATTATGTTACCAGGTAAGTTGAAACAATAGTAGCCCCTATCCAAACCACTGGCAATATGATACTGCCAGAAAACCACAGGCCATGCAAAAAACTTCTTGGTAAAGGCTGATAGTTTTCTAAGAAGTAGAACAGTAACAGCAACTGACCAGAGACTGACAAAATAGCAAGGAAGTACCAAATCCAAGGTGAACATATAGTAAGAAAAGACTGAAGAGTTTGCTGAACTACAAATTGCTTTCAGGGACCTAGAGCTGCAAAGCACCTGTCTATCTTTGATGCATACTGTTTACTGAGGTTTTTTATTTCACTGAAAATAAAGAGCAATGCATCAAAGAAACAGGGCATGCCACCTCTAGTTTCTCTTCCTGACAGAAAACTACTGGTTAAACTTTGAAGAAAATAAAATAAACATCCCCCTCAATGCATTGTGTAGATTACAGGACATCACTGTGACTTTGCTGGTTACAGACTCACCTCTGTTTCCTGCAGTCTGTGTCCAATGAGGCTCAGAGATTCACCCAGCAACTGTAAATGTGCAGCTACATCAATAGGATCAGTCTCAGGGGCTTTGGCTGGTGAGGAAGGCACCACCACGGTGCTGGTGGGGGATTTTTTGTGAGGGGAAACCACTCCTGTTGGAGAAGCTGGAAACACACAAATTAAAATTCCATATTCCTTGCTTTCACTCTTTTACTCACAAGCCTATTTAGTTACTAAAGCTCAAATCTCATAGGCATGAGATGCTTAAATGGTTCTGTTGCCCCAATCCCACAGTTTTTGGAGACGCAACTTTTTTTTCACACGTACATAACATCTACCTCAGCTGAATTGCAGTTGGGGAGATACGGTATCAGAGATGCTAAACCAAGAACAACCCATCTTCCTTCTAGCAGCAAACTAATCCCACTAGAACCTCCTTTCTGCCTCTTCTTATTTTACATTTCAATCCCTAAACTGCTAAAACCAATACCATTCCACTAATTAGACAAGGAAATCTTTATGAAAAATGCTGACATCATTCTCACTCTCACAGAAAAGTTGATTTGACTGTGATTTAAATGTCATGCTTTGTGAGAAAGCAGGTAAGGAGGTGAAGCAGGTAAGGACCTTTGTTTTTTATTCCACAGGCAACACTACCTTCCCTGTCCAAGAAAAGAGATGAGAGCAAATAAATTACCTTTCATTTTTGGTGCACCATCTGAAGATGATGCCTTTCTCTTCACAGTGGTGGCCTCTGCTTTATTCTGCTTGTGTTGGAGATACTGAGCTTTCTGTTTCCAGATCTGTAGTTACCATGGTAAGAAAAGAAAAGATTCATAACATTAGGTAATTCTGTTACCTGATGCCAGGACCTGGAGGCAGAATGATGTTACATAGCTAGGAGGTGAAGCAATACCATGAGAAGAAAATGAATGCTTTTATGTTTGCAGGGGCAAGATTTCCACACTTTCCACCTTTACATACTTTAGGGATATCGGTAACATATTCCGAGGCGTTGTGGCAATGCTGCCAGCAAATTCCGATCTAAGCACCTAGTTCACAGAAATCATTCCACAAAAACGTGTCACACAAACACTCACCAGCTTATCCTTCTCAGGCAGCTGCTTCCACACTTCTGCCAGTTTTTTACTTAGCTCTCCAAAATCTGGCAGAAAGAAAGAAGAAAAATGTTTAAAACAAATTTGATCATAATTTATCTAAATTCACATCTTGGTTCAAGTAAAATTATAATACAATCCTGAAATCCACTTCTTATTCTAAGTAACATTGGCAGATCCTTTGCATTGTGTAAAAATTAAGAAGTTGGTCTGAAACAGAGACAATATGTTCTGCTAATTAATCTGACTGTGTATAATCAGGTGAAGAGAAGGCTGGATTATTCTCTTACCTATTCCAGGGTGCTCAGACACAATATTGGTACGATATTCCTTACAGAACACTTGATAAGCAGACATGTTTTTCTTCTTTGGCTAGTCGGAAGAAGAAAGGAAACAAAGATTTTTAATTATGATGAGACCTTCTCCAATTTAATAAGAATTTGGCATTTATTAAAGACTTAAAGAAAGATACGGCACTTAGATCAGGAACCATAAAAAGCAGTCCTTTACATCTGCTGGCTGAATTTAGTCTTTATGAAAGCATAGGAATCAGCCAGAACCAGACTTAGTACAAGGCTGATCTCGCAAAACTCAACAAGCTGCTATTCTAAATTCAGGACTGACATACAACTTTGTTGATGTATCTCAGCTTTAAAACTTAAACCAATAAAACCCAGTATGTTATACTATTCACAGCACCTATTATAGATCTGTCAAAACAATTTAGTCCTCATGATAATGTTTTGTTCCATTCTTTGCATCCTTACAAAGTACTTCCACTTGGCAGGAAAATAGACTGTGTATAGTACATTGACAGCAAAGGTATTGCAATTGTTGGCCTGTGCCCAGGGAAAAGTCCCCAATTAGGATTCCCAAATAGAATAGAATAGAGCCAGATTTGGGCTCTGTCTGCCCATTTCCTCATACAAAGCATTATTTCTCTATCTGAACATGCACAAGCTGCTTTCTCCCATTTAATCACATGGCTACAGTTATCTCATTTGTAAACTCGTTCATATGCTAGCTACCATTTCTGCTACTTGTATCTTAATGCAGTAACCATGGAAAACTGAATATGTAAGTACAGGACAAAACTGGGAACATGGTAGTCTGTAAGAATTAGAATTTCATTTGAATACAGGAGTAAATGGGTAAATATCTTCAATTTTCAGGTAACAGCTTGATACCTTTTTACAGGAACTTTGATCACTAGTCCAAAAGTCTGCCTGGGAATAGCTAGAGCCAGTCACATTAGAAAAAGATGCAGATATGCTTGGTACATGACCTGTACCAAGCAAAATGAAGTACAACTTTGCCAGAGAACCTCTACTGGCTAAAGACTGTCTGTGCCACAAAACCAGAAGAACATATATTCCTTTTGCTACAAATAGAAATCACAGTGGCTGACACATTTTTCCAAACATGCTTCAGTTAAACCACTGGTAATTGGTATCAGTTATCCTTTGTTTCAATTTAACATGCATTTGTAATAGAGTACCTAATTCACCATTACCCACTGCACAATTTCTGTTTTCCCACCAATTTTTCCTTACTTTGTCTCTTTCTCTTTCCTTTTCTCTTTCCTTTTCTTTTTCTCTTTCTTTTTCCTTTTCCTTCTCTCTCTCTTTTTCCTTCTCTCTTTCCTTTTCCTTCTCTCTTTCCTTTTCTTTTTCCTTCTCCTTCTCTCTTTCCTTTTCTTTTTCTCTTTCCTTTTCTTTTTCTCTTTCCTTTTCTCTTTCTCTTTCCTTTTCTTTTTCCCATTTCTCAGCCTTGTCCTTCTCCTTTTCTTCCTTTTTCCTCCTCTTCTCACCTTGACCATCTGAGTGAAAAACAGCAGGAGGAGGTGGAGAGACAACATAGGGGGTACTGGGAGGTGGTGGTGACACTTCTGCTACTGCCACTGGAGAGTGCCCAGAACTCTTTTTAGACTTGGAGTGCTTCTTCTCTCTGTGTTTCTCCTTGTCCTTTTTTTTCTTACTTTTTTTTGACTTCTTTTTCTTCTTGATTTCCCGGTAGGAGTCATCTATCACCAGCTCTCCAGCCTCCAACTCTCCACCAGAAGAAGAACCAGATTCTGGCGGCGCCTCCATACCTGAAACCTCGTACTCGCTTCCATGGCCCTCTGAATGAAGGGAGGTATCAGCACCAAAACTCTCAGAAGGTGGATGTGAGTCCGGAGGCGGTTTGTGCTTTTTTCGGGATGACTTCAGGAAGCTCTGCAGATCGTGCCCCAGCAGGAATGAGCCTTGTTCATCTCGAGCTGACTTCTTTGATGATTTCTTTGCAGCTGCTGGTGCTGAAGAGTAGGATAAAGAATCATCATCTGCTGCACTACTTTTCTCTTTTGGTGAAAGGATGAGTTTCATCTTCAAGCCATCAGGTTCACGAAGAGTGAGTGTCTCTGTGTTCACGTAAAGAGGTTTCATTTTTTTAGATTTGTGGGAGCTGCCATCATCCACTGAGTGCTCCCCACTGCTCCCACTCAGCTTCTTCTTGGGATGCTCCTTTCTGCTTTCAGAATGGCCAGAGGAAGAATGAGATGATTTTTCAGAGCTCCTCTTTGAAGACTTTGAGCTTGTGGCCAAAGGTGAGGTGATAGGCTTGAGTAAATCCATGGTTGTATCAGCTGAGGATGGGCTAGAAGCTGCTTTTTTCTTCTTCTTTGATGGTAGATCCAAAGGCGAGACACCTGAAAAAGATCAAGAGAAATGTACATTGAGATGATTCCCTTAAAAATGGCAAAGAAAGGAAGTGAGAATCCTGTGAGCCTTACAATTACAGGAGACAGATTTACATCCTGGCTTAAACAGAACCACAGCCAGCTCAGCACAGCCTTACTGATACAATTCAGAGGCTGTGACATCTGAGCTGGTCAAATAATTTAAGGAAGGCAGAGACAGTAAGAAAGTTCTTTAAGTTTTGTCAGACTCCATTCTACCGTGAAATAATATATTTTGATGAAAATACATCTTACTGAAACTATATCTCAAGTGCAAGACTTTCCTGCCATTTTTAGCCAAGGTGAGACCAATGAGTAGAAAATATGAGCTTTTTCATTCTGTAGACAGGTTTTGATGAAAGATGAAATTTCAGCTTGGCTTTCTCCTTCTATTGGGCCAAAAATAAATCCTAAATGTGTTAAGCTTTTAGGAACCGAATTGTCATCTTCTGGCCAACTTATTAATTGTGAGAATAACTGAACAGAAAAGCATTTATTTTTCAACCTAAGACATTCTGTTTTTATAAATTCAGAGAAAGTTATACTACCTGTAAGTATAATTAGTTTGTAATGCAACAGGAAAAAAAGAAAAGCAAACGTCAAATGGGAAGGCATGCGTTAGGAAACTACAACTAGTCAATGAAAAGGGGATGGAACATCTCTATGCCCTACAATGGCCATTTGTAAAGACAGACTCTGAAAATATAATTCCCTAATCTTCTGCTGTCTGGTGCTGATCAGTGTCAGGTTGCTGTACTCTACTCCTATAAAATGCTAACCACAAAGCTTGATGACACTGGTTTAAGAGCACCCTTTCCTTCAAGTCATGATTTGTTAGCCCCTTCCCCTGCTTGATTACTACCTTACCTCTGTAGCAGAACTCATCAGAGGAGTGCTTTCTCTTCTTTTTGTGAGGCTCTGTCCCTGGAAAAAACTCACTGTCCTGGAATAAGAAGAAAAAAGTTGCTGAAAAAAAGGAGGGAAATAATATGAGAGTCACATGGACTATTAACATAGATAAAAATTAGTAGGAGGTATCTTGATACTACTGTAACATCAAGGAAGCATAGGTATGAATCAGAATCATCATTCTAGGTGCTAAAAGGAAACCTACTCTGTCCCCAAGGGCACACAGTGTAGGTATAAAGTAAGACAAAACACATGTTACAGATAGGTGGGAGAATACAAAAAATGGCATTAGTCAGGATTGGTTGCAGCACAACAGTCACGTAATCGACATCGAGCTTTCTGTAGGCACTGCAGCACAACAGGGCTCCAAGAAAACCGAAAGACAGACTTCTATAGGGAGGCCCCCCAGGTGAGAGGAGCAATATAAAAGCAAACTTGAAAAAGTACATTTGAAAAGTGTTGAGATATGGGCAGTGCAAACCATCACTTGGAGATCAGCTGATAAGCTGCTAAAAGACAAGACATCTTCCTTTTAATAAAGCTAAGAAATAACTTAAGATGCATAGACTGTCAAGCCTTGAAAACAAAGGTGAGCAGCTCATGTTTACTATGCTGAAAAAGAAGTGACACGAGGTACAAAAAAGTGACAGCTAGAATGATGGGCCAAAAATATGTCCTTAATACGCCATGTCACCTAATTATTATCTGTCTTAATCAATTTATGAATCTGAAGCTCCTCTAAAGAATTCTAACTGCATGGTAGCAGATTTTAATTTTAAACTAGAACTTGCTTTCTAGATGAAAAAACCCCAAATCATTAGACAGCCAGCTCTGAGCTAACAGCAGAAATTTTAGCTCAAAGACAAAAGTTTTGAAGAAACCTAAGTTGCCACTGTGTGATTTCAAGAGTTAAGGCCCCAAAGATGTAAATAGGGCAAGTTCATTCCTCTCAAGAGCTATGGTTTCAGGCTGTCTGCAGAATCAGGAAGACAACAGTGCATCAGTTAACATTCTATCCATCCCTTGCTGGCTATTTATACAACTGTAAATGCTATTTTTTTTTTTTTTAATGTGTGTAAGAAGTTATCCATTGCATTTTCTGACTTGCAAGGTTCTACATCAAGACTAGGACAACGTTCTTATTTTCAGAGGCCAGAAAAATCTGAATCAAGGATTGATCCCCTCCTTTTCCCTGGGGAAATTACTGAACAACACAGGACAAGATTAGCTGCTTTTGCTGTCTTCTACATGCGTTTCTAAATAAAAAAAAATTAAAGAAAAGACAAGAAACCCATTCCATCCCATTCCATTACTACCTTTATGCATATCCTTATACCTCGAACCTTTTCTCTGAGGGTTTCTACCTGAGTTGCTATCTCATCTTCCTCTTGCAGAAGATCCTTGTACGAGCGCTTTTTCTCACGCTGTATCCTGCCAGGTGCCAGCCCGTCATCAACACTTCGGTGACTCTCTAGGAACTCTGATTAATGTGACATGGGAAAAAAGGAAGAAATGAAATACCACATTGAGGAATGATAGACAAGTGGACCACGCACAAAATAAGCTACCAGAGGACGCAGGCACAGAGTGATGCACAGAACCCAATTAGCACAGAGGCCTGAAAGATAACACTCTGTACTGTCTGATCAGAGGGATGGGGCTCAGTGCTCCAACACAATCATTCCAGATTAAATTTCTAACGCTTGGAGATTCCTTCCTAAAGACAAGTGGACCTAGAAATGTTACCGTGACTAAACATATCATTATCCCTCGTCCCCTGTCCCATTGCCCTGGCAGAGAGAAGAAAGGCTGCAGTGGCAGAGTTCCCAATCGGGGTGTCTGCATTAGGAAATACCACCCCATTTCTCTCCAGTTCTAATCCCAGTACTTTACACCTGGAAGTCAAGGGCCTGGGATCCTCCAGTAACTTGGCCAGGTTAAATTTAAGAGCTCCACAACACACTAGCTTCCTTTCCCACTCTGACTGTATGGTCTGGTAAGGGCTGAAAAGGGCACCATTTTAATTAATTTTTTTTTTTTTAAATCACGCAGATTATGAAGCAGTCATACCTTCTTTCTTCTTGGCGCCATCATAAGCCATGGTGGTCCTGCAGGAGCCTGTGAATGAGCTGCCACGTCTGGGCTCCTTCCCCCGTTCCCATCTATAGGAAAAGGTCTGAGAAACAGAGAATGAAAATAACCCGCCCATAAAGACAAATCACTATGTGAACTGGGAAACTTTCTCTGAACCAAAGAAGGATTCTCTGGAAGACAGTGGGAAAGGAAAGGAGTGGTCACTCTTCAGGCTTGACAGATTTGGGGCTTTTTTAAATCAAAATGACGTTGTATTATTTTAAAGATAGAAAATGCCACCTCTTTCTTATAAAATATCTAAATCACTGAAGTAATTTATTTACAAAAATAGAAAGAGGGTGAGAAGACAACTGAGTTTGATTTTCATGACACACAAAACTGCACCCAAACTGTGTAAAAGCCATTTTTTGTCAGCAGCCACTATAGCAAAGAGTGGGATGTTTAAAGAGATTTCAAACCCTTGAATCTCAGGTGAAGTGAAGGAAAAGAAGGGACCAGGCAGAAAGAATTAAATTACAAAAGAATTATTATTAATTTTTTTTAACTAGAGGATCACACATTTTACATTAGAGGTGTGCATCCTTCCGATGCGTTTCCCAGTGCTACCACTGCAGCCATTCTGAAAGCCAGCCTGGGAGAGGGGAGGGAAGAGAGCACTCCTTTTAGCTCGGCCTGCAGCAACCCAACCTCTGCCCCCCAGATTTCAGGCCTCCTCTAAATGAGTCACTGCTCCAGCTGTGGGCATACAGCAGGACAGCGCTGCCATGGAATACCAACGCTCTGGGTCTCTCAGAGCAAACAGCTTTTGTTCCTCAGGCAGTGACCAGCTTAGCAATTAAACATCGACCTTCTGCTCCTATAGGATTAAACCAATCGCCCCCAGCTGCCTCTGTGTGTTTGTGTGTACGTGAACACGTGTAAACATCCAGCCACAAAGGCCATGCAGCTTGCTCATCCTAGCTGTCATGGTAATCTTGCCACACTACATTGGAATACTTTGGGAGCAGGGAACTTGTGCTTGTACATCCCGCATGCAACTTGATTTTATAAGCAACTGGCTGATGCTGACAATATACAACATATTAATCCTATTGTGGCTACTTAAGTGATACAACAAAGTCACAACTAAATCAAGCTTGTGGGCACACAGATGTTTCTGTTTAAATTCATAGGAATACACGTTATTTCTTCAGGTTTTGGGAGAACATCCACTGCAGAATGTCAAGTCAGTATTCTGACCGCTATACATTACTGGTAGCAAACACAACAATTCTACCCACACACAAGAGCACCGCACTTTGCAATAAAAACGAGCATCTTGCCACTTGTGGGCTCGTGATCTTGAACCAGACGTCAACGTTTTGTGATGTTCGTTTGTCATACAGACTTCACTGGGAAGACACACAATACCAGAGCATCGTGCTCGAGACGGTAAGGGCCTAATCCCGATGCTGCTCAGCAAAACAAAGCTGAAGACAGTCATTCATGAATGGACGACCTGGAGAGTCTAAGATTTCTTTGTACCTACATGCACACTTTTTAATCTCTTTTTAAATCTTATCTGCTTGGCAGGTACAAAAGTTGGTAGATACTGCTCAAAGGCGCTCACAGCCCAGACCACCAATCCGGCAAATACAAAACATACCCTTAACTACTCTCATCCTGTAAACCTCAATTAGGCTCCCCTGCTTCAAATTCCTGTGTTTCAGCAGCGATGGCACAGCCTCTGTGGGGAAGCTCTCCCTTCACGTCTCCCGTTCCTTAGCGCACATGCCTGAGGGTTCAAGGCCCAGACTTGCTCTTCTGCGGCCCCGGGGCTCCGCACGGACCCCCGCTTCCCGGTCCCGCTGCCGACTGGCCGCGGGGGGTGGCTCCGCCGCCCCATGTCCCACCGGCGCTCCCAGCCGGAGCCGTGAGGGCAGACGGGACCGCCGGGAATTCCGCGCGCAGGCGAGGGCGCGAACCGCGGCACCGGCCGCTCCGCGGGCACGGACCCGCGGCCGGCCCCTGCTGCGCATGCGCCCCGACACCCCCCGGCACCCGGGCCCCGCCGCCGCCTCCGTTCAAAGCGGGCTCGTCCGCCCCGCTCCCGCCCGCACGTCCCCTCACCCGAGCGGGCTCCAGCCTCACGCCAGCCCGCGGCTCCGCCCCTGCAGCAGACCCGGGCGTGCCCCGACTGCGGGGCCGCCCAGCAGCGACAAGGCCCGCCGGCACTGAGCCGCGGCCGCAGGGTGGGGACGGACCGCGGC